>CM034534.1:2834776-2878466 GCA_020002185.1 Paraescarpia echinospica | reverse complement strand
TTTCCCCACTTATTTGTATCCGAAACATAAAAATGTGAGATTCGTACGTTCACAGACTGTTTTTTAATGCTACAACTACGATTGTTAGTAAACCTGGCTGGCATGTCATCATTCAATGTAAACGTTTTTAGGTTTATTAAAAAGTACACAATACCATGTTGCCACGGAATTTTGCGATGCACGAATTTTGGACACCAGCAGATCTGCACTCTAGTATACATAAGTTTTTATCCATGAATATATTCTGTTTAAACCTAATAATAGATCAGATCAAGTTGCACTGCTTCATGTGAATAGCACATTTGATAATAATAGTACTCGCTAAAACAAATTAAACATTTATTTTTGACATGTTACTTTACCGTTACTGTACACTTTTCACGAGAATGGCCCTTGAGTATAATTATATACAACATTAATTATTAGAGCAAGAATAAAGGAAAATCTACAGTGCACTCTGGATAAGGTCGAACTTCCAACGACCCATGACAATACTGATAAATGGAATTTCTGATAACTAGAAAGTTATCAGAAGGTCCCCTTATTGGGACATATGCCCTGGACCGAGAAAAAGATTGCCGTAACTTAGCGAAAATCCACTTATGTCAGTTCGAGTTATCTGGAGTGCACTGTATATGACCAATGCATACAGGTAATTATGTAGAAGCAAATTAAAAGTTGGCCAAAGTAATGGATTGGGATTTTAGTCTAACTGAATCAACATAACAAGGTTCTCTTGTATTTCTTTTCCATTTAGCAAGCTGTACACTTGGTGATAAGTCCCATAACCCAATATCTAAACTGATTTAATCTGCAGTGTTGAATTAATTAACTGTTATTTAGGCTCAATTTCCTGAATTCAACTTTGTTTATTTGCAGGAACATAGGAAATAGCTGAGCTGATGGAAAGAGGAAATTGAAGACCTCTACTTAACAGTGCCATTAATTGGACAATGGGTCACCTGACATAAGATGATGTCTGACTTTGTTCTGCCCCATTCTGTTCTGTGCGACATCTACTGGGAAGTTGTACCTCACTTCGAGTTTCAAATGGATGTGTGCATCCGATAGCTTTGTGTATCAAAATGCATAGCAGTGGTATTAATAGGACAATATGTTAACTGACACAGTAGTGAAGAAGTCCGACTTTGTTGTGCCACATTTGTTCCACGTGGCTTCAGCTGGGAATATGTACATCGCTACGTTTCAAATGGATTTGTGCAATCGATCGATTTGTGCATCCACATGCACATCATCCCGTCATTATGTTTAACAAGATTTAACAAGATTGCCATCCAGAAAATTACTCTGGATGGCAGGTGGACAAGGAAGCCTTTTGGCTTATCGAGAGTCCAATACTTTTTATCTACATGTATCCCGCCTTTTTTAGGTGTGTGTCGATTTTATTTTTAAACATATTCACGCTACTAGCACCAACACAATCAGGAGATAATCTGTTTCATTCATTTACAGTCCTTTGTGAGAATGAGAACTTTCTTATATCTAATCTACACTGCTCCTTTACTAATGTAGCTTCATGTCCTCTGGTCCTTTTATCTTTCTTAACTGAGAAAAAAATGTTTCTATCAATATTTTCATAACCATTCAATATTTTAAACACTTCTATATGATCTCCTCTCAATCTCCTGGTCTCTAATGTTGTTAAACCACATTCTTTTAGGCGTATTTCGTAACTAAGATCCCTCAGATTTGGTATCATTTTAGTCGCTCTCCTCTGTACTCTTTCTAGCATAT
Source organism: Paraescarpia echinospica (assembly GCA_020002185.1). NCBI lineage: Eukaryota > Metazoa > Annelida > Polychaeta > Sabellida > Siboglinidae > Paraescarpia > Paraescarpia echinospica. The sequence goes on along the minus strand of CM034534.1, from coordinate 2,876,711 downwards.
CTATGTCCTTCTTGCGATATGGCCTCCATGCTTGTATACAATATTCTAAATGAGGCCTCACTATTGTTTTGTACAGCAGTACTATTAATTCTTTTTTCTTATACGCTATATTTCGCCTAATTAATCCAAGGATTTGATTTCCCTTTGACGCTGCAATTCCGCACTGCTCTGAAACCTTCATATCAGCACTAATGGTTGGCCCTAGGTTAACTTTGCAGTGGTGCTTGAATGGTACCCCGTTTTCTTAGCTTTACCTCTTCGTTCCCGCTGACCTTGTGTGGGCATTTGCATTTCCCCAAGATTGAACAGCGTTTTGCCTTTTTCAGACCATTTTGATCAGCCTATCAAGATCATCTTGTAAATGCTGTCTTAATGTCATCACTTTTGATCGCTCTAAACACTTTTGTGTCGTCCGCGGAGATTTTAGCGCAGCATTTATGTCATCGTCCGTCGTTGATGTATATATTAAGAATAATAGGGATCCTAGTACTGATCCTGTGGTGCCCCGCTCAATACCGATTTCCAGTTTGGAAGCACCATCAGCTACTACGCGTTGTCTTCATCATTTCAGCCATTTTTTCTATCAGTTTATTATACCATTTCTATGCCATGGGCCTTTAGCTTAAGGAGTAATCTTTGATGTGGTACTTTGTCGAAAGCTTTTTGAAAATTTAAATAGATGATATCTACTGGTGATCCCTCATCCACCCACCTAGTGATGTCTTCCAAAAAACATAACATATTTGTTAAGCATGACCTCGCTTTTATAAACCCATGTTGAGATGGGTTTATCAAGTTATGTTTAACAAGAAAATCCACCATGTGATCTTTAATTAGTCTTTCTAATAATTTCCAAATCACTGATGTTAAACTCACTGGTCTATAGTTCTCTGACTTGTTTCTCGAACCTTTTTTAAATAACGGTATAATGTTTGCTTCTTTCCATTCTAAAGGAACCACTCCCTCTTCTAATGACAAATTGAAACTGTTGTTGCAAGCGGTACGCTATTTGTTCTAATTTTCAATAGTAGTTTGGGCGGAATCCCCGTCCACTCCAGGTGATTTATATCCTTCACTTGGCCTTATTTTCTTAGCTACCTGTTTCAGGGTTACAACTAACTGTCTAAATGGTCTGGATCTGCCCCTTAGACTTATCCTCTGGTACTGGCGGTGAACAATATCTTCCCTGGTAAACATTGAACTAAAGTACTCATTCAGGTCTTCTGCCATTATGAATCCCTCTGATATTATATTTCCAGCACTATCTTCTAGAGGACCGACCTTATCTTGAACTTTCTGTTTGCTTCGAACATACGCATAAAAACTCTTGCTGTCATGTTTTTTATTACTAGCTAATTGTTGTTCATAGCTTCTCTTTGAATTTCTAATTTCAGCTGTAGCTTGGTTAAGTGCTTCTTTATAACTGTTGTAGTCTTCATCATTTCCAGTACATCTATACGACTTCCACATCATTTGTTTATACTTAATTTTTCTAATGGCTTCTTCGATAAGTGTTTTTTTTGGGACCGTTTCCCTTGTTTTTTGAAGGTACAAATTTATCGACTATGCACTTAATTTCACCCTTTAATATATTCCAGCATTCTGTTGCTGTCTTGTCTTCAGTGTGTTATTCCAGTCTATCTTTGCTAAATATTTCCTCATGTCCTTATGTGCATTTCGCTTTGTGGAAATTTCTTTCTATACTGCTTTTACTATTGCTTTCGTTTTTGTTGAGTATATCTGGTTGTGATCACTACTCCCCAGTGGCTCCACATATCTTGACATTGTCAACTAATTCTTTCTGTGAGGACAAAACTAAATTCTTACATTTCTCTCCCTGGTCGGTTCTGGCACATGTTGAGAAAGGAAAGTATCTTGAACTAAAACTAAAAACTTGTGGTCCTCACTCCCCATACTCTGTAAAGATTTCCATTGTATATGCCCGTGGTTAAAATCCCCCATAATAATACAGTCCCGTTTGCTTACTTCCCTTATAGCGTTTTGTATTTTTTCATTCTCTTCTATGCTTATGTTTGGACTTCGATAAACTAACCCAACTGTTAACGTTGAGTTTCCTGTAACTATGTTACGCCAAACAGCTTCTTCGCAATCTGCTTCTCTTTCTAATTTTATTTCATAAGCCTGGATAGATTCTTTAATATATAAAATAACTCCACCTCCCTTTCTTCCTATTCTATCTTTCCTAAACATTACATGTCCTGTTAGTCCCAATTAAATCTGATATATCGGTGGTGGCCACAGACCGGTTATACCTATTATGTGAGGTCAATATCTTCTACCGCCAATGTTTAGTTCACTTCTTTGTTTACTATGCTCCTTGCATTTAAACAAATGCATTTATATCCCTGATTCAGAACAGTTTTCCAGGCTGTTCTTTGCCGATTTATTTCTGCTGTCTTTATCTATGCCTCCAGTTTCAGGCTTCTCTGTGAATCCCCCCTGCGAATCTAGTTTAAATAGATGCAGCCTGTCCCACTGTCAACAGATTGCAGCAAGTTCTCTGAGAAAACTGCTGCCCCCTTTCCACTCAGATGTAGGCCATCTCTCATATAACGTCAAGGTTCACAAAGCATCGATGAAACGCAGTGAGACAGTCCGCACTTTGATCCATTTGACGAAAGGAATCAAGATCGATCAGCAGATGGTGCATTTTGATCCACTTTTTATGTTTTCAAGACTACTGGTCCGTCTAGAATGATGCAGACACAGTACCCTACTTTCAGTACGAGCTTACTTCATCCCCGACATCTCTGTTCAAATACATGCGTAAGTCGAATAAGGCAATTTTGGCCAACTGATTGACTAGTGGCGTAACATTGGCGATAGCAGTACAAAACAGTATGTCTTGGATGGAGGGGCCTTGCTTCATCGTGTGCGATGGCTGGCTGGAAGGTGTACAAAGAAGTGACCAGGCAGTACCTTTCGTATGTTCATTACAAGTATGAAATACACGCTCACAGAAGGCTATGCAAGAGGACCCTCAGTGAAAGACCACGAGCACCAGAAAAGGGCTGGAAAAGCTTCAGCAGATGTTCAGATCAGCGAAGAAATACACGCTCACAGAAGGCTATGCAAGAGGACCCTCAGTGAAAGACCACGAGCACCAGAAAAGGGCTGGAAAAGCTTCAGCAGATGTTCAGATCAGCGAAGAAATACACGCTCACAGAAGGCTATGCAAGAGGACCCTCAGTGAAAGACCACGAGCACCAGAAAAGGGCTGGAAAAGCTTCAGCAGATGTTCAGATCAGCGAAGAAATACACGCTCACAGAAGGATATGCAAGAGGACCCTCAGTGAAAAACCACGAGCACCAGAAAAGGGCTAGAAAAGCTTCAGCAGATGTTCAGATCAGCGAAGAAATACACGCTCACAGAAGGCTATGCAAGAGGACCCTCAGTGAAAGACCACGAGCACCAGAAAAGGGCTGGAAAAGCTTCAGCAGATGTTCAGATCAGCGAAGAAATACACGCTCACAGAAGGCTATGCAAGAGGTCCCTCAGTGAAAGACCACGAGCACCAGAAAAGGGCTGGAAAAGCTTCAGCAGATGTTCAGATCAGCGAAGAAATACACGCTCACAGAAGGATATGCAAGAGGACCCTCAGTGAAAAACCACGAGGAAGAGCACCAGAAAAGGGCTGGAAAAGCTTCCGGCAGATGTTCAGATCGGCAGATAGATCAAATACGGCTCACAGAAGGATATGCGAAGGACCTCGGTGATGAAAAACCACGAGCACCAGAAAAGGGCTAGAAAAGCTTCAGCAGATGTTCAGATCAGCGAAGAAATACACGCTCACAGAAGGCTATGCAAGAGGACCCTCAGTGAAAGACCACGAGCACCAGAAAAGGGCTAGAAAAGCTTCAGCAGATGTTCAGATCAGCGAAGAAATACACGCTCACAGAAGGCTATGCAAGAGGACCCTCAGTGAAAGACCACGAGCACCAGAAAAGGGCTGGAAAAGCTTCAGCAGATGTTCAGATCAGCGAAGAAATACACGCTCACAGAAGGCTATGCAAGAGGACCCTCAGTGAAAGACCACGAGCACCAGAAAAGGGCTGGAAAAGCTTCAGCAGATGTTCAGATCAGCGAAGAAATACACGCTCACAGAAATCAGCAGCTCTTTCTCGCGAATGAAAAGAACAAGACCCAGTTCATAAACCTACTGAGCCACTATCTCAGGTTGGACGGTCATGAAGTGATTCAGAGTGAGAGCGATGCTGATACCCAGATCGTTTCTGCAGCCCTTGACCTAGCTTCAGCTTGCCAGCATGCCACAGTGATAGCTGATGACATTGTCTTCCTTGTTCTTCTGATCTTTCACTGGAACACAGACATGGCTGATATCCACTTACTTATGATCAGAATCCAAGAAAGCACAGAAGAGACCTTTGAAGCTCATTAGTATCAGAGAAGCGGTAGGACACAGAGCAGACTGTTCTTCATCACCTTCTGGTAATTCACGCCTGGGGTGGCTGCGATACAACCTCTGCTGTATTTGGTCATGAAAAATGCAGGATCCGCAAGCTTGTCCAGAAATCACAAGTGCGACAATGGTGTGCAGTAGCTACGCAGGAGGAAACGACCCAAGAAGCTGTTCGAGAAGCCGGTGTACAGATCTTCATCAATATGTATGGTGGAAAGCCAGATGACTCATTGACTAAATTACGACACACTCGCTACAAGGACCTTGCAGCAACAACATCTTCCACGATGCGACCAGGGCAACTTCCCCCGACGGAACGAGCTGCATTCCAACATAGCCTCAGAGTGCATTTACAGGTTATGATTTGGAAGAGTCTGAATGTGTCTCAAAAGGAACTGTGCGAATGGGGGTGGATGGTGGAGAATGGTAGATTGGCGCCTGTCATGACCAACATGGAACCTGCCCCCAATGATCTTCTGAAGTATATGCGCTGCAAATGTAAGGCATCGTCACGAAATCCATGCAGCACCAATCTTTGTTCCTGTCGGAAAAGTGGGCTGAGTTGTGTAACTGCTTGTCGTGACTGTCGAGGTGAAGAGTGTCAGAATGCTGCTCCAGTGCAACAGGAAGAGGACGAAATGCCTGAGGATGCGAACATCTTTTAGAGACTATTTTAGATGCATTTCCTAGATAGCACATATTCCATAGAATGTATGCCATTTCCATTTGTCATTTTTTTGGTAAAATTGCTTGATCATGGCCCTACTATTTTAGATTTATCTCTTAGATAGCAATATGTGAGATTCCACGTGTGTCCCTCATATTTTGATTCAATTGTAGTAGTGTTTTGGGTGAATAAAACAATATTTAGAAAATCACACATATTTTCCTTTATTAATTCACAAATAAACATTTTATAATTTTATGTAAATTAACTATACTGACATAATGCAAAATTACGAAGTCTTCGCGCATTAATTGCAGCATGGCTGAATACTTCCCAGAGAATTCGAGATGGTGTTCGATTGAACAGGTCTGCCAGGGAGTAAAGTGTAAAGCTCTTTGAGCAGTCCTTAGGACTAGATACTGCGCTACAAAAGAACTTACCATTTTAACCAATAATGTCACCCCCTGATACAAGGCTGTTACAATGTCATACCCCTCCTGACACAAGGCTGTTACAATGTCATATCCCCTGACACAAGGCTGTTACAATGTCATACCCCCTGACACAAGGATGTTACAATGTCATACCCCTCCTGACACAAGGCTGTTACAATGTCATACCCCCTGACACAAGGCTGTTACAATGTCATACCCCTCCTGACACAAGGCTGTTACAATGTCATACCCCCTGACACAAGGCTGTTACAATGCCATACCCCCTGACACAAGGCTGTTACAATGTCATACCCATGACACAAGGTTGTTACAATGTCATACCTCCTGACAGAAGGCTGTTACAATGTCATACCCCCTGACAGGAGGTGGTTACAATATCATACCCCTGACACAATGCTGTTACAATGTCATACCCCCTGACATAAGGTTGTTACAATGTCATACCCTCTGACGCAAGGGTGTTACAATGTCATACCCCATGACACAAGGTAATTACAATGTATTAATCGTTCTGTCCAAAGTTTTTCTCAAAGAGGAGTTTTCACCATCTTGTAGAGCAAAAAATTGCGCTTCTTTTGATACAATATATATCTTGGTAACAATTTATTCCCGGTACATCTCTAAAACGACCATACTATTCTATCACACTGTTGGTGTCAATGCAATTTACATTATGTGCCTTCAACAATATTATTCTAGTAAACTGCTAGCATACTATTCTTGGCACTTGTATCGAATCTGATATCTGATACAGAGTTCTGAGCTGTACATAAGAAGAAGAATCCGGACCCGATTTCTATGTTATAACGTTTGCTTAAATTTGATACCTTTGTGTGGGTTAATTTCATCATTCAATATCATCCCAGGCATATTTACATTTAAAAATATTGCGTCTTAGGCTCTTATGATGTGTAAATAGCATCCCTGTTTGCATCAACATCTGCTCTTATATCGCTCATATCACGCGAGCAGTACGGTAGTTAACGTACGGTCGCAGCGGTGCAGACTAGCGCAAACCGGGTCGTTACTTGGGCTTCAAAAGTGCGCTAAGACGCAACATTATCGTAACAACAATATGCCTAGGATTATGTTTAATGTTGGAACTAATGCACTGAGCCTGATGACGTATAACATTTAGGCAAAAATACCAAAAAATGTAGTTATAATAAAAATGGCGAAATCGAGGTGGGTCCGCATTCGACACAGGTGCCCTATTTTTGATTGTAGAATGTAGTTACTAATGGTTAGTTTAATTAGTGCCCCGGATTCTGAGGCAGACATATATGCTACATAACATTTCAAATATATAATTATGGATTCTATTTGGCAAATGTAAGTGGCGCCATCTAGGTAGTCATTCTTTTGTTTAGTCTAGTACTACTGGCGCCATCTAACGTTGGCCCGAAAGTTCGAAACGGTCGAAAGTGGAAATGTTCAATCAGACGTCAGTTACCCGTATGTCCCACCATGACAGCAACAATGCATCGAATAGCACTCGTGCTAATATACCGATAACCTATTTATCGTGTTTAATATGCGGTATACCTTTAACTGCATTGACGGGAGCGTTATTTCCAAGTCCCGGCCAACCATTTCTTTGTGAAGTTCGTCCATGGGATCCATGTTGACACCGTAAAAATAGTACTTCGGAAACCGGTATTCGAAACCTAACATACATTATGACCGGTTTTTTATTCCATGTAAAAAGGTGGTCAAGTTGGAACAGTGATCATGCAAATTACAGACCTACCACATTATAATTATTACCCGTATCCGATACGGATTTGGACGATTTTTTAGTAATACGGCCGCACTCCATATTTGATACGGATTTCAACCAAATTTAGAAAAAAATATGTATATATAGCCATCCACACTATTTACTTGTATGCGTCACAAAACCATATTGCAGTCATATCAGTCGAAAAAACAAAACGTTGCAATGAAGTAATCGTTTATTTTAGTGACTAACTACATCGAAAGAACGAACTAAATCACCGACAATAGTCAGTGATTTACGTTGTAGAGCGCAATAGCCAATAGATAGCGCGCTCATAAATTGTAGTTCTGAAAAATGCGGCAGGTGGCTCAACGGCGGGAAACAGAGCTCTACATCCGCAATGTTGTTGACCTGCGCACCAACAAGTGGTTGCACAGTTTCCGACGCACGCCACAGCTTGAATGCGGACACCATTACTACGTACCTTCAGACAGTGTAAACTGAACATCGACAGCCACTGCCACCAACTGACTGTGTAGTGTGTTAGCTGAGATGCTGAGACTGGCTAAATCTTTAACGCATGCTGAGTCACAGTGATGAATGTAGTTTGTGGCAGTTGTTGGATACAATGTATGAGTAATAAAATTACGTACTTGTCTTCACATCACATGTTGTTAAGGTATGCGCGACATATATGTACACTGTATATATGTGTGTGTGCGTGCATGCGTGCGTGCGTGCGTGCGTGCGTGTGTGTGTGAATGATACAGATTCTTACAGAATATTTTAGGTAAAAAATACAGATTGCAACCAAAAAATGTGGCAGGTCCAGCAAATACAAAAAGGGAAAGGAAATACCAAGCAAGCACGCCGCCGTCGGCTTGAGGGCGACATCTACTTCTACGTGATTAATCGGCATAGTCCATAAGACTACATTTTGACGCCGATGTGTGTGTGTATATATACAACTGTGCTATGCCAGATGTGAAGGTGCGAGAAAAAAGTATATACAAAGTGCGAGTAAAGTATAAACGAGGTGCGAGTAAAAACACAGTTCACGGCTTAGAAGTGTGAAACATCCGTTCCCCTGAAAGCCTGGATGGTTGGAGCTACCAACACATTCCCGGGGAGGGCGTTCCAACAGGAGACAGTGCGTGGTAAGCCAGAATTGCTGTAGACCTAAATGCGAGCTGGGATAATCTGATATTTATTTGGATGATGGCGAGGAGCATTGGGGCAAGGTAGTGGTTACTATTGATGGCAGTTTGTTGGTTTTGGATCCTATACATCAAGAGGAGGCAAGAGAGTTGTCTTCTTCTCTCAAGGGAGTTCCAATGAGGCTGGTTAATCGTTGCGGACACGCTTTCTCTCTGACTATAGTTGTTCAGGACAAATCTCGCTGCCCGGCGATCTGAGCGGCTGACAGGCGGCAATCCTCGGCACACGACAGCCACCTGTCAGCCGCTCCTTGGCCGCTGGTCCCTCAGGGGCAGGGTCCGTTAGTCATTTAACGTTGCTCAGGCCTCCTCCGCTGGAGCACTGGGGTAGTGACAATTGACCCTAATGGGGTACACTGCGAGTCTATCCTGCACCTCCATTTTTGAACAGACTGACAGTTCGAGGAAACAGAAAAAGCAGAACTCCGAGACAAAAAGTAGGTTTTTAGACATTCTGTTGTAAATCTTTGTATATTTATAGATTATTCAAATACATTAATTTTGGCGTAAGAGGCAGCAACGCCTAAAGAACTTACTTACATCCAGATGAGGACCTACAAGAAATAGAACGTGCTGTAACCGCACAATGGATGAAGAAGATGAATGTGTCTCATCAGCCTCAAAACAAAATTTACAAATGCTGACCCTGTGTCTGTTTGTGAGTGTAACTATGTGATGGGTGAAGTACTTACACTAGACGCCTTCTGTCAGTTTATGGCCCACATAGTTTCTCCCATTTGCATTGTTTACTTTTAGCCTTTAATTAGTTTAGTTAATAGGCCAGGTTTCTCATCAGAACTTTGTTAAAAAAGTAAATGAAGGGTGCGATTTTTGGTAAATGTGTGTATGTTGATCTTGATGGAGGTGCTAATGACCATCAAAGCAACACATCATCAACAACTCAATAATTAGTATATTCGGGTATCATTACCTTTTATTAGAATACTTATGTAGTAGGCCACTTAACCAATATTAACCAACGCGGACTCGCTTTTTGAAAAACGGACGGAATTAGCATCTGTCGGACGACCATTCCCTGGTTGCAGAACCTACAGAATCGATGTTTTGAAACATGATTTAACTTAATAAACATAAATTACAATTTTTATATACGTGTAGCGTTTGCGTCGAGCGGTCGGCAGGGAAGCGTACGGGCACACGTTCACTCACTCGGTCGTACTAATGATAAGTCAGGTTATACGTTTTCACAGTTTATTATATGCGGAAAACCCTACCAATACAAGATCTAATACACAGTATACGGCTATGTCTGCTAAATACTACCCAGTTATAAAGGTCAGAACAATAGGTTCAGACGGCGGCGGCCTATATACAGCAACCGGATTCTAGGTGTCTGTGGCCGGTTGCATGACACACACCTAAGTCCAAATTCCGCCCAAGTTAGGGTCATTAGCTCCTAGGTGGCACATAGCCATTAAGGGCGGTTGCATGACACGCACCCAGCTGAGTACGCGCGCAAATTAGGGCGCAATTCCTGGGACAACCCCGAGCAGCCCTAACTCCAGCTAGGTGTCACATAGCGCATTTTACTAATGGCCGCGATCGTTCACGACTTATACTGGCGCCGACAATTAAGAAGAAATCGCGTTTTTAGAGACCATTTAAACCCCCTGGATACGTTCAACGACGTTCAGCTGTTTGAAAGGTATCGGTTCAGAAGAGTTGATCTATTCAGAATCGTCGACGAAATTCGGGGCGACTTGGAATTCCGGATATAGCCGAAAGGGATTCTTGTCGCCCGAACTTCAAGTTTTAACTGCGTTGCGATTTTTCGCGACTGGGTCCTTCCAGAATGTTGTTGGCGATACAATTCTGACACATAAATCGACCGTTAGTAGAAAAATTTATTGTGTGTCGCAAGCTTTGTGTGAGCGCGCGCGAAGATGGATTTTCTTTCCCCGACAGCGTGAAGCGAATCGGCAGAAACGGTTGTTTTATGCCATGGCAAGTTTCCCAAACGTCATCGGTTGCGTTGATGGGACGAACGTGAAGTTGCAGGCTCCGGTCGTAAACGAATATGTCAACAGGAGCGGCAGACACAGCATCAATGTGCATCCCATTTGTGACGCCGAACTGTGCATTTTAAATTGTGTAGTCAAATATCCGGGATCGGCACATGATGCACGAATTTTGAGGGAGGGCTCAGTTTGGAGAGCCTTCGAGGGGAATCCTCGCCCTCTTGACGGCTTTATTCTGGGAGACAGTGCTTACCCGTTACGAGAATGGCTGTTGACACCCTTTATAAATCCACAGACACCACCAGAAATCGCTTACAGCCGCGCCTTTGTCAGCACGAGAGTAACCATAGAAAGGTGTAACGGTGTCCTGAAACGGCGATTCCACTGTCTACACACAGAATTGCGGTACTGTCCAGAGAGGGCATGCAAAATCATCACAGCGTGCTTGGTGTTGCATAATATGGCTTTGGAATTTGGCACACCCGACTCCGACCCACAAGACAACAATGATGCTGATGCTGATAACACTGTCTGCAACGACAATCCCACCATTTCAGGAAGAGCTATGCGTCAACGTATTGTTCAACAACACTTTACAAGAAGGTAAGTCTTTATCAACAGGAAGCTTTATTAATTACATACTACCTATTATAAAAATAAACAGCATGCTATATTAACATCCCATAGCTTGTGACTTGCTCAATCATTCTACAAAGAGCTATTTCTTGATATCTTATAATCTGACACAATGGCAAATTATCTAATAAACTCACAATGCAAAATTATGGATACGACTCTTACGTATTTTTGAAGTATGTGTATATTTGAATTTACTGACTAAGCAAACAGCAATTGGTGGTAGAAACAAAGTCAGATCAAACGCAAATGATGGTACGTGGTTAACTGTAGAACTGCTATGTTTGGTTCCTGTTGTGCTAATTTCTTTTGTAGCAGTTGAATTTCAAGCTGAAGTTTTATTTTTTTAGATCTTTTATTTCAATTTCTTTTTGCAGGTAGATGGCGTAGAGGTCGTCAACAGTTGATGTGGACTGTCTCTTCCTCTACCTGCTCGTGGCGAATGGCAAGACGATTGAAGGCTCTCTCACCCTCAACGTGTCATTGTCATCAACTCCAACAGTGACATTTTCTCCAAAGTCTAAAGGAGTGCTGCACCGTGTAGGATTACTGCTGCTGCATGGATGATCTGTAACAATAAGTTATAAGTCATGCCAAGGCATTGTGGTGGAATGCAATTTTTTTCATATTTTGTGTACTTTTTAACCCACCAATTACTGTTTAACATTTACATTAACACTGTGGCTGGAAAGAAGTTTTGATTTTCACAGGGTCAGTTGTTAAAATTTGATAACATATTTATTACATTTGTACATGATACAATCTGAAATTGCTTGCAAGAAAAAACAAAAACGATTACTCAGTAGTTTGTGTAAAACAAACAACAGTACATTTATTCACTGTCATACTAACAATTAAACAATCATTTAACTGACACACGATTTGATGTCATCAGCAGATGTCCAAATAAATTCAGAATCATGGAATGCATTAATATTTATATATGTTTTGTACCTCAAATAAAAAGTTATGTATGTCATCTTACCATCGAAGTTCTCACCCCTGATTGGAGTGACGGGAACAGCGTCGGCAATCTGCAGGGAGCTGTTCTGCTGCACCAATGACTCTGGAACATAATCATTACATTGATGTCGTGTTGAGTAACTCCAAAGCACAGGCATAGGAACATCCCGAAACGTGTATACACTGATGACACAAGATCAAAAACAGTGACACATTACTGATGTTATAAATCGAGCTGATCTGTTAATGTGTTTTTCTCTTTTCTGTCTCCCTTTTATCTGTTGTTTCCTCCACAGACAGATCAAACGTTGTGTAATTATCAGGATTGATCGGTCATATTCAGATTCGAGATTCGCAGCTGTCACCGTTAGTTAATAGTGGTGCAACATTACGTAAGTAGCAATACCAAGGACAGTCTAAATTGATTTAGTTACGGTGGATGCATGTACAACCTTGTTAATTGTGACCGGTGTTCTTGCGAAATTAAACACAAATAAAGAAATGACATTAGCAAACCTTCAGCTTCGCCTGCGAACAGGCCGTTGTCGCCCACATCGATGCCGCCTTCTATTCCGTCTATAAGGGCCGATTCCTCCCCGAAGATGTCGGCGATAAGATCTGTGTATAATCCGTCTTTGCGACGCGGTCCACCACCTGTCCCTGGGTGTTTCCGTCTTGCCAGGTCTGCCCTCGCATCGCTGGCAAGTTTCTGCCATTTCTTTTTTAACTCGTCGACACTGCGGTGCGACTTGGAAACGGCGTTAACATCCGATGCAACCATTTCCCATCCCACCTTCTTGTCGCGGTTGGACAGCGTCGACTTGAACCGCCCTCGGAGTGTGTTTTTGCTCCTACCATACGCCTGCATGAGGGCAATTATTTCGTCATGAACGAAATTATCTTTTCTATTTCTAATCTATGGTTTTGCGTCCGCCATGATGAAATGAAATGAACCCTGGGAAGATTTGCCCTGAAAACGCGGTAATCCGCTTTTCGGTTAATCGTGCCACTAGCACTTAGTTGGGCGACGTCTGAGTGCCTGTCATGCAACGCTTCCTAAGCATCCGCCCAGCTAGGTGACACCTAGGGAGTTGGGTGTAATTCGACCGCCTAAGTTGGGTGCGTGTCATCCTTATGTTGCCACTCTCTCAGATCATCATGAGACCATGGCTCTATCCAGTTCTGCCCAAGTGTGTAGGGTTCATGTGGTGGGTTGCCAGCGGCGTCACCAGCCTGTCCTTGGGTCCCTACAACTCGGACCTGGCACTCGTCAACGACATTTGTCGCTGGGGTGTCATTAGGGCAGGTACAACCTCAGTCAGCCTGGTTTCTCGCATTTTGTTCCCTGCTCTCGTTTCGCTCACAGTGAGCGCACGACTCGCAGGGACGTCGAGAAAGGGCATCAGCATTGCCGTGTTTTCTACCAGGGCGATGTTGTATCTCTAAGTTGTAAGTCCCTATGACTTCCAACCAACGAGCCATTTGCCCCTCGGGATTCTTGAACCCCATTAGCCACCGCAGGGCACCATGGTCTGTGCGCACTTTAGTAGGGGTCCCGTAAACATAATGATGATAATGTTTCACAGCCTCCACAACCGCCAACAATTCCCGGCGGGTTACACAGTACCGACGTTCTTCCTTCGTCAGGACACGACTGAAATATGATATAACTCGTTCGACCCCATCTTGTATCTGGGACAGCACAGCACCGATTCCTACCCCGCTTGCATCCGTATCTAAGGTATACGGAGTTTGTGACACCGGATACCCCAGTATGGGTGCGGAAGTGAGTTTGCTTTTCAGCATCTCGAACGCCTGCTGACATTCGCGGGACCATACAAATGGTCTTTCCGCTTCAGTCAGGTGATGTAATGGCCTAGCGATGTCAGCAAATCCCCCCACGAATTTCCGGTAGTAGCTGCACAGTCCCAAGAAACTGCGAACCTCTCGAACATTGCTAGGAGTTTTCCAGTCTTTTACAGCAGCTACTTTCGTCGGGTCTGTGGAAATTCCTTGTTTAGAAACGACATGTCCCAAAAAGTTTACTTTCTCTTGGAAGAGACTACACTTCTTCGGGGATACCTTTAAGCCTGCTTTGCCGATGCATGCTAGAACGTCGTCTAGTCTGGATACGTGGTCTTCGAAGGTGTTACTGAACACAATTACGTCATCCAAATAAATCAGACATGTTTTCCAATGTAACCCCGCCAACACTCGCTCCATCAAGCGTTCGAACGTGGCAGGAGCCGAAACCAAACCCATACTCATAACTGTGAATTCATAGAGTCACCCATTGCTAGTGCAGAAGGCTGTCTTCTTCGCGTCGTCTGGGTCCATAGCGACTTGCCAGTACCCGCATAATAAATCTATCGTGGAAAAGAAATGGGCACCCTGGAGAGCCTCCAGCGAGTCATCGATTCGTGGCAGAGGATAGCTATCTTTGACGGTGATACTATTCAGACGTCTGTAGTCGATACAGTACCGCACCGACTGGTCCTTCTTTTTGATTAATACGACCGGGGCGGCCCAGGGACTGACCGAATGTCGGATTATTCCTATGTCCAGCATGCGTTTAACCTCTGCCTCAGCTTCTGCCCGAAGTGACAAAGCAACCCGTCTTGGGGGCTGCTTTACAGGAGCGGCGTCTCCTGTGTTTATTTTATGCGTGGCGACATTGGTGCGTCCCATGTCATCGTTAGACTTGGCAAAGACAGTAGCATGTTTCGCTAATAGCTGTTCAATTACCACCCGCTGCTGTTGGGTCAGGCTATCAGGGGCAGCCTCCCACAATTCCCTCAGGTGATTAGGTAACCCAGACGGGGGATCCGGCTCCGCACGGTCGCCAGCCAGGCCTTCTGGCTGGACGGCGAGTCCCCTCACCCGCTGTGCCTCGGGCAATTTGATAATTGCCAGTATGGGTTCATACGTTGCCAGAACAGTGTTTCGATACAGTGTGGTTGGCCGGTCACTTAAGTTCAGCACTCGAAGCGGAACCAGTGACTTTTGCGGGTTAATAACCGCTTTAGCCAACACCACTCGATTGCATCTTAGGAATTTTGGGCTAGGTTCTACCAGACCTTCTGAGAAATTTGGCATTTCCGCAATCGTTCCCTGCAGGATCATTTCACTGAGAGGGGGAACAACCGTTGTTTCTTTCAGTGTAATTTGAGCGATCTTCCTATTGTCTGTGGTTTTGACACATTCGTGATATTGCCCGTTGATACAAATAGTACCATCTCTCATATCAACCATGGTTTCTGAAGAAATCCATCCCCAGAATGGCCGCTGCCTCTATGTTAGCGACATACATTTTCAGCGTGATAATCTGCGAGTCTATGGACGCAGAGATATCCACCTCCCCTATCACGGACACTTCGCTGCCGTCGGCCATTCGCAGTCGGCCGTGACAGGCTCGTAAAGGGGGGCGCTGATCTTCGGGAAGGGAGTCATAATACTGTTTCTTTAAAACAGTCATTGTAGATCCGGTATCTACTAAGCAATTTATGCTAACTCCATACAAGGAAAGCATCACATACAGGCTATCATAGTAATCAGAGGTCTTTCCTACATTGGTCTCCCCGGAAAGTCTATTAGCTGATGTCTGGACCTCGACATCAGCTAATTTAAGTTTCCCGAGTTTCGAACGTCCTGCCTCCACTCATACGGTCTCTGTTGCTTTCGGCTCGACACCTCCAGATACGTTTTTCTCTGGCTACTCTGTTCCGAGGCCCGCCTTTTCACGGGACACCTTTCACTAAGTCGCCCATGAGCAGGGTTCCCGCATTCGTGGCAATTCTCTGTTCTATGCCACCCTGTCTTACGGACTCCAGGGGCTCCACGCTCCGCTGGCGTATGAGAACGATCTATCATTGTCTCTACCAGAGAAAGTCGTTCAGCCATATGTTGCAACATCGTTGCAACGTCATGGCTACCGGAACTATTGCTATCACCCCCAACCATTTCACAATCATTCCCTTTAGTGTGGCGTGTGGAACGCAACGCGTATTTTGGGCCCACTCTTCGAGACCGACCCATTTGGAAAGCCTCATATTCGAGTGCCAGTCTTAACGCGTCGTCAACCCCCTTTGGTTTTTACCTGGAAAATCGTCCACTCCATGTCCGCGTCACCCACAGCATCTGTGAACGCGTCACACGCCAACGCCTCTTTCACATCGGCGCTGGCATCAGGGTACGCCTTTCGTACCAAACGCTTTATATCTTGAGCTAATTCGGCAAGTGGTTCACCTCTCCGGCGTTGCCGAGCCTTCATTTGAGCCCGAAACGCTTCTGACTGGTGTTCTGGCTCGAAACGGTTTAACAGGGCCCGTACTAATGTTTCGTAGTTGACCCTGTCCGGGGCCTCCAGGTCACTCAACACACCCTGAGCCTGCCCACGTAAGCTGGTGGCTAGCTCCAAAGCACGAGTAGCTTCGTCCCACCTGTTCAACTCCGAAACCATTTCGAATTGAACCAGGTAATCACGACAGCTACTCTTGCCATCATACAACGCCGGGCTCTTGGGTTTTGGTGCGTTGACCTGACTAGTTGGCACGGAGACCTTAACGCTAGGTAGATGTGACACCACTTGACCTGCCGTGTTGTTAGTTGCATAATCCTATCTACTACCCCAACGGTCGTTAACGGGCCAGCCGCCTGGCTGGAGCTCCCTGCGCTGGCCATACTGAGCCTCCCTCCGGCCCGTGTCATACACAGGACGGTAGGCGGTAACCATCGGCTGGTCCTTTCCTGGACCGCGCGTCTCGTGACCCGATAACAAACCGTCCACATCCCTTGGGGTTTGATAACGCCGAGAATAACTCGACGCCGGTATCTGAGGTTGTGGAACAATTCGGTTGGGTCCAGCTTCCCAGCCATATTTCCCTACCTGTCCTACATCAAATGGAGTTTCACGATAGACTCCTGTAAAGTTTACAGGTTCGTGACTTGGCCTGCTAACATGTTTTGGCAGTGTTCCGACCAAACCACCCATGGGGATCTTTTCCGGGGATGCAGTAATCAAGGGTGACGGGACATATTTCATGTCGGCGCCCCGTTGATCACACATCAGATTATCGGACGTATCACACGCCTGCGATTCCAATGCTACCGAGGTCTGCCCCACGGTAGCAACACTATAACATGGCCTCGGATCATTGTCCTTGCGATCAGGTGAGAGCCGAACAGTTTCTCTGCTGTCCTCAAACCGAGATTGCGCTCGGTTTCGAGTGCTCACACTTGCGCAAGTTTCGGGAAATAGTTCTAGCACTGAGCTTTCGAGCTCAGATCTACTAATTGCCGTTAACAATAGACCTTCTTCCCATGTCAACTGATCATTTTCTACTTTCCACTGATCCATCTCCAATCTCAACTGATCCCTCTCCAATCTCAACTGCTCCTCCTGCCATTTTATCTTTGACAATCTCTCTTCCAGACTAGCCTTTCTATCCCTCAGAGTCACTAATGCATGCTGCTTCTCTGCAACATTAGCCTCCTGTATAGACCTGTCTACTTCTGACCTGGTAGACGACTGCACCTGCTCCCTAGGGAGGAATCGTAACAGAACCTCGCTGTCTTGATCCTGAGTCCGCTCAGTGTCCCGAAGATAAGCATCAGTCACTGAGGAATCATCACCCTGTGTTGACATTTCGCCAATATTTCGCTGCCACCAGAGAATTAACTTCTCACTAATCTATCCTACTTTATTCTATCTGAAGCGAGTAAACGTAGCCCGTGTGTGTTCTTTTTAAATAGGATGTACAAAATAGAATATCCGAAACCGTTACTACGAAACGTAGAGGAATACGGTCGGGTATACCTAAATTGAAATCCCACCCCGGCTACCACCAATTGTTGCGTTTGCGTCGAGCGGTCGGCAGGGAAGCGTACGGGCACACGTTCACTCACTCGGTCGTACTAATGATAAGTCAGGTTATACGTTTTCACAGTTTATTATATGCGGAAAACCCTACCAATACAAGATCTAATACACAGTATACGGCTATGTCTGCTAAATACTACCCAGTTATAAAGGTCAGAACAATAGGTTCAGACGGCGGCGGCCTATATACAGCAACCGGATTCTAGGTGTCAGAACGATAAGTCAGACGGCGGCGGCTTCTATACAGCAACCAAATTATAACGGAGATATTCTAAATGTCCGAACAATAAGTCAGACGGCGGCGGCCTATATACAGCAACCGAATTCTAGGTGTCAGAACGATAAGTCAGACGGCGGCGGCTTCTATACAGCAACCGAATTATAACAGAGATAATCTAAATGTCCGAACAATAAGTCAGACGGCGGCGGCCTATATACAGCAACCGAATTCTAGGTGTCAGAACGATAAGTCAGACGGCGGCGGCTTATATACAGCAACCGAGTTACTCACCGAGTCTGCGAATAACTGATTGTACTGCGAGAGTCTGAGTACTTCTCGCAGGGCGCTCGGTGACAGTGCTTCACGAGAAACGTTCCTCCGGCAGTGTGCCCCAGTAGTCGCCTCGATTATCCACAAATCCCCCTTATTTATACTGCTAAAACCATAGCCTTGGGTGAGACGCTGACCCTTTAGTTATGTCATTCCCAAAGTCTACGGGTCTCTAGAAATCTTGTCAGGGTGCCAGTGAACTTATAGTAACCTTCTGAACAAAGGCCCTCTGTATAGGGCTCTCGCCTCCCTAAAACCAGATGGCCTCAAATGTAAACAAATCCCCCACCCCAGCTATAGTCATTTGCATATAAATTGGCTTTTCGGAGCCTGTACAACATCCAACAATTAAGAAGATTGATACCATGTGGGTTATCATTCTAAATTCTCTACATACGCAACATTAAACTAAATACCAGATGCATGACAGGATCTAAACAATTCAAATCGGCGGCGACATGTGGCGACCTACTATGGCCGTCTACGCGACAGCAACGTCATGACGTCATCCAGTCCATGCATTATAACCATCCCCGCGCGCCAGGGGTCGCTGCTGCTAATTACGTCAGTGCCAGCTAGCAGTACCCACTGGATGCTCGCTTTGCGAAACTCTGAAT
This sequence comes from Paraescarpia echinospica, assembly GCA_020002185.1. NCBI lineage: Eukaryota > Metazoa > Annelida > Polychaeta > Sabellida > Siboglinidae > Paraescarpia > Paraescarpia echinospica. The sequence goes on along the minus strand of CM034534.1, from coordinate 2,857,587 downwards.
TTAAGCTCAGCCTACGATATCGCTCACTAGATCAGTGGATCTCGGCAGGTCAGGTGGTCATAATAAAACTAATTTCAACCAACCGTGGCTCGTGTTATATGCAAAGTTTAGGCAGTAGAAGCAATTATTCAAATAAATAAATAAAAGTACTTATATAGCGCCCGATCAATTAAAATTGCTCTCGGGCACTTTACATACATACACACATATATAATAGTATTTTACATAAAAAGAAATGCTAACTAAGAAATAAAAAAATGTAAAAAATATAACATTACCTTAAATATATAGTTGCTAAAAATTAATAAAAAAGAGAGATCATTAAAACAAGCAATACCGCTCAGCTGCTCGTGCTAATGGGCGAACGGGTCATTATATATTGGGATTCCTAAAAGTCGTTTATTCATCTTCAAATTGGGGCGGGTATTTGCGCTGTTCTCACGGGTGATGCAGTCGCGACTGGCGAAGTCAATTACTAGTTTGACTCAGCTAACTTCCGCAGTTGGCGTAGGGGATCAGCCTGGGCTAGTTTTGCATGACAAACAGCCCTGGCTTGCGAGGATGATTATAACTAAAAGATGGACCCTTGTAAACTTTATTTGGTACACTTATTTTTTATATTACTGACATAATCTTATTTTTACTGATCTAATAAGACTAGCAAATATGTGATTGTATTTATTACTGGTGATCAAATAAAATGTATCTTCAGATTGTAAAATACAGAACTTTGCACATTCTGAAGTACGTAAGGGTTGAATAAAACAATATCAAATTAGTTTAGTCTATGCGACAAAAGTGTGCTTCCTGGCTTTGCATTGGTTGTACTCCGGGTGGAGGGACTTTCAACAACAAACTGACACAAACGTCTGACAGCGCATTTTATTTGCTGGTAGCAGTTTCTTGCATTATTAAAAATCGCAAGGAAAATATTCCTAAAATACTTGTAAACAACGCATACCTCTCTTTTAATATTATTGATGAAAAACATTGTTAATCGCTTAATGGTCTGGGAAATATTTGCAATTAAACGAGTATTTAAAAATACATTTGAGATCAGATTGTGCCAAACAGTAGGAAGATTGTTTTAAATTAAATTATTCCTTAACGTTTAAGCTTCGATTCACTGCAACAATTACTCGGACAAGTGAACATTTTGGCGGACGAGTAGATTTCAAAACTAACTTGTCCGACGGACAAGTGAAAATTGTGGCTTATTTCTATCGCTGACATCCCAAAGTGCTAAACGGTAGCTCGACTCATGTATTATTACACGGAAATGTTTAAGTATATCTTGTACGGCACAATGCATTTCGGAAATTGCAAACTACGAACATGATATTATCGTAACGACTTGACTACCTTCGTTCGGTCCTAGTATATTATTATCAACGTTTGTTTTGACAGTACACCTGTGTGAAATAAACAATATAACACTTCTTTGGTTTCCACTTTTATTATTTTACGAAATAAGTACATCAAAAAAATGACAAAGGCACCATCAGCAATCAGCCAGTCATTTCCGTTAGATAACATAATATCCGGTTAAAACTACATTTGAAGACAGCGGGTAAGCCATGGAGGGAATCTGCAAGTCGGTCACCCAACCTCAAATCCCTGTCGGGGAGGAGGTGTGATTTTCCGTGTGCTTCAACAGCGAAAGGAGTTTACTCTCTTCCGAACCATGGTTACCTAAAATAAATAGGCATAATGTTATTATTTCAATGACCCAAACCCCTTAACTCCTTAATATTTAACGTCCGTTCATTATTAATAATTCACTAAGGCTAAGACGCAGCTTCTTCTACTTCAACGGTCTGGCGTCTCATATCTTTCGGTCGAAGTTCGCTAACACTCCTTCCTCAAGTCTCAAGACCAAGTTCCTGTTGCTGTGTTGCACGCGTTGTAGAGCTTTTAGTCCACATCTCGCAGTCATCGTGGCCGTTTACTGCAACAACAATTAAGCGATGTAATAATAATGATAAACATTAATTAATAAAAATATGAAGAAGAAAGAAAAAGACGAAGACAATTAAGAAACATGTCCTGATTCACTTCGCCTTCGCACACCTCTTACAAACAACTCGTTGTTAGGAATAAAACCCGCAATGACGTCATCACCAACTGTTGACGTTAGGCCGGTTTACGTTAATCCGCAGCTGCGCAATATGCAACTTCCTGGCTATGTTGCCAGTATACGCTTGCGCCAGTTCGATGTTGCATGTTCGCGTCCAGAGATCAATACTAGAGTAACATGCTTCTTGATAAATTAAAACATATTAATTCGTGACTGACCATTTGCATTTGCAAAACCAAGTCAAAAGGTTCACCCAGCGACTGTGTTGCGAATACGTATATCTTGACGTAACACGATAAACGTTTGTAATGGCGATGCCCAACCGAATATCAGTAAAATAATAATAAGATAACTTCTATTGCGCCTAAATCCTTGGATCAGATCGAAGCTCAGATCGAGGCGCATAAAATCAAAAGGATTGGTCAATCTTAAAATCCATAAGCAATATTCAAGTTGTCAATTATAACCCGTGAATTGTGTATAGGCGCCCTTCCTGTAGCATATAAGGTAGGGTGGGGTAAGGCGAGGCGAGACGCCCACCTGTCCTATCTACGTAACAACGGTTCAGATTGGCACTATAGTTTGTGTAAATCCGTGCTGCCAAACAGCGGATGAACAGAAACATAAAAAGAAAGAAGACTTTCACAATCGTGAGTACAAAATGTGACTGCTGATTTGTAGGTTTAAAATAGTAAAAAAGGTGATTTCCTGTTTCGTTGTAAAACTCAGTGGTTATCATAAATAACCATAACAAATATGATTCTCTTACGATAAATATGTAGACTAACATTTGGTAACAGTTAAATGAGCGATAATTAAACAGCAGACTACATACAGCTATTTTACTGTCGCAGGTGCCTGGGGGCAAGACGCTCTTTTTGAATGGGGTAAGACGCCTACCATGGGCGTCTTGCCCCACCATAAAATAATCATATATGATATCGCGTTAATTGTGTGTGTGTGTGTGTGTGTGTGTGTGTGTGTGTGTGTGTGTGTGTGTGTGTGTGTGTGTGTGTGTGTGTGTGTGTGTGTGTGTGTGTGTGTGTGTGTGTGTGTGTGTGTGTGTGTGTGTATTTCTTACATTATATAATAGTCTAGCAATATTCCTCTCTACTTCGTTTTTCAGGGCAATGGTTCGGTCATACAAAAGAAAGACGGAGAGGGGAAAGTATGGTGACGGTCAGCTCGGCGAAGCTCTTCGTGCAGTTAGGGTGGGCATTCCTTTGATAAGAGCAAGCAAGCAGTTTGGAATACCAGCTCGTACCTTGCGGAGGCATAGAGACAACGCAGTGACCTCCCCTGGAACTTTGAAACTCGGTCCCAGGACTGTTATTCTTGGAGATGACGTCGAGGAAGCCCTGTACGAACATATCAAAGAGATGGAACGTCGAATGTACGGCTTGACAACTGTTGATGTAAGACGTCTCGCTTATGAGATTGCCGACAAAACTGGTGTGAACAACCTGTTCAACGAAACAACCAAGATGGCCGGTAAAGACTGGTTGAGTGGATTTTTTGCACGCCACCCCGATCTCGCCATAAAGAAACCACAGGCTACCAACATTGCTCGCGCTCTTGGCTTTAACAAGCCACGAGTAAATGCGTTCTTCGAAATTTACCGCTCGGTTTTGGAGACGGCGCAATACACGCCAAGTCGATTGTGAAATATGGATGAGACTGGTATCACAAACGTCCAAAGACCAGGGAAAATCGTTGCGACCAAAGAGCAAGCAAGACACGTTGCAAAGGTCACCAGTGGGGAACGTGGCGCTACAGTGACAGTCGTGTGTGCCATCAATGCAGCAGGTCGTTACCTGCCACCAATGTTTATTTTTCCACGAAACAAGATGGTGGAAGCTTTAATGAACGGGGCACCACCTGAATATGTAGGTCACTGCAGTCCGAATGGCTGGATTGATGCAGACTTGTTCGTCAAATGGCTTGAACATTTCGCTGCGTCGACCAATGCGTGTGTAGAAAACCAACAAATCATAATCATGGATGGCCACCACAGCCATAAAACACTGGCTGCGGTTAACTACGCGAGGTCCAAAGGCATACATCTGCTAGTTCTGCCACCTCTTTGCACTCATAGGATGCAACCGCTCGACACAAAGTTCTTCAAATCATTGAAGACCGCTTACAACAATGCAGTAGACAGCTGGATGGTCACCAATCCAGGTCGGCGAATGTCGTTTTACGACATGGCTGGTGTGTTTAATAAAGCGTTCAACAAATCAGCCACACTTGATAAGCCAATCACTGGATTCAGGGCATGTGGTCTTTGGCCTTACGATCCAGATGTCTTCACTGACGACGATTTTGCTGCAGCATTCGTAGCAGAGGAGCCGACGCCGCTTGAAGAACCATCTGCCCACCTGGCCACTGCTGGCCCTTCATCTGATGGTGCTCCAACTGCCGGTCCTTCATCTGATGGCCCTGCAACTACCGGCCCTTCACATGAAGGCCCCCCAACTGCCGGCCTTTCATTTGATGGCCATCCAACTGCCGGCCCTTCATCCGATGAGCCTCCAAGTGCTGGTCCTTCATCTGATGATCATGCAACTGCTGACATGCCACCGGGCGAAACGGTTGCCACTCTGCCCACTGGTGGGTCTGTCGCCTCGACACCGGCTACGACGGTCATTTGCCAACTGGTTAGGAAAATATCAACGGCACGCAGCAAGTCGAGAAAACAGGAATCAGCAGCCTGGATATCGTCGTCGCCGTACAAAAACGCACTTACCAAGAAGGGTGAAATATCTAAGCGGCAGGGTAAAAGGAGGCGGGAAACCGAAGGGGAAACGACCGATGCCTAAGAAGAAACAGATGACAATAACTGTACCAGCAACGAGATTCCGGAGCGATCTAAGCAGTGACGAAGATGATGAATGGTATTGCCTGATTTGTGGAGAGCCATTCAGTAACAGCAGAAGTCGCGAGGTCTGGGTTCAGTGTATGCTCTGTAGGGAGTGAGCACATAGAGAGTGCACTGTGGGGAATGCCAATTTTATTTGTGAGAACTGCTGCAACTAGTGACAGTGAAGAGTCTGCGTAGTTGACACTGCTTCAGCTGCTGGAAACAATAGACCCTACCGAAATATCGAAAGCCACATTGGCTGTTACTTAACATTTATGTAGATTGTTCGTTCGTTCTTCTTATTGCATGCCTGTTAAAATGCATTTCACAATATTGTTGGTATTTATTCAATCGCCTTACATGTCTACTACATAGTTAAATCAGCAGATACATACACACGCAGCATACACACCCACCCACCCAAACACATCCCACCCACCCCCATACCACCCACCCATCCACACTAACTCGCATACTTGTGATTATTCGACGGGTTGGGAAAGGCGTCTTGCCCCACCCAGATGGGCGTCTTGCCCCACCTATGGGGCAAGACGCCTATTTCGTAAATATTTTATAACGTAGAATTTTATTTTATTATTTTATGTCTATGTGTAAAATACTTATACACAAAGTAGAATATACATTTTAGATTAATGACAACGTAAAATATATTCGATTGGGTTATTATTAAAACAAATGCAGCGTTTCCTGCTTATGGTGGTCGCCTTGCCCCACCCTACCTTATATGCTCGTCGTAGAGGCTGTTCTAAAAATGTGTTCTTTAAGGTTAGTTTTAAAAACAGCATCCGTCATTGGTGTTTACCTTAGACGATGCGGCAGCGAGTTCCATAGTGACAGTGTCAGTAAATATAGTGAAAGACCCGTCACTCCAATGTCATCATGTTCGCGGGATCGAGCTCGGCGACTTATCCGGTTGACATCGGTTGACACGATGTCTGATGTTCTGAGGTATCCGCCCATTCGATGCTTGATGTACGAGTAGCAATTAAGATCTTAAAATTAACTCGTAGTTTTAACGGTATAGCCGCGGCGTCGCATGACATAATTTCGTGTATCTGTCGATTTTCTTCAGCTGTTACGCGGAACCGAACACGATGACTTCGGTTTTTCGTCATTCAGTTTCAAGGAATTGGAGCTCATGCACGCTCTGATCTCTATCACACACATCTCGATAACCACGCCATCCGCCGTGACGTCCTGGTAGTGTCCGACACAAAGCTTAAATGTCCAACGGGAACTATAACCTGAAAATGTTGCTGGCCCGACAAAAGTTTTGTATGCCCGGTAAGTCAAACAATCAAGCCGCTGTCAATAGCGCAGGGGGGGGGGTTGGTGGAGAAGGTTTGTGGAAAAGGTAGGTGGATACGGTTAGGGGTAGAAGGTTGGTGGAGAAGGTTGGTGTAAAAGATTCGTGGAGAAGGTTGGTGGAGAGGGTTGGGGGAGAAGGTTGGTGGAGAAGGTTGGGGTAGAAGGTTGGTGGAGAAGGTTGGGGGAGAAGGTTGGTGTAAAAGATTCGTGGAGAAGGTTGGTGGAGAGGGTTGGGAGAGAAGGTTGGGGGAGAAGGTTGGTGGAGAAGGTTGGGCGAGAAGGTTGGTGGAGAAGGTTGGGGGAGAAGGTTGGGGAGAAGGTTGGTGGAGAGGGTTGGGGGAGAAGGTTGGGGGAGAAGGTTGGTGTAGAAGGTTGGTGGAGAAGGTTGGTGTAGAAAGTTGGTGGAGAGGGTTGGGGGAGAAGGTTGATGGAGAGGGTTGGGGGAGAAGGTTGGCGTAAAAGATTCGCGGAGAAGGTTGGTGTACAAGGTTGGTGGAGAAGGTTGGTGGAGAAGGTTGGTGGAGAGGGTTGGTGGAGAAGGTCGGTGTACAAGGTTGGGGGAGATGGTTGGTGTAGAGGATTGGTGGAGAAGGTTGGTGTAGAAGGTTGGTGTACAAAGTTGGGGGAGAAGGATGGTAGAGAAGGTTGGGGGAGAAGGTTGGTGGAGAAGGTTGGTGGAGAAGGTTGGTGTACAAGGTTGGTGGAGAGGGTTGGGGGAGAAGGTTGGTGGAGAAGGTTGGGGGAGAAGGTTGGTGGAGAAGGTTGTGGGAGAAGGTTGGTGGAGAAGGTTGGGGGAGAAGGTTGGTGGAGAAGGTTGGTGTACAAGGTTGGTGGAGAAGGTTGGTGTAGAAGGTTGGTGAAAAAGGTTGGTGTACAAGGTTGGGGGAGAAGGTTGGTGTAGAAGGTTGGTGAAGAAGGTTGGTGTACAAGGTTGAGGGAGAAGGTTGGTGTAGAAGGTTGGTGAAGAAGGTTGGTGTACAAGGTTGGGGGAGAAAGTTGGTGGAGAAGGTTGGGGGAGAAGGTAGGTGGAGAAGGTTGGTGTAGAAGGTTGGTGGAGAAGGTTGGTGTACAAGGTTGGGGGAGAAGGTTGGTGTAGAAGGTTGGGGGAGAAGGTAGGTGGAGAAGGTTGGTGTAGAAGGTTGGTGGAGAAGGTTGGTGGAGAAGGTTGGTGTAGAAGGTTGGTGGAGAAGGTTGGTGGAGAAGGTTGGTGTAGAAGGTTGGTGGAGAGGGTTGGTGGAGTAGGTTGGTGGAGAAGGTTGGTGTACAAGGTTGGGGGAGAAGGTTGGTGTAGAAGGTTGGTGGAGAAGGTTGGTGTAGAAGGTTGGTGGAGAAGGTTGGGGGAGAAGGTTGGTGGAGAAGGTTGGGGGAGAAGGTTGGTGGAGAAGGTTGGTGTACAAGGTTGGTGGAGAGGGTTGGGGGAGAAGGTTGGTGGAGAAGGTTGGGGGAGAAGGTTGGTTGAGAAGGTTGGTGTAGAAGGTTGGTGGAGAAGGTTGATGTAGAAGGTTGGTGGAGAGGGTTGGGGAAGAAGGTTGATGGAGAGGGTTGGGGGAGAAGGTTGGTGGAGAACATTGGTGGAAAAGGTTGGTGGAGAACATTGGTGGAGATAGCAGTGCAAGAACAAGATAAATCCATCCAATGAAGAGCCACTTTGAACAAAGCCCAGCAAACTGTTCGGCGCTGCACTAACAACAACTGGATGCAATTCAACCAGAGCATCCAGTTTCGTGACGTAGGGAATATCAGGGGAATGTTCGTACTGTGGAATTAAGACAGCAACATGCAGATTAATGCATTCATAAAGAAGACTGCCTTAGTGACTTAAAGCCAGGATTGATCATCAATGACAGCAATCAAAAATTAGGGTGATTGGTGGAGGGGAAATACTGTCACGAAGAATGCTCTATACACCGTTGAGAGCTTCACTGCTCGTCAAGGATGAGTACGTATGACTTTGAACTCACAGTGGAAGAGCTCAGGTAAACCATTCGTCAGTGGAAAAACCTCTGGAAATGTTATCCCACTCCACCTGAAGTCATCTCACACTAATAACCTGAAGGCATCTTACACTGATCACATGAAGTCATCTCACACTGATCACCTGAAGTCATCTCACACTGATCACCTGCGCTATACTGCAGCACCTGCGTGAACTTCTTTGTTTATGATGGAAGAAGGAAGCTAGTTCGATGTATTGTTACATCGCTAGCACAAACCATTTTCTTGGAATACAATAGGATGCTATACTGCGTAGTTCGCTAAATGGAAAGTGTTAGAAGTTATATTATTTCAAATCCCTCGATCCTAGCCACACCCAACAAATATCATTTTGGTCAGATCGAATGTGTAGTTTAGAACTGTGACTGATTGTACGTAATTGGTTTTGTTTTGGTTGTGATTTAAGTGATTTGGTTGTGATGTAAGCAGAGTGTTAGTTTTGCTAATACCTTTAATTATTTTGGGTACATTTTAATTTAGCATAAAGCTGCATTATATTACTAACTTAATTTTGTTATCCTACACGTGCACGTGCACGCACATACAGTATATATTGGCGCACGTACGCACAGGGTAGCTTCTGTTCCTTAGACTTTTCCCTCACGATCGTTCCATTTTTGTTAGTAGCTATAGCGGCCTCATATATATATATATATATATATATATATATATATTTCCTAGTACAACTGCGTTTATTAAGTTAAAGTATCACTCTTCGAATATAAAACGTCGTTTGTCAATATATTAATTCGTCGACAGTAATTAAAAAGTTTTCATTCGTGTGTGACTATGCGCGCGCGTGCGTGCGTGTTTATTTGTGTGTGTGTGTGTGTGAGAGAGAGAGAGAGAGAGAGAGAGAGAGAGAGAGAGAGAGAGAGAGAGAGAGAGAGAGAGAGTGTGTGCGCGTGGGTATGCGTGCATGAGCGTGTGTGTGTGCGTTTATGAAATATATAGCATTTGGTAAAGTATTTATGAGAGAATAAATTTGTAGGTTTGTAAAATCAAGTTTGTAAAATCATCATGATAAAATCATTTATTGATTGATTAATAATAACAACAAAAATACAATTTGCCATCGACAACGTGTATTTCCGCTTCGTGTTGTTGTACCTTGGTTTGTGATTTGCTTCGACCCAGACGGGAAATTCCCGCAACTCCCCTTGTGATTTACCATAAAATAAAAGAGATGTAACATTATTTTAACTGAACTTGAAGTGAACATAATTTTTAAAATAAACTCTTATTGTCATCAAAATATAGTCACATATGTGTATCTCAGTAGATAAAATGAATTTCCGCATGTTGTCCAATAGTCAGTCAGAAGCGTAGTTTGCCCGTCAAGTCAGAATGACGTCATGGTTGCTTTGGGTTCCATATTCAATATGGTTCCCGTTGTTGTGTTGATATTTTGACAGACCGTGTTATACTGATCGACAGTCAGTAGCTAATTGTATTTTCATGGGTAAGTTGATAACCGGGTAACATATGGATGGTATATATGTGTATTGATGAATTACTGTTGCGGTGAGTGATGTCTGAACATTGTATTTTCGGTTGTTTATCAGCCTCGCGAGAGCAGAAGACGTCAACGCTGAGACCACGACACAGGCTCGGGACGGTAGTCGGTTGTTGTCGTTGCTTTCACTCGAACGCTAATGGTTATTTCTAGCTGAGTGTGTCAGTTGCCTAGTTGTGACAAGGTCATTAATATGCCCAAACAACCAGGCAAGTTAAACAAGCCAACTCTGAGTCTAACCAAGCACTCTGATTCCATCCCATTTCCAGGTATATCAGATCATGAGATTTAAGATTATCCTCACAGACTCAAATATTAGACCTGAGTACGTAAACAAACCATCTCGTCAAATCCACCTGTTCTCGAAGGCAGATTGGAATAAAATGAGAGAAATTACATCAACCTTTGGTAATCACTTAATTACGCAATGGTCACTAGCTGGTAACGTGGATTGTTTTGGGTTGAGGAAATACACGTTTTAACACGGCAGTTGAATTGACTCGCTCTCAACATGGACATATACATTTGGGTAAGCGTCTACTGCATCTATGTAATGTGATTAAAACGCCGTGAAGACGTTGCACGAAGTCCCGAAGAGATATTTATTTAAAAGTGTCCGTATGTCGTGGTGAATTATCGCCCAGACAACGCCTAGACAACTGATGCGTGTCGGCTAGTCCCTTTGTCAAAGCCGCGTAGCCAAAGTCCAGCTCGGCGATACAGCCTCATGCGCGCAAACAACAAACAATCACTGATGGGGCGGAAGTCTCCGAAGACATGTACGGGGTCAAGGCCCCATCAGTGATTGTTTGTTGTTTGCGTGCGTGAGGCTGTATGGCCGAGCTGGACTTTGGCTACACGGCTTTGACAAAGGGACTAGCCGACACGCATCAGTTGTCTAGGCATTGTCTGGGCGTTGTCTGGGCGATAATTCACCAACTGATGGGGCGGAAGTCTCCGAAGACATGTACGGATCAAATCGCAGACATTCTCGCCCTGAAACTGAGCGCGCGCCTTGAAAAACTAGAAAAAGAGGCTTCTGTACTCATCAAAAAGGTGCAAACGCTGGAGGAGAAGGTGGAAATGTTGGAGACGGAGGCGGACAAACGTGAACAATACGCGCGTCGTCCGAACCTCCGCATCTCCGGCATTCCAGAGACATCAGACGAAATCACAAACAACTTAGTCATCGACACAATAAAGAAACTGGGGTTAGAAGACATTGGTATCAGTGACCTGGAAAGAAGTTACCGCCTAGGTAAAAAGACCGACAAACGTGGACGCCCCCGAAAACGAACAATAATTGTACGTTTTCGTAGTGAAGCGGTGAGAGACGAAGTGTACCGCCAACGCACCAAACTGAAGAACCATAACCAGCACCATCGGGACGAACAGATTTATATAAACGAAGATTTGACGTCTAAGAGAGCAGCACTTGCTTCCAAAGCAAGATTCCTTAAGAAGGAAAAAAAAATCAATGATTGCTGGACATATGCAGGAAGGGTTCTTGTCAAAACAGACGTGGGAACAGTAAAAGAAATCCTTTCTGCAAAGAACCTGGACATGTATTAGACGGATCTTTGTGTAACGCCATTATTGGGACATAAAGACTTAAATACATATTGAGCGCCTCCGGACATTATTTTGAAACATTTTTCGGATCATTCGAAGTTGCTACTACTGTGCCGCTGAACTGTCCAAGTAAGATACTATGCTTATCGTGGTAGAGACTGCAACATATATTTTTACAACCTACTATGTCATCACTGTATTATTATATTATTATTATATCATTGTATTATTATTATTATATACTTATTATATAATTATTATTATTATATAATTATTATGGCTTTTAAGTCTTCCCGAAAACTACATTCAAAGTTGCTACTACTGTGCTTTTTATGTTTTTAGTGACACGTGATATTTATGATTATTGGGCCAAATATTGCAACATGTTAGTTCCAATATATTATGTTGTCACTGTATTATCGCATTATTCTATAATTATGAGGGTATTTTAAATCTCCCCGAAAATATTATTTTGAAATAATCTTTGATATTTCAAAGTTGTTACTACTGTGCCTTTGAACTTCTAAATGATCATCGGGCCAGAGACTGTAATGCACATATTATGTTACCATTGTAATACTGGATTATTTTTCTATAATTAAGGATAATTTTTTGTTTTATTTTGATACTTTGATATTTTATCAATCAAATTTGCTATTACTGTGCCTTTCAAGTTTCTAAGTTGGCATGTGATATTGTGATTATCGGGCCATATAATGCAACATATTAAATTCAACATATGTTACTACTGTAAAATTGCTTGATTCTATAATTATAAGGTTTTGTTTTATCATTCAAAGCTGCCTTTAAACTTTCAAAGTGGCATATGATAGTATGATTGTCAGGTGGTCAGAGATTTATATATGTTATATTATGTTAGCACTGTCAATGGCAGTGATTACTCAATCACTTGCAGTCAGTGGTGTTTAGTATGTTTTATATGCTAACTTGCAAACCGGCCTAAAATGTGAATCTTTTCTTTTTAAGTCTCCCCCAATTTTTTATTTTTTTTCTCTCCCAAGTACATATCAGGATGTTATTGACTCTAAGCCTAGTTGGCCTTTCTTTTCTTATTTTGTTATTTTCTTTGATAGAAATCCATGCGATGTCTATCTCTACTTACTCTTTGATACTAACAATTGAATTTGTATTCTTTTGGTTAATCGTCAACATCAATGTGTTTATCATTACTTGTATGTATACAACTGTTCAACGGATATGTACTTATGATGTATATTATGATATGCATTCATACACTAGTTATATTTATGTACTTATTTTTGAATGTTTTTGTCAATTTTTTTCAACGAACTCTGAAAGGATCATTATGATGTGCTCTAATACATTTGTAAATGGCAGAATCTATTAATATTAGCCGGATCCAAACAAATAAAAACTTTGACTTAAAAGCAATATTCAATGAAGCCAAACACATTGAAAATGAAAAGTATGATGATTCTCCATTTTCTCTTAACACACATGATTGTAAATATTTTACTGCAGTTGAGTTTTCTGAAGCATTTAAACCAGAAAACATATCTTTATCAATGTTCTGTATCAATTGCCGTAGTTTGGAGACTCAATGGGATTCTCTTCAAGAATTACTTTCTAATATGTCGTCAAAAGGCCTGACTCTAGATTTCATTGGACTAACTGAAGTTTTTAAAGTTCAACATGTTTTACGTTATAAAATAAATGGGTATCACAATTTACTATTCAATACAAGACTAGATACAGACGATGGGCATGGTGGAGTTGGCCTATACATCAGTGAAAAATACACCTATTTTAAACGTGAAGACTTGTCAATATTTATTCCTCATGTATTTGAGTCCATTTTTGTAGAGGTTCAAACTAAGAAATGTAAACCTATAATTGTGGGTGTAATCTATCGTCCCAACTCTCATCCACGTGCAGATCTTGATCTATTTATGGGTACCATATTAGACATCCAAGATAAAATCTCAAATGAAAATAAAGTAGCGTACCTGATGGGAGATTATAATATTAATTTACTAAACTTTGTTACTCACAACAAAACTAATGATTTTATAGATAATGTAATAGCACAAGGATACATTCCACACATAACAAAACCAACACGGATAACACCTGCTACAGCAACTCTTATAGACCATTTATATTCTAATCATACTCACCCCAACTATGAATCGGGGATTATCGTTACAGACATGACTGACCATTTTGGAATATTTCATTTAATATATGGTAAACCTGCTACACAAAACATAGCATATAAACAAAAACGCCAGTTAAACTTGACCAACATTTTAAAATTTAGGAGTCTTGGCTACGGCTGACTATTCCTCTGTCCTATCTACTAGCAATGCAAATGAAGCATACAACAACTTAATGTTAACATATACATCACTTTATGAAATATCTTGCCCAGTTAAAACTATCAGAGTAAATAGTAAATATATTAAAAGAGAGCCCTGGGTAACATCAGGCATTATAGTTTCTTCAATAATCAAAGACAAATTACTCCGCAGAAAGCTAAATAAGCCCAATACAGCGAGAGAGGATGCTTATAAGGTATATTGTAGACTATTTAATAAGATCAAAAGACAGCAAAAATTAAGTACTATACTGAAATACTGGAAGAACGTAAACATAGCATCAAAGAAACATGGACCATACTGAGAAAGGCAATATTTAATCAAAAAAAGAGTTTCCAATTACCTCAAACTTTCATTGTAAAAGGAGAAAAAGTATCAAATTTGGCTTTTATTGCTGAAGAGTTTAACCGTTTCTTTGCTGATATAGGTAAATCAGTGAGTGATTCAATACCTCTTCCCTCAACCTCATTTCATGCGCACCTGAAAGATAACTATCCTGTGAACTTTTTCATGCAACCTACTGATGTAAACGATATCAAAAGAATAGTGCAAAAACTAAAAACTAAATGCACTGAAGGCTTCGATAATTTATCTACAAAACTTGTACAACAGACCATTGAGGAAATAGCAATCCCACTTGTGCACATCATAAATAATTCCTTTGTTACAGGTGTTGTACCTGATAATTTAAAAATTGCTAAAATAATTCAAATTTTTAAATCAGGAAATATTAATGTGTTTAATAACTACAGACCAATAAGTATTTTACCAACACTTTCTAAAATAATGGAAAAAATAGTATGTAACAGATTAGTAATATATTTAGAGAAATATAATATACTGTATAAACATCAATATGGATTTCGCTCGAAACATTCCACTATACACCCTATATTGCACTTACTTAAAGACATAGCAGATGCAAATGACAAAACTACCAAAGATATTACATTGGCTGTGTTTCTCGACTTATCTAAGGCGTTTGATACAATTAACCATGACATTTTGTTGTATAAGTTAAATCATTATGGAATCAGAGGAATAAGTAATAGATGGTTTGCCAGTTACCTTTCTAATCGTAAACAATATATTGAAATAAATAATTGCAAATCTCCACTGATCAATATGACATATGGAGTACCACAAGGATCCATACTAGGACCTGTGCTTTTTCTAATTTATATTAATGACATAGTGAATTCTAGTTCTCTAAACTTGCTATCCTTTGCAGATGATACCACTGTTTACCATTCAGGATATGATATTGAACATTTAGTTATAACAGTGAATCAAGAACTAAAACAATTATACAATTGGTTGTGTGCGAACAAATTGTGCTTGAACGTCAAAAAGACACAATTCTGTGTTTTTAGTCCTGTAAATTTAAACTACGAGGTAAACAATAGCATTAAAATAAATAATGAAGTCATCAACCAGGTTGGCAAGTATAAAAATGACGAATCTGTAAAATTCTTGGGATTGTATATAGATAAGCACCTAACCTGGAAAGAACACATCAACATAATTAGTTCCAAAATATCTAGAGCTATTTTTGCAATAAATAGAGTGAAATATTTCTTACCATTTAAGTCATTAAAATCATTATATTACACTTTAATTCACAGTCATATAACATATGGTATACAAGCATGGGGCAATGGAAACACAAAGAAAATAGAAATTTTACAAAAACGTGCTTTAAGAATAATTAATAAAAAAGGATATAGGAGTCATACTGATCCTTTATTTAAGTCTGACAAAATACTAAAAATGTCAGATGTATATAAACTACAGGTCTCACTATTTATGTATGACTTTAAACATGATTTATTACCCAAGTCATTTACAAATTTTGCGATCAAAAAGACTTTAGACAAAAGTATAAGAATAACCAGACAATGCAACCTTCTTGTTAAAGAGACACCTAGAACACATTTTTCGTCTAAGCTACCAAAACATAATTTCACAAGAATCTGGAACAATATAAACGAAAAAATAACAAACACTAAACACAGGTTAAAGTTTAGACGCGTGTTGTGTGACTTCTACTTAAATGCATATCTTCGTCATGTGAACTGTATAAATCCTAGATGTTCAGAATGTAATGAAACTGATTAAATGAAACTCTACCTTTGTTTGTAAGTCTATTACCGTTCTTACACTACGTTCTTAACCAAGTACAAATGTTTAGATCGCCTTTCTATTCACTTACATATACTTCAATTGATCATACTTCTCAGTTCGTTGTCATATATCACCAACAACAGCACATACTATATGTTAAATAATACTCCAGTTTAATATTATCTAGTACGGAGGTGCATTGGTGATGAATTTGAGTGAGTTGTTTAACATGATTTTGATGATTGTTATGATTGTAATCATAGAGTAATGATAATCAAATGGTGTCACTGGAAGACGGCTTTTAGCCAAGTGACATCCATGCGATGTAACACGTTTCCATTTGTATGACATATATATGTTAACTGTATGTTACGTTGTAAATAAAGTTACTTACTTACTACATATTCCCAAGAGCATGTCAACTGGTCAGTAGGCCTAAAGTAAAGGGTAAATGAAAACTAGAATGCCATTAAAACTCACATTTCTACGATCATTAGCAAGTTTGTCCCAAGTAAGATGTCAGATGTCATTTCCCTTGGCTGACAGCTGCTCTCAAGCGAATGTGCTTAAAGAAAAACAGATTATATCAATGCGCGCGTAAGACCAAAACCAGCAGGATTGGGTAAAATTCAAAGACTTCAAAAGACTTGTTGCCCAAGAGATAAGAAAGGCACACTTACATGAACGAGTTACTATCAACCAATCAAGAGGAGAATAACACCAGGCCTTTCTGGCGGTATATAAAATTCCAGAGGCAAGAAAACTTTGGAATACCTCCACTGAGGGAGTCTGGTGTTGCTCACACTGACAGTACAACGAAGGCAGATATTCTAAATAGGCCGTTCCAATCTGTCTTCACAAAAGATGACGGCACAGCCATGCCCAAAATCCAAGGCAAAAGCTTCCCAACCATAAGTACATTGCATGCTGACACTGTTGGTGTCAAGAAGCTACTGTCGGACATTAACCCCTCTAAAGCATCCGGTCCAGATAACATTCCCTGTCATGTGTTGAAGGAACTAGCAGCCGAGCTTGCCCCAATTTTCACACTCCTCTTTAACCAGTCACTAAACACAGGGGAAATACCATTAGACTGGAAAAAGGAAGATGTTATGCCGATACATAAGAAAGTCAATGTCCATAATGCATCCAACTACAGGCTTATATCATTAACATGTGTAGCGTGTAAACTACTCGAACATATCATCTGCTCACATGTCTGTAAACATCTTGATGAGTATGACATTCTAACTCCTGTCCAACATGGTTTTAGAAAACAGCACTCATGCAAATCACAGCTAGTAACAACTCATCAAGATCTACAAAAATTCAGGGATAGTAAGATCCAAGTTGATCTTGCTATCCTCAATTTCTCTAAAGTTTTCGACACTGTACCCCACAACAAACTTCTTTGTAAACTCAGTCATTATGGCATAAATGGTAACATATATCACTGGATAGATAACTTTCTTAAACACCATACCCAGAGAGTCCTTGTAGAAGGGAGTTTTTTGGATAATGTCAATGTCGAGTCAGACGTGCTTCAGGGTACTGTTTTAGCCCCTCTGTTATTTTTACTGCATATAAATGATCTACCCATGCAAGTGACATCCAATGTCCGTCTGCTTGCGGATGATTGTCTGTTATACAGACCCGTCCATACACAGACGGACCAGTTGGTCAAATCCTAGACAAGTGCCAGGGCAGAGCCAGAGATTGAGACACTGTCACTGGCTGACTGAGTCTGACTCTGAATAATGCCTAGTAGGTAGTCAGTCCTACCTAGACTCACTAGTGAATTGCATACCCGTGGGCAGTGAGTGTCAGGCTGGCAAGTGCCAGTAGTGGCAGTGTTCAGTAGCACTATTAATGTATTTGTCTGACTGGATTCTTCTTTTGAGACTTGACATCACATGTACAGTGATTCAAAGTGGGGATTGAGTGCGGTATTGAAATGGCTCATACCTGTTTGACGTTTAGAAAGTCACACTCATACTACTGACTACTGTGATATACACCAACTAAATCGTCTGTGTGAATGTGTCAGTTATATGCTAGCATATCATTGGATAGTTGTCAGCGATGAATTTTATAAAATTGTTTTGCATTTTATTTTACTTCCATTTATTGCATCTACTGTGAATGTTTGTTCATGCGTTTTCAGAGAAGAGAGTTACATGTAACTCACGCCACAGGCCCAGTCGCCCAAGAGGTAGGATTCCTGCCCAACTGGGCGCCTTGGACTTCGCAACTGGGTCTAACTCGTAATACTGACATTTGCCATGTCCGAGGCTCGGTCAGTGCAGAAATGGGCGTGCGAGTATTGCACCTACGAGAACTGGCCGGCGTCGAAGAAGTGCACGCTGTGTCGTGCACCAAAGCCACTGCAGTACATCTGCGAGGAAGTGCCGGTTGACAAACAAGACATCTACCAGATGGGCTCACTGGCATCGCCGCCGTCAGAGTCTCCATCATCGTCCAATAGCAGCGTTCGTACTAGTTCTGAGCAATCCCACAAGTGGGCGTGTCAGGTGTGTACATACCTCAACTGGCCGAAGTCAGTGCGATGTACGCAGTGTTTGATGCCGAGGTCCCCGCCGGTCAAGGTCATCACTCGGACTGCCTCGGCCGGCCACGATCGCATGCAGCCACTCAGCATCAATGTCAGCATCGGAGGCTCACTGCTTGGTTCTAGCGGGGCGCAACACACGTCTCCACGGACTTCACCAAACTCACCAGAGGCAGCGAAGGCGTTGAACAACGACAAAAACAAGATCGCAGCATCGGTGTCCGCCGCCAAAGTGACCAAGTGGAACTGTCGCGTGTGCACCTACGAGAACTGGCCGCGCTCACTCAAGTGCGTGCTTTGTGGCGTGCCTCGGGGAAAGAGCTACACGTCGTCGAGTTCTGCGCCAGACACTGGCAACGCAGCAATGCAGGACCCGATGGACGATAACAAGTTATGCAGCAGCGCCTCCAAGAGGCAGTCGCCGTCGTCGTCCATGCACCGCATCGACAACATCAATACAATTGAACAGTTAGGTGGTGCCACCGCTTCGGCAAACATATACCACCAGCAGGACTGGTACGGACAGGACAGCAATAAGAACGAGGAGAATCGTATCCGACGCATACGCACACGATTAAAAGAGTGTGATTGGCTGTGGCTGAATGCATGTCAGGGGGTCATAGAGGGCGACACGAACGCTGTCGAAGCCTACCTGATGGCGAATGGCGATCCAGCCCGTCAGCTCACATCAGACGATTGTACATTATTGAACCGACCAAGTGCTTTCGAAGTTGGCTACACGTTAGTGCATCTGGCGATCCGCTTCCAGCGAGAGGACATGCTTACTGCGCTCCTCACGTCAACCGACATCGTGGCAACGGTAAAGAAACGCGTGCCGTCGCATGTAGCACCAGATGTCGCCAGCGACATCCTGCGTGGTGTGGCATCGACGTTGCGACAGCGCAAGGGAGACTTCCGCTGTTATTTCCTCACCGAGATGGCCACGTTTGCTCTGCCAGCAGGTAAGTTGTGCACTCACTGAATGTATGTTTGTATATGTATAATTACTTTTTATTCCTAGCAAAATTGACCATTCAGATGGTACGACAGTCAAATCATATCTACAGAACCAGTTCTAATGTTCGTACTGGTTGGACTTTTGTCGACAAAAATGTTGGCAGTTTTTGTCACACCACATGGTTTCTGTGATTTCTGCAAGTTATGTTTTATATTGCAAACAATTTATAATTTATATCCGTCTAACATCTGGCAAGAACCCCAAAACGGGTAAAAACCAGGCTTAACCCACTGGGAATTTCAAACGTATAGTTTATATATATATATATGTATGCTCGACAAATATACAGAGACACGTGTCTATTTTAATTCTGGCATGTTATTTAATCAGGTCTAAAAAAAAAGTGCATCAGAAAGAGTTTATATGTGGCTGTAAATATATTAAAATTATAGAATAGACCTGTACTATAATTGCTAAATACTAATAGCAGTAGTTATTTTAAATAGATTTATTAACATTACGCATTCATTAGACATTCCTCTATAAAGGCAAGCCTCATATTTGGCAACAACCACACTGGCGACTGGCCATTGGGTCTCTGAGATTAAACAATGGTTCATACCAAATTGATTGTGCTATAAAGGTGCCCCCCAAGATATATCAAACTTTAAAAGCGAGGCCAACTGGCCTGGCTTTGATTGTGCCAAATTGGAGGCCTTTGATGAGGTAACCTTGAGTAAAAGCATGATGGACAGTACTTGGATAGATTAGTAGTGTAATACTATTACTAATAACAGTCCTGACTGCACACAGTTCCTCAAAGAGAAACACTGAAAGGTTTGAGAATTCTTGAGTACAATTTATTTGAACATTTTTATGGTCAGTTTATACAAAAGTGGAGTAAATCTGTACTTAGGCCTAAATAAAATATAGTTGTGTTTCCTATAACATTTTTTTTTTAATAGGGTAGGTAGGTAGGTAGGAAAAACATTTTATTGCAAAAAAATAAATTAATTTAACATGAAATAGCAAGATAAAGTATGGCTTCTAGTTAAACCATACAACCCACTGTGTACTTTAATAGGAGCAAAACAAGCTGTAACACACTGCACATTTAAATGGTCTCTCATCAGTGTGAGTTACAGAATAAGGAATTGTACATTTAAATGGTCTTTCATCAATGTGAGTTATAGTTAGTCAAACAAAATCAACCGAATCCAATTCGTCAAACCTTTTAAAACAAAATCACATTAGAAGCTGCAGTGTGCATCATTTCTAAACACTGAAATAAAATCAAGCCTAAGGCTATCTACTAGTATTATGGGCAATTAAAGTAATAACACAGCCAAAATTGACAATATATTAAAGAAATCAATCCCACAGGCCATGGACTGTGCAAGCTCAATGTCATTAATTATTTTTGTTCAACCATTTTTGCCATCCAACAGAATTTGTTAGAACTACGAAACCCAGACTATATCACTTTGAGTCAGCGTAACCTAGGCTGTTGTTATTCCTTCGAGTTTTGTTTTCGAAACCGAAATCTAAACACTTATGCGTGTTATAACGATGTGACAAGTCTATTTAATTAATAGCATGTCTTCAATGCGCTTAGCAGACAACCAGACAATGATCACGAAATGGTATCTGTTAACGCCTTCCGCCTGCGTCCCTGTTTATGATTATGTCGGTTGACACGAGATAGCAGGGGCGCCATGATACTTCGTAACGATTTGCCTTGTGCTTTTTAAAAATCCTGCGTCATAAATCCACCAAAATAAACGAATACTCATTGCATGTTTATTTCAAAATATCGGCAATAAAGTCAGCATCATTTACGGTGTTGGTATGCAAATTTTGGAAATTGCTGACATTTGTGAATTGCCCTAGTGCAGCTCAAGGGGGCATGTGTTGTTGGAAATCATTTGTTAACCAGTGTACGGTACCATAGTAATGCTGGCACATTGATGGTACATTGATTACATGATGACTGCACACTACACACTTGTTAGGTGTAGTGTACATAGAGGTGCTAAGGTGACACAAATATATATGCACTACATACTTGTTGGGTGTGGTGTACATAGAGGTGCTAAGGTGACACAGATATATGCACTAAACGTGTTGTTGCTGTTTGTTTCCCTCTATGTCAGGGGTGAGGTTGGCCTAAATTGATACTGATCCTCGATTTCTCTTTTTCTTCCCCCTCGCTATTCTTGTGTTGATGTCTCCACCAGCCGTCGCCACCAACCATCTCTACTCCTCTCTCTCTTTCGCTCTTCTTCTCCACTCCCCTCTCTCTTTCACTTTTATTCTCTAATCCTCTCTCTTATGAAATTAAGTGCATAGTCGATAAATTTGTACCTTTCAAAAAACAAGGGAAACGGTCTAAAAAGAAACACTTATCGAAAGAAGCCATTAGAAAAATTAAGTATAAACAAATGATGTGGAAGTCATATAGATGTACTGGAAATGATGAAGACTACAACATTTATAAAGAAGCACTTAATCAAGCTACAGCTGAAATTAGAAATTCAAAGAGAAGCTATGAAAAAAAATTAGCTAGTAATATAAAACATGACAGTAAGAGTTTTTATGCGTATATTCGAAGCAAACAGAAAGTTCAGGATAAGGTCGGTCCTCTAGAAGATAGTGCTGGAAATACAATATCAGAGGGATTCTTAATGGCAGAAGACCTGAATGAGTATTTTAGTTCAGTGTTTACCAGGGAAGATATTAGTTCACTGCCAGTACCAGAGGCTAAGTTCAAGGGGGCAGATTCAGACTATTTAGGACAGTTAGTTGTAACCTCGGAAATGGTAGCTAAGAAAATAAGGGCTATGAAGGATAATAAATCACCTGGAGTGGACGGGATTCCGCCTAAACTACTATTGGAAATTGTAGAACAAATTAGCGTACCGCTTGCAACAGTTTTCAATTTGTCATTAGAAGAGGGAGTGGTTCCTTTAGAATGGAAAGAGGCAAACATTATACCGTTATTTAAAAAAGGTTCGAGAAACAAGTCAGAACTATAGACCAGTGAGTTTAACATCAGTGATTTGCAAATTATTAGAAAGACTAATTAAAGATCACATGGTGGATTTTCTTGTTAAGCATAACTTGATAAACCCATCTCAACATGGGTTTTTAAAAGCGAGGTCATGCTTAACAAATATGTTATGTTTTTTGGAAGACATCACTAGGTGGGTAGATGAGGGATCACCAGTAGATATCATCTATTTAGATTTTCAAAAAGCTTTCGACAAAGTACCACATCAAAGATTACTCCTTAAGCTAAGGCCCATGGCATAGGAAATGGTATAATAAACTGGATAGAAAAATGGCTGAATGACAGAAGACAACGTGTAGTAGTTGATGGGGAGGCTTCAAACTGGAAATCGGTATTGAGTGGGGTACCACAGGGATCAGTACTAGGAACTATATTATTCTT
>CM034534.1:2794199-2833776 GCA_020002185.1 Paraescarpia echinospica | reverse complement strand
AACATCTACCCACACCGTTGCAAACAAACAACTACCCACACCTTTGCAAACAATCACCTACCCACACCATTTCAAACAAACATCTACCCACACCATTGCAAACAATCACCTACCCACACCATTGCAAACAAACATCTACCCACACCATTGCAAACAAACATCTACCCACACCATTGCAAACAAACATCTACCCACACCATTGCAAACAAACACCTACCCACACCATTGCAAACAATCACCTACCCACACCATTGCAAACAAACATCTACCCACACCATTGCAAACAAACATCTACCCACACCATTGCAAACAAACATCTACCCACACCATTGCAAACAAACATCTACCCACACCATTGCAAACAAACATCTACCCACACCATTGCAAACAAACATCTACCCACACCATGCAAACAAACATCTACCCACACCATTGCAAACAAACACCTACCCACACCATTGCAAACAAACATCTACCCACACCATGCAAACAAACACCTACCCACACCATGCAAACAAACACCTACCCACACCATTGCAAACAAACATCTACCCACACCACGCAAACAAACATCTACCCACACCATTGCAAACAAACATCTACCCACACGATTGCAAACAATCACCTACCCACACCGTTGCAAACAATCACCTACCCACACCGTTGCAAACAAACACCTACCCATACCATTGCAAACAATCACCTACCCACACCATTGCAAACAATCACCTACCCACACCATTGCAAACAATCACCTACCCACACCATTGCAAACAAACACCTACCCACACCATTGCAAACAAACACCTACCCACACCATTGCAAACAATCACCTACCCACACCGTTGCAAACAAACACCTACCCACACCGTTGCAAACAATCACCTACCCACACCGTTGCAAACAAACACGTACCCACACCGTTGCAAACAAACACCTACCCACACCGGTTGCAAACAAACACCTACCCACACCGTTGCAAACAAACACCTACCCACACCGTTGCAAACAAACACCTACCCACACCGTTGCAAACAAACATCTACCCACACCATTACAAACAAACATCTACCCACACCATTGCAAACAAACACCTACCCACACCATTGCAAACAAACACCTACCCACACCATTGCAAACAATCACCTACCCACACCATTGCAAACAAACATCTACCCACACCATTGCAAACAAACATCTACCCACACCATTGCAAACAAACATCTACCCACACCATTGCAAACAAACATCTACCCACACCATTGCAAACAAACATCTACCCACACCATTGCAAACAAACATCTACCGACACCATTGCAAACAAACATCTACCCACACCATTGCAAACAAACATCTACCCACACCATTGCAAACAAACAACTACCCACACCATTGCAAACAATCATCTACCCACACCATTGCAAACAATCACCTACCCACACCATTGCAAACAATCACCTACCCACACCATTGCAAACAATCACCTACCCACACCATTGCAAACAAACACCTACCCACACCGTTGCAAACAAACACCTACCCACACCGTTGCAAACAAACACCTACCCACACCGTTGCAAACAAACACCTACCCACACCGTTGCAAACAAACACCTACCCACACCGTTGCAAACAAACACCTACCCACACCGTTGCAAACAAACGCCTACCCACACCGTTGCAAACAAACATCTACCCACACCATTGCAAACAAACATCTACCCACACCGTTGCAAACAAACATCTACCCACACCGTTGCAAACAAACATCTACCCACACCGTTGCAAACAAACAACTACCCACACCTTTGCAAACAATCACCTACCCACACCATTTCAAACAAACATCTACCCACACCATTGCAAACAATCACCTACCCACACCATTGCAAACAAACATCTACCCACACCATTGCAAACAAACATCTACCCACACCATTGCAAACAAACATCTACCCACACCATTGCAAACAAACACCTACCCACACCATTGCAAACAATCACCTACCCACACCATTGCAAACAACCACCTACCCACACCATTGCAAACAAACATCTACCCACACCATTGCAAACAAACATCTACCCACACCATTGCAAACAAACATCTACCCACACCATTGCAAACAAACATCTACCCACACCATTGCAAACAAACATCTACCCACACCATTGCAAACAAACATCTACCCACACCATTGCAAACAAACATCTACCCACACCATTGCAAACAATCACCTACCCACACCATTGCAAACAAACATCTACCCACACCATTGCAAACAAACATCTACCCACACCATTGCAAACAAACATCTACCCACACCATTGCAAACAAACACCTACCCACACCATTGCAAACAATCACCTACCCACACCATTGCAAACAAACACCTACCCACACCATTGCAAACAAACACCTACCCACACCATTGCAAACAAACATCTACCCACACCATTGCAAACAAACATCTACCCACACCATTGCAAACAAACATCTACCCACGCCGTTGCTGCGACAGGCAATCTACCACCACGCAGTTGCGGAACAAAAACAACTACCACACCGTTGCGAATAAACGTCTACTTACCGTTGCAAACAAACACCCACCCACACCGTTCCAAAAATGCACCTACCCACACCATTGCAAACAAACACCTACCCACACCGTTGCAAACAAACACCTACCCACACCGTTGCAAACAAACACCTACCCACACCGTTGCAAACAATCACCTACCCACACCGTTGCAAACAAACACCTACCCACACCGTTGCAAACAATCACCTACCCACACCGTTGCAAACAAACACCTACCCACACCGTTGCAAACAAACACCTACCCACACCGTTGCAAACAAACACCTACCCACACCGTTGCAAACAAACACCTACCCACACCGTTGCAAACAAACACCTACCCACACCGTTGCAAACAAACACCTACCCACACCGTTGCAAACAAACACCTACCCACACCGTTACAAACAAACACCTACCCACACCTTTGCAAACAATCACCTACCCACACCGTTGCAAACAAACACCTACCCACACCGTTCCAAACAAACACCTACTCACACCATTGCAAACAATCACCTACCCACACCATTGCAAACAATCACCTACCCAAACCATTGCAAACAAACATCTACCCACACCGTTGCAAACAAACATCTACCCACACCATTGCAAACAAACACCTACCCACACCGTTCCAAAAATGCACCTACCCACACCATTGCAAACAAACACCTACCCACACCGTTGCAAACAAACACCTACCCACACCGTTGCAAACAAACACCTACCCACACCATTGCAAACAATCACCTACCCACACCATTGCAAACAAACATCTACCCACACCATTGCAAACAAACATCTACCCACAGTGGGCCCCAGGGGTAGAACTACCCACTAGTCCGCTAGTCCGTACACTAGTAAAGATTACGGCGGACTAGTAAACCCGGCCTACCAACTAGTCCGGCTGTCTAGTAAAAATCAGCGTGTTGAGTGGCGCCACCAAACGTACAATTGACAAAGTAAATCTTCACCTAATGTGAATCGACAGTGAAACGGTACTTTTGATTGGTTGTTGTGTGACATAGAAATCTGAAACGACCGTTTTGTTTGGCTTAGCGTATCATGTAGAGGGGTACCGGCTAATGAGCGCAATTGGCGTCCATTTTCGCGTCTATTTTCTAATCTATTTTCAAATGCGCGGATTTCGAATACGGTTCACATCTTCAGTTCTACATCAATTATTTTGTTAATTCATTACTAATTCTTTTGTTACGTTTACGCACGATGCATCGTTATTTAACTGGGGTTGCAAAACCAGAAGTTAAACGCAAGGTGGAAAAGCGAGAACGGGACACGCTGTACGACCAGCAGAAACGACAGCGTGGCTATTTGAAGGTTTGGGAACGAGACCACACTTGGCTGTCCTACGATGACGACAACGATTTGATGTTTTGCAAAGTGTGCAGGACACACAACGTAACTGGTGTCCGTGGCAAGAATGCGTTCTTGACTGGCACGGACAACTTTCGTCCAGACTCGCTACGCGCACACAGTACAAGCGAGGCGCACACACGAGCTGTCTTTCGGCAAACTGCGTTCGAAGCCCGTCCCGGCACTGCACCTGCCCACCGAGCCATCCAAGCGCTGAACACGGCCACCATGGACCGTCTGACGCATTTGTTTAGGTAATTATGTTACCCATGTCATGTGATATAATGTTATAAAATGTAAAAAAAATATTGTGTTTGTACTTTGTTAGGTTTAAATTATTATCCCTCATTTCTCTGTTATCTCTCATTTCAAGCGTGCCGTGCAGTAAACAATGCCATGGGAAATTATTAATTTGCATTTGATGTAGATCTGTGTTATACCTTGCCTGGATCTTCGGGTTCAAAAGTAATACTATTTAGTGTTGTATTTCCCGCCTTTATGCATCATATTTTTGGTTTTGAGAACGTGGCTTGTCTTGTGATTTTTTTGCTTTTATTAAAATTTAAACCTGCCCATCTTCAAATCTTCAAGTTTTGTTTTGAAAGCGAGGATGTTTTTAGTATTCACTGTTTGCTGAGGAAGGTTGTTATGTTGTGACTATACTCAGTATTTACTTAATACTATGATATTTAATATTTCCTGCATTGGATGTTTCAGGACTTGTCACGCGATAGCAAAGCACCGGCGTCCGTTCACAGATTATGTGTGGCAGTGTACCCTGGACGCACAGAAGGGCCTTGATGTGGGGAACACTTATCGGAATGACAAGGCATGCAAGCAGTTCGTGCGTGCCATCGCTGAGGTTGAGCGCCGTCACCTCGCACAGCACCTGGAGAGTGCTCACTTTCTCGCCCTCATCAGTGACGGTACGACAGATGCGTCCATCACGGAAGCGGAGATAGTGTACGTGAGGTATGCAGTGAATGGTGTCGTCTCTACTGCCTTCGCTGGTATTGAGAACGTCGGCAAGGCAGATGCTCCGTCAATCAAGCGGGCAATTGACGGTGTCGTGGAGCGCTACCTCCACATCCCGAAAGAGACACTCATGAAGAAGCTTGTCGGATTCGGCAGTGATGGCGCCGCTGTTATGACCGGATCAGCCAACGGTGTCGCCACGCTCTTCCGAAATGAGCAGCCGTGTCTGCAAGCAATCCACTGCTATGCGCATCGCCTGGAACTTGCATATAAGGACGCATTGTGTCGGTTGCCCATGTACACAAAGTTGAGCGGTCTCCTCCTGAGCCTCTACTTGTTCTACCATCACTCGCCACTGAACCGTAGCAACTTGAAGGCAGCATTCGACACATTGTCTCTGCCATGTGCCCTTCCACCACGTGTCGGTGGCACTCGCTGGTTGCCACATCTGCTGAAGGCACTGCAGGCCCTTGTGAAGGGATATCCAGCATATGTCCTGCATCTGACGCAGATGCAAGTGCCCGGGGGCTCCGGAGATGCCAAGGCAAAGGCCATTGGCTTCTTGGCGACACTGCACCGACGAGACATCATCGAGATGGCACACTTCCTTCTCGATGTGCTGTTTGTTCTGAGCAAGCTGTCGCTGGTGGCTCAGACAGTGACTGCGACAGTTGCTGATGTACATGCCACGCTGACATCCGTTGTGGCCACCCTTGTGATGTACAAGACGACCACAACTGCCAAGGAGCGTGCCCTGGCGCGCATGGAAGACTTCCATGGTGAGACACTCACAGGTGCTGTCTTCGCCAAGCAGACCCGACTGCAGATCTCGGGCAACCTGGTCAGCTGTCTGGAGGGTCGCTTCGTTGACAGCAATTCGGACGTTGTGCGTGCATCATCAATCGTTAGCTTCAAGCTGTGGCCTGAAGCTGCAGGTGATTATGGAAATGACGCTGTGGCCACACTCAACAACCATTTTGGCCCTGTGCTTCGCGACGCTGGCATCGATACTGCCAGTGTGGAGACGGAGTGGACACTTCTGAAGATGATCCTGTATGAACAGTCACCAGACGTGCGACAGCTGACATGGTGTAGTGTCAATGCAGCCCACCAGGCAGAGTATGGAAACTTACTTGGGCTTGTTGACGCCATTCTGACTCTGCCAGCCAGCTCGGCTGATGCGGAGAGAGGCTTCAGTCAGCTGAAGCTGACGAAGAGCAGCATCCGGTCAGTCCTGAAGGCAGATCGACTGACTGATCTGTTGACCATTCAGCTGAGTTCACCAGACATCGCTGCATTTGAACCGAAGGAGGCAATCGAGCTGTGGAGTGCTGGTGGAGCCCGGAGGCCAGACACTCAGCCGCTTAGGCCAAGGCCCGACTGTAGTAGTTACACTGACAACAGTGACACCGACTGTGATGACAGTAGTGCCTCCGACTCTGAGTGACACTGACTGACTGACAGGCAGTGTTAACGCCAGGCCTGGATGACACTGTGGTTTTTTGTGTTTTAAATAAAATTGTTGTGACCTAAATTTGTGCTATGTTTTTTATTTGCAGGACTAGTAAACCTTTTGGCGGACTAGTAAACTTTTGTCTTTACTAGTCCTGCTGTCTAGTAAAATAAATGCTGAAGTTCTACCCCTGCGTGACACCGTTGCAAACAAACATCTACCCACACCATTGCAAACAAACATCTACCCACACCGTTGCAAACAAACATCTACCCACACCATTGCAAACAATCACCTACCCACACCATTGCAAACAAACATCTACCCACACCATTGCAAACAATCACCTACCCACACCATTGCAAACAAACATCTACCCACACCATTGCAAACAAACATCTACCCACACCATTGCAAACAAACATCTACCCACACCATTGCAAACAAACACCTACCCACACCATTGCAAACAATCACCTACCCACACCATTGCAAACAAACATCTACCCACACCATTGCAAACAAACATCTACCCACACCATTGCAAACAAACATCTACCCACACCATTGCAAACAATCACCTACCCACACCATTGCAAACAAACATCTACCCACACCATTGCAAACAATCACCTACCCACACCATTGCAAACAAACACCTACCCACACCGTTGCAAACAAACATCTACCCACACCATTGCAAACAAACAACTACCCACACCATTGCAAACAATCACCTACCCACACCGTTGCAAACAAACACCTACCCACACCATTGCAAACAAACATCTACCCACACCGTTCCAAAAATGCACCTACCCACACCATTGCAAACAGTCACCTACCCACACCATTGCAAACAATCACCTACCCACACCATTGCAAACAAACATCTACCCACACCATTGCAAACAATCACCTACCCACACCATTGTAAACAATCACCTACCCACACCATTGCAAACAAACACCTACCCACACCATTGCAAACAATCACCTACCCACACCATTGCAAACAAACATCTACCCACACCATTGTAAACAATCACCTACCCACACCATTGTAAACAATCACCTACCCACACCGTTGCAAACAAACAACTACCCACACCATTGTAAACAATCACCTACCCACACCATTGCAAACAAACACCTACCCACACCATTGCAAACAAACACCTACCCACACCGTTGCAAACAAACAACTACCCACACCGTTGCAAACAAACACCTACCCACACCATTGTAAACAATCACCTACCCACACCGTTGCAAACAAACACCTACCCGCACCGTTGCAAACAATGTTAAAGGCCTATGCATGGTCAGCGGTATCTTCTTTGAATACATTTAATTCCGACTGGGAATAAAGAAAAGGTTCACTTCATTTAGTCATTAATCTTCAATGCAATATGCCACTACTACATAGACGGCAGTGATCATGTCACATTCCCGGTGCAGATACCCAAGCTGCCAACCTAAATCTGTCAGGTCATGGCCCAGAAGGTATACCCAGGAGCTATGCACTATAGAACCAGAGATGGAATGATTACATTACTGATGTAATTGATTACGATTACTCATAAAATGCCCGCGTATGATTACAAGTGTCAAGTGTATTTATCCCTCGAAAATGTGTGTAATCAATTACAACTGTTTGCATGTAATAATGATTACACAATTACAAATGATTATGTTAACAGCTTAACCATTGTTTGTACATTTTTTACAGTGTACATTTGCTGATTTTGTAATGAAGTCAACCAGTAGCTGACTGCTTCCATTTTAGCTGGCATGTGGCCTACTTATATTAAAGAAATATATAAGAAAACTATAATGGTGATTTTCTTCACGATTACTGTGACAATGTAATCCATGTCACCATGAATCACGGGGAAATACATAACTACAGTGTCACCATCTAGTGGACGAAACATGTTAATGTAAACTGAGGCTAACTAAAATTTGTAATCATAAAATCGCAAGTGCCATGCAATGTGTTAATGTGGGAGAGAATGTTTAAGTTTAACGTTTTTCTGGACATTGCTAACTTGCGAGACCGTCCCTTATTTATACTCACTTGTTCCCTTCGGGGGTCCAGCACCGACGTATTCTGCCAGCACCTGACCCTTTGAGATCTCAACACCGGGAATGTTTCCCACGCACCAATGCAGCCATTCGCGGTATTTGGGATCGTTTCGATTCGGGGCATCTGGGTCTAAAACACATACACACAAGCAGACGCTGATTTTATGGATAAACATCCGAGTGCCTGATTAGATAGCTAAACATGATTTGATGCTAAACATGAATGTGGCTATACACAACAACAAACTTGTTAAAATACCGTATTTATCCCATTAACCCTTTAAAACTTATGTTTGATGAAAAGTGCTCCGAATCCTTGCAGCATGCACAAAATCACAATGACATGGGTGCACCTATTTTTTGGCATTTAACTTTTTTGTAGTTCACTTCCTAACGTTGAGTTTATCGGAAAGATAACTTAATTCCATACAAAATGTTGCTAAATATACCAATAAACTTTTAAACTGATGATGATGATGTACTGTTCCTGTGACATAAAAAGTCTGGGGGACATCTTAATGTCTCAATCAGTCCCCCCAAAGTTTCCTCCATCCCGTGAGGTCTTCCGCCAGCTCTCTCAGAGTCTTGATGTCATTGCACGACCTCAGCCTGATGCTCGTCACTCTGAGGTCCGAGCGCAGTAGGTCTAGCAGGTTGGTGGTGGGCCTGTCGACTCGGCCTCTGCCGCAGTTATACAGCATTACAGATACGACCAAGGCATCATACACCATAATTCGCTTGCTTAACTCGATTTTGGGCCTACGCATCCAAATTTTCCAGAACGACTGGAAGGCGATATTGCACATATTTTGTGCTGCAGAGCAGGGATCCTGACGTCTTGCACTGCTTATTTCCTCGCAGCGTGTCGTCGACATCACCGGTCTCATTGGTGTTACTGAGGAATATGTGTAATGTTCCTCGTTGACAAAGAGGTTCCAATCTGAGAGCTCAGTGCAAGCGGTGGTCAGTACTGCATCTAGTGGCTCTCATTCTTCATCTGTGAAGTCCACATCGTCTGCATATTCCCATTCTAGTGGCATGCCTGGAGCCGAAATGGGTGGGTCAGGCCTAGTTGTGTTTTGTAGGACAGCGGTCAGTGCTGCAGCAAGATAGCATGTAAACAGCAGAGGAGACAAGCTGTCGCCTTGTGGGGAACTGAGTGTCATCCCACACGAACCATCAGATGTGTACCAGGAAGGAGGAGACGTACAAGTCGGAGGTCGTCATCGCTACCGCCAGCAAGATGGAGGATGTCTAGTATTCTGCGGCATTGTATGGTGTCAAATGCGCGGGATATGTCAATACCCATCTTGTGGAAATTCCAGTGCCTTGACATTATTACAGACTAGCATCCGCTGAGCCCATGCAATGTCCGACCCTACTTGAAGCCGCTTTGGTAAGTTGACCTTGTTTTGGATGCGGCGGAGAACCACTGTGGATAGGATTTTGCGGGTACTGTTGAGAAGTACAATAGGTCTGAGGTTGGACAAAGGACCAATTACAATAGGTCTGAGGTTGGACAAAGGACCAAGTACAATAGGTCTGAAGTTGGTCAAAGGACCAAGATGTTTCTTTGGTTTCGGTAATGCCTCCAGGATGCCTATGCCCACAGCATCGAGTGGAGTGTGCATCTCAAATAGTCCAGCAGCCGAGGGAAGTAATCCCTTTTTGCCTGATATAGTTTTTTTCTTTGTTGATTATTTATCTCCAGCATGTATATAATGATATCCAGGTGGTGTGGAGATCTTACCCTAGGGCATTTTGAAAAAAATCCAAAATGGAAGCCAAAATCAACCTATTATCATATCTTTGCAACCCTACAAGATACACATGATTAAAATTGTTGTTTTATATGGTTCCAGACATGAGGAATTTGATTCCACCTTAATTTAGATTAAAAAAATGTAAAGAAAACAAAATGGCATCTTGTAGATTGGCTGTAGAGGCAAGTTTTCCGGGAGTTGCGAAACTGAGGGGGTAGACAAAATCGGAGTAAGCTCCGACATGTCTGGGTGTGTTTACATGGAATGCAATGCATATCTACGAACTCTTTGTCAGCTGATATTTTAAAACAGCACTCATTCAAAAACTTCCAATACAAAACCATATAAAAAATACCCCTAGTGCACAGCAGATACACTAAAGAATCCTGTAACACAAGTTACATAAGTATCCAGAAGATGGCACCTCCTCCACGCATTGTCAATGTTAGAGAAAATTTGCAGATGCTCAAGGAAACGGACGTCTGGCCACTTTCGATCCGTTCCAGGTCTAATGGGTTACATGCCATAATAAGTATACATGATCATTTTTGTTACCAACGATGTCCAATCTTGGCTACAGTATCCATCTTGTAATTTCTTATGCATCACTCAAAATGCTCACGGATGACGGAATACTGAAAGTGCCATGCCATTATAGTTAGATAACTAAGGTTCTAAAGATAAACTAAAAGTAATGATCGATCAAATGCCACCACTAGGTGTCGCTACTGACCACACATGACGAGCGTGTAGAAGGTGTCTGGGTTGGCTGACCACTCACACTGAGGGACATTCTTCACCTGTGGATAACAGAGAGTGCACATATTTACTTCCCCGGCTGTGACACTGTGGAACATTGGCACGGAACACAGCAGGAATGTGACCTCTGTAGAATGCTTCAACACTGTTTTTAAAAACATGTATCTTGTCAAGAAATACGTATACATACAATTGTGAACATTTTGAAATTGATGTGCCTGCATAACTGTTGACATCGAAAATCACGCAGAAAACATGACATGGTCACCATCGTGAAATAAATGTTTTACTATACTACTACTACTACTACAAACAAATCTAGTCTTTATCATGTCTCAACTTCTACTACAACAATGTATTCTGTTATTTATACTCGACTGTGCACCTTACCCGAGTTGGAGTAGATTTCTGACCAGGTGCTATTTCAAGATTTCCATACCGCACCTAAAACATACATGTCATAATAACTGATTTGGGTGAATCAGCAATAAACAGACATTGTGCATTACACTGATGGCTAAACACTGTATTCCTGTAAATACAAAACAATTAATTCTACTAACTTATGATATAAAAGTGGGAGATTCTAGTGAAATCATACAATTGCCAGTGGCTGACATACAGAGACACCGGTGTTTGACCATTAAGCACCTGGAGCTTCTTTGATCATGACGCTGCCACTGCGACAAGTCGAATTCCTGTTTCCTTGACGTGCATGTAAATATGCCAGCTCATTAGTGAATATGCCATTAACATTGGCATTGGTGACAGCAGGCATTCTAGTATGGTCATTCTATGTCCAAATAATTGGCTATCGGGAACAAATTGTTACCTAAGCATATATGGTATCAATCAAAGCGTATTTTTTTGCTCTTTAACATGGTGAAAACTCCTCTTCAATCTTCCTCGGGGAAAAAAGTTATAGTCATTTTAGTGAAGGACCCCTTTTCAGTTAAATTTCAATGAATTCCCATGTCGGAAACGACAGACACCATATAAGCGTACACGATCTGTGCCTAGATGCACTGTCAAAGTTCTTTAATCTTGGCATGTCAAAGTTCTTTAAGCCTGTTTGGTGGATATATTATATCAAATGTATTAAGTTCTGAACTTACGCGTGTTTTAGTGTGCCAAACCTTCATTTCCTTTAATTGACAGTCTAAGATATCCACTGGCATATTAAATAATGTTCCCGATTCACCTTCAGCTGGATAGAAGGTTCAGGCTTGTCGGACTTGCTTGAAACTGTTTACGGTGTGAATCCTGTGACACACATGTTGTTGGGGAAGGCTGTTTCAAGAGCTCTAAGAGGACACTTTCTAGTTGAAGCAGCACTCATGGTCAGACTCATAGAAGCGGTGCTTCCGAGGAAATCAGGTCAGGGCGACGTCGGTGATCCTGTCGTTGTGCATCACAGGACAACCGT
Organism: Paraescarpia echinospica; assembly: GCA_020002185.1. Classification (NCBI taxonomy): domain Eukaryota; kingdom Metazoa; phylum Annelida; class Polychaeta; order Sabellida; family Siboglinidae; genus Paraescarpia; species Paraescarpia echinospica. The sequence goes on along the minus strand of CM034534.1, from coordinate 2,821,353 downwards.
TGAAATGGGTGACAAAGGTAGGGGGGATTTCACTTTAGAGGACGAAAGTGAGGAAGTTTCCAGTGATGCTGACTCGGAATGTCACGAGGAGTTTGACATAACTTTGGATGAACTTGACTGCGATTTACACGAGTCCACCAAGAGACTGAAGGAGACTGAAGTAGAAGAGCTACGTTGGTACTACGAACAACTTAGAAATCAAGAAATCGGTGTTGAGAGTACTGGCAAGTCACCTGCTCTCCTGAAGCTGAAAAACTTCATGGAAGCCATCAAGTGTAAGCAATTTTAAGAAGTGTTCAAGAACGGCAAAATTGTGGCTGATATATACATGGAGTACATCGACACTTTAAAGCTGTTCATTCATGCAGAGAGGATAGGCAGCTGGAATATGCGTATAATTGCAGTTAGTCGTATGCTGAACTTATTTGCTGCCACCGGCCACTTCAACTTTGCCAAAAGTGCTCGCATGTATCTCCAGTGGTTAGAGCTGCCTTCTAGCCATCCCTGGTTGTATGCACAATTTTCAGAGCATGGGTATCACACAGTACGCCGCAGCGATCGTTACTGGGCCGGCGTGTGGACAGATCTAACAATTGAGCAAGTAATGATGCGATCTATAAAGAGCCGTGGAGTGTTAACTGGAGGACGAGGGATTGCAGAGATGGTGAGATTGCTATGGGTGTACAGTATGCATACGTGTGCCGAGGTGCACAAGGCCATGACCGACGTCACAGGACTTGTCCACAGAACCAGTGAGTAGCACGTGGAGCTGGGGAGCACCCGCTGTGATCGATATTTTGAGGATTTGAACATAATCTTCAACTGGCTTGGTCAGCATGATCCCTTCGATGTTCAGAGGCACGAATTGAGATCACTTTCATCAGGTTTAACTGTTACCGATGGTGACGGTGTCAATTGTGACGAGGTCGAAGAAGTTGGTTTGCCGCTCCAAGAAAAACTTGATAACAAGATTTAACAAGATTGCCATCCAGAAAATTACTCTGGATGGCAGGTGGACAAGGAAGCCTTTTGGCTTATCGAGAGTCCAACACTTTTTATCTACATGTATCCCGCCTTTTTAAGGTGTGTGTCGATTTTATTTTTAAACATATTCACGCTACTAGCACCAACACAATCAGGAGATAATCTGTTCCATTCATTTACAGTCCTTTTGAGAATGAGAACTTTCTTATATCTAATCTACACTGCTCCTTTACTAATGTAGCTTCATGTCCTCTAGTCCTTCTATTTTTCTTAACTGAGAAAAAAATGTTTCTATCAATATTTTCATAACCATTCAATATTTTAAACACTTCTATCTGATCTCCTCTCAATCTCCTGGTCTCTAATGTTGTTAAACCACATTCTTTTAGGCGTATTTCGTAACTAAGATCCCTCAGATTTGGTATCATTTTAGTCGCTCTCCTCTGTACTCTTTCTAGCATATCTATGTCCTTCTTGCGATATGGCCTCCATGCTTGTATACAATATTCTAAATGAGGCCTCACTATTGTTTTGTACAGCGGTACTATTAATTCTTTTTTCTTATACGCTATATTTCGCCTAATTAATCCAAGGATTTGATTTCCCTTTGACGCTGCAATTCCGCACTGCTCTGAAACCTTCATATCAGCACTAATGGTTAACCCCAAGTCCTTTTCTTTTACAGTAGTACTTAGAACAGTACCCCCCATTTTATATTTTACCTCTTCATTCCCATGACCTGTGTGGAGGCATTTACATTTCCCAAAATTGAACAGCATTTGCCACTTTTCAGACCATTTGATCAACCTATCAAGATCATCTTGTAAATGCTGTCTGTCTCCATCACTTTTAATCCTTCTAAACACTTTTGTATCATCCATAAATTTTAACACCTTGCTTGTTATATCATCGTCCAAATCGTTGATATATATTAAGAATAATATAGGTCCTAGTACTGATCCCTGTGGTACCCCACTCAATACCGATTTCCAGTTTGAAGCCTCCCCATCAACTACTACACGTTGTCTTCTGTCATTCAGCCATTGTTCTATCCAGTTTATTATACCATTTCCTATGCCATGGGCCTTTAGCTTAAGGAGTAATCTTTGATGTGGTACTTTGTCGAAAGCTTTTTGAAAATCTAAATAGATGATATCTACTGGTGATCCCTCATCTACCCACCTAGTGATGTCTTCCAAAAAACATAACATATTTGTTAAGCATGACCTCGCTTTTAAAACCCATGTTGAGATGGGTTTATCAAGTTATGTTTAACAAGAAAATCCACCATGTGATCTTTAATTAGTCTTTCTAATAATTTGCAAATCACTGATGTTAAACTCACTGGTCTATAGTTCTCTGACTTGTTTCTCGAACCTTTTTTAAATAACGGTATAATGTTTGCCTCTTTCCATTCTAAAGGAACCACTCCCTCTTCTAATGACAAATTGAAAACTGTTGCAAGCGGTACGCTAATTTGTTCTACAATTTCCAATAGTAGTTTGGGCGGAATCCCGTCCACTCCAGGTGATTTATTATCCTTCATAGCCCTTATTTTCTTAGCTACCATTTCCGAGGTTACAACTAACTGTCCTAAATAGTCTGAATCTGCCCCCTTGAACTTAGCCTCTGGTACTGGCAGTGAACTAATATCTTCCCTGGTAAACACTGAACTAAAATACTCATTCAGGTCTTCTGCCATTAAGAATCCCTCTGATATTGTATTTCCAGCACTATCTTCTAGAGGACCGACCTTATCCTGAACTTTCTGTTTGCTTCGAATATACGCATAAAAACTCTTACTGTCATGTTTTATATTACTAGCTAATTTTTTTTCATAGCTTCTCTTTGAATTTCTAATTTCAGCTGTAGCTTGATTAAGTGCTTCTTTATAAATGTTGTAGTCTTCATCATTTCCAGTACATCTATATGACTTCCACATCATTTGTTTATACTTAATTTTTCTAATGGCTTCTTTCGATAAGTGTTTCTTTTTAGACCGTTTCCCTTGTTTTTTGAAAGGTACAAATTTATCGACTATGCACTTAATTTCACTATTTAAGATATTCCAGCATTCGGTTGCGAATGAGAACTTTCTTATATCTAATCTACACTGCTCCTTTACTAATGTAGCTTCATGTCCTCTGGTCCTTCTATTTTTCTTAACTGAGAAAAAAATGCTTCTATCAATATTTTCATAACCATTCAATATTTTAAACACTTCTATGTGATCTCCTCTCAATCTCCTGGTCTCTAATGTTGTTAAACCACATTCTTTTAGGCGTTTTTCATAACTAAGATCCCTCAGTTTTGGTATCATTTTAGTCGCTCCCCTCTGTACTCTTTCTAGCATATCTATGTCCTACTTGCGGTATGGTCTCCATGCTTGTATACAATATTCTAAATGAGGCCTCACTATTATTTTTTGTACAGCGGTACTATTAATTCTTTTTCTTACTCGTTATATTTAGCCTAATTAATCCAAGGTTTATTTCCCTTGGCTGCAATTCCACACTGCTCTGAAGCCTTCATATCAGCACTAATGGTTAACCCCAAGTCCTTTTCTTTTACAGTAGTACTTAGAACAGTACCCCCCATTTTATATTTTACCTCTTCATTCCCATGACCTGTGTGGAGGCATTTACATTTCCCAAAATTGAACAGCATTTGCCACTTTTCAGACCATTTGATCCAACCTATCAAGATCATCTTGTAAATGCTGTCTGTCTCCATCACTTTTAATCCTTCTAAACACTTTTGTATCATCCGCAAATTTTAACACCTTGCTTGTTATATCATCGTCCAAATGGTTGATATATATTAAGAATAATATAGGTCCTAGTACTGATCCCTGTGGTACCCCACTCAATACCGATTTCCAGTTTGAAGCCTCCCCATCAACTACTACACGTTGTCTTCTGTCATTCAGCCATTTTTCTATCCAGTTTATTATACCATTTCCTATGCCATGGGCCTTTAGCTTAAGGGGTAATCTTTGATGTGGTACTTTGTCGAAAGCTTTTTGAAAATCTAAATAGATGATATCTACTGGTGATCCCTCATCTACCCACCCTAGTGATGTCTTCCAAAAACATAACATATTTGTTAAGCTGTGACCCTCGCTTTTAAAGCCCATGAGATGGGTTTTATCAAGTTATGTTTAACAAGAGAAAATCCACCATGTGATCTTTAATTAGTCTTTCACAATAATTTGCAAATCACTGATGTTAAACTCACTGGTCTATGGTTCTCTGACTTGTTTTCTCGAACCTTTTTTTAAATAGCGGTATAATGTTTGCTTCTTTCCATTCTAAAGGAACCACTCCCTCTTCTAATGACAAGTTGAAAACTGTTGCAAGCGGTATGCTAATTTGTTCTACAATTTCCAATAGTAGTTTGGGTGGAATACCATCCACTCCAGGTGATTTATTATCCTTCATAGCCCTTATTTTCTTGGCTACCATTTCCGGGGTTACAATTAATTGTCCTAAATAGTCTGAATCTGCCCCCTTGAACTTAGCCTCTGGTACTGGCGGTGAACTAATATCTTCCCTGGTAAACACTGAACTAAAATACTCATTCAGGTCTTCTGCCATTAAGAATCCCTCTGATATTATATTTCCAGCACTATCTTCTAGAGGACCGACCTTATCCTGAACTTTCTGTTTGCTTCGAATATATGCATAAAAACTCTTACTGTCATGTTTTATATTACTAGCTAATTTTTTCATAGCTTCTCTTTGAATTTCTAATTTCAGCTGTAGCTTGATTAAGTGCTTCTTTATAAATGTTGTAGTCTTCATCATTTCCAGTACATCTATATGACTTCCACATCATTTGTTTATACTTAATTTTTCTAATGGCTTCTTTCGATAAGTGTTTCTTTTTAGACCGTTTCCCTTGTTTTTTGAAGGTACAAATTTATCGACTATGCACTTAATTTCACTATTTAAGATATTCCAGCATTCGGTTGCTGTCTTATTCTTCAGTGTGTTATTCCAGTCTATCTTTGCTAAATATTTCCTCATGTCCTTATACCTTCCTTTGTGGAAATTTCTCCTATACTGCTTTTTACTATTCCTTTCTGATTTTACTTTGATGGTAAAATGTATCTGGTTGTGATCACTACTCCCCAGTGGCTCACATATCTTGACATTGTCAACTAATTCTTTCTGTGAGGACAAAACTAAGTCTAACACATTCTCTCCCCTGGTTGGTTCTAGCACATGTTGAGAAAGGAAACTATCTTGTACTAAAACTAAAAACTTGTGGTCCTCACTCCCCATACTCTGTAGAGATTTCCATTGTATATGCCCATGGTTAAAGTCCCCCATAATAATACAGTTCCGTTTGCTTACTTCCCTTATAGCGTTTTGTATTTTTTCATTCTCTTCTATGCTTATGTTTGGACTTCGATAAACTAACCCAACTGTTAAAGTTGAGTTTCCTGTAACTATGTTACACCAAACAGCTTCTTCGCAATCTGCTTCTCTTTCTAATTTTATTTCATAAGCCTGGATAGATTCTTTAATATATAAAATAACTCCACCTTCCTTTCTTCCTATTCTATCTTTCCTAAACATTAAATATCCTGTTAGTCCCAATTCGGCATCTGATATATCAGTGGTGGCCCACGATTCGGTTATACCTATTATGTGAGGGTCAATATCTTCTACCATAATGTTTAGTTCACTTCTTTTGTTTACTATGCTCCTTGCATTTAAACAAATGCATTTATATCCTGATTCAGAACAGTTTTCCAGGCTGTTCTTTGCCGATTTATTTCTGCTGTCTTTATCTATGCCTCCAGTTTCAGGCTTCTCTGTGAATCCCCCCTGCGAATCTAGTTTAAATAGATGCAGCCTGTCCCACTGTCAACAGATTGCAGCAAGTTCTCTGAGAAAACTGCTGCCCCCTTTCCACTCAGATGTAGGCCATCTCTCATATAACGTCAAGGTTCACAAAGCATCGATGAAACGCAGTGAGACAGTCCGCACTTTGATCCATTTGACGAAAGGAATCAAGATCGATCAGCAGATGGTGCATTTTGATCCACTTTTTATGTTTTCAAGACTACTGGTCCGTCTAGAATGATGCAGACACAGTACCCTACTTTCAGTACGAGCTTACTTCATCCCCGACATCTCTGTTCAAATACATGCGTAAGTCGAATAAGGCAATTTTGGCCAACTGATTGACTAGTGGCGTAACATTGGCGATAGCAGTACAAAACAGTATGTCTTGGATGGAGGGGCCTTGCTTCATCGTGTGCGATGGCTGGCTGGAAGGTGTACAAAGAAGTGACCAGGCAGTACCTTTCGTATGTTCATTACAAGTATGAAATACACGCTCACAGAAGGCTATGCAAGAGGACCCTCAGTGAAAGACCACGAGCACCAGAAAAGGGCTGGAAAAGCTTCAGCAGATGTTCAGATCAGCGAAGAAATACACGCTCACAGAAGGCTATGCAAGAGGACCCTCAGTGAAAGACCACGAGCACCAGAAAAGGGCTAGAAAAGCTTCAGCAGATGTTCAGATCAGCGAAGAAATACACGCTCACAGAAGGCTATGCAAGAGGACCCTCAGTGAAAGACCACGAGCACCAGAAAAGGGCTGGAAAAGCTTCAGCAGATGTTCAGATCAGCGAAGAAATACACGCTCACAGAAGGCTATGCAAGAGGACCCTCAGTGAAAGACCACGAGCACCAGAAAAGGGCTGGAAAAGCTTCAGCAGATGTTCAGATCAGCGAAGAAATACACGCTCACAGAAGGCTATGCAAGAGGTCCCTCAGTGAAAGACCACGAGCACCAGAAAAGGGCTGGAAAAGCTTCAGCAGATGTTCAGATCAGCGAAGAAATACACGCTCACAGAAGGATATGCAAGAGGACCCTCAGTGAAAAACCACGAGCACCAGAAAAGGGCTGGAAAAGCTTCAGCAGATGTTCAGATCAGCGAAGAAATACACGCTCACAGAAGGCTATGCAAGAGGACCCTCAGTGAAAGACCACGAGCACCAGAAAAGGGCTGGAAAAGCTTCAGCAGATGTTCAGATCAGCGAAGAAATACACGCTCACAGAAGGCTATGCAAGAGAACCCTCAGTGAAAGACCAAGAGCACCAGAAAAGGGCTGGAAAAGCTTCAGCAGATGTTCAGATCAGCGAAGAAATACACGCTCACAGAAATCAGCAGCTCTTTCTCGCGAATGAAAAGAACAAGACCCAGTTCATAAACCTACTGAGCCACTATCTCAGGTTGGACGGTCATGAAGTGATTCAGAGTGAGAGCGATGCTGATACCCAGATCGTTTCTGCAGCCCTTGACCTAGCTTCAGCTTGCCAGCATGCCACAGTGATAGCTGATGACATTGTCTTCCTTGTTCTTCTGATCTTTCACTGGAACACAGACATGGCTGATATCCACTTACTTATGATCAGAATCCAAGAAAGCACAGAAGAGACCTTTGAAGCTCATTAGTATCAGAGAAGCGGTAGGACACAGAGCAGACTGTTCTTCATCACCTTCTGGTAATTCACGCCTGGGGTGGTTGCGATACAACCTCTGCTGTATTTGGTCATGGAAAATGCAGGATCCGCAAGCTTGTCCAGAAATCACAAGTGCGACAATGGTGTGCAGTAGCTACGCAGGAGGAAACGACCCAAGAAGCTGTTCGAGAAGCCGGTGTACAGATCTTCATCAATATGTATGGTGGAAAGCCAGATGACTCATTGACTAAATTACGACACACTCGCTACAAGGACCTTGCAGCAACAACATCTTCCACGATGCGACCAGGGCAACTTCCCCCGACGGAACGAGCTGCATTCCAACATAGCCTCAGAGTGCATTTACAGGTTATGATTTGGAAGAGTCTGAATGTGTCTCAAAAGGAACTGTGCGAATGGGGGTGGATGGTGGAGAATGGTAGATTGGCGCCTGTCATGACCAACATGGAACCTGCCCCCAATGATCTTCTGAAGTATATGCGCTGCAAATGTAAGGCATCGTCACGAAATCCATGCAGCACCAATCTTTGTTCCTGTCGGAAAAGTGGGCTGAGTTGTGTAACTGCTTGTCGTGACTGTCGAGGTGAAGAGTGTCAGAATGCTGCTCCAGTGCAACAGGAAGAGGACGAAATGCCTGAGGATGCGAACATCTTTTAGAGACTATTTTAGATGCATTTCCTAGATAGCACATATTCCATAGAATGTATGCCATTTCCATTTGTCATTTTTTTGGTAAAATTGCTTGATCATGGCCCTACTATTTTAGATTTATCTCTTAGATAGCAATATGTGAGATTCCACGTGTGTCCCTCATATTTTGATTCAATTGTAGTAGTGTTTTGGGTGAATAAAACAATATTTAGAAAATCACACATATTTTCCTTTATTAATTCACAAATAAACATTTTATAATTTTATGTAAATTAACTATACTGACATAATGCAAAATTACGAAGTCTTCGCGCATTAATTGCAGCATGGCTGAATACTTCCCAGAGAATTCGAGATGGTGTTCGATTGAACAGGTCTGCCAGGGAGTAAAGTGTAAAGCTCTTTGAGCAGTCCTTAGGACTAGATACTGCGCTACAAAAGAACTTACCATTTTAACCAATAATGTCACCCCCTGATACAAGGCTGTTACAATGTCATACCCCTCCTGACACAAGGCTGTTACAATGTCATATCCCCTGACACAAGGCTGTTACAATGTCATACCCCCTGACACAAGGATGTTACAATGTCATACCCCTCCTGACACAAGGCTGTTACAATGTCATACCCCCTGACACAAGGCTGTTACAATGTCATACCCCTCCTGACACAAGGCTGTTACAATGTCATACCCCCTGACACAAGGCTGTTACAATGCCATACCCCCTGACACAAGGCTGTTACAATGTCATACCCATGACACAAGGTTGTTACAATGTCATACCTCCTGACAGAAGGCTGTTACAATGTCATACCCCCTGACAGGAGGTGGTTACAATATCATACCCCTGACACAATGCTGTTACAATGTCATACCCCCTGACATAAGGTTGTTACAATGTCATACCCTCTGACGCAAGGGTGTTACAATGTCATACCCCATGACACAAGGTAATTACAATGTATTAATCGTTCTGTCCAAAGTTTTTCTCAAAGAGGAGTTTTCACCATCTTGTAGAGCAAAAAATTGCGCTTCTTTTGATACAATATATATCTTGGTAACAATTTATTCCCGGTACATCTCTAAAACGACCATACTATTCTATCACACTGTTGGTGTCAATGCAATTTACATTATGTGCCTTCAACAATATTATTCTAGTAAACTGCTAGCATACTATTCTTGGCACTTGTATCGAATCTGATATCTGATACAGAGTTCTGAGCTGTACATAAGAAGAAGAATCCGGACCCGATTTCTATGTTATAACGTTTGCTTAAATTTGATACCTTTGTGTGGGTTAATTTCATCATTCAATATCATCCCAGGCATATTTACATTTAAAAATATTGCGTCTTAGGCTCTTATGATGTGTAAATAGCATCCCTGTTTGCATCAACATCTGCTCTTATATCGCTCATATCACGCGAGCAGTACGGTAGTTAACGTACTACGGTCGCAGCGGTGCAGACTAGCGCAAACCGGGTCGTTACTTGGGCTTCAAAAGTGCGCTAAGACGCAACATTATCGTAACAACAATATGCCTAGGATTATGTTTAATGTTGGAACTAATGCACTGAGCCTGATGACGTATAACATTTAGGCAAAAATACCAAAAAATGTAGTTATAATAAAAATGGCGAAATCGAGGTGGGTCCGCATTCGACACAGGTGCCCTATTTTTGATTGTAGAATGTAGTTACTAATGGTTAGTTTAATTAGTGCCCCGGATTCTGAGGCAGACATATATGCTACATAACATTTCAAATATATAATTATGGATTCTATTTGGCAAATGTAAGTGGCGCCATCTAGGTAGTCATTCTTTTGTTTAGTCTAGTACTACTGGCGCCATCTAACGTTGGCCCGAAAGTTCGAAACGGTCGAAAGTGGAAATGTTCAATCAGACGTCAGTTACCCGTATGTCCCACCATGACAGCAACAATGCATCGAATAGCACTCGTGCTAATATACCGATAACCTATTTATCGTGTTTAATATGCGGTATACCTTTAACTGCATTGACGGGAGCGTTATTTCCAAGTCCCGGCCAACCATTTCTTTGTGAAGTTCGTCCATGGGATCCATGTTGACACCGTAAAAATAGTACTTCGGAAACCGGTATTCGAAACCTAACATACATTATGACCGGTTTTTTATTCCATGTAAAAAGGTGGTCAAGTTGGAACAGTGATCATGCAAATTACAGACCTACCACATTATAATTATTACCCGTATCCGATACGGATTTGGACGATTTTTTAGTAATACGGCCGCACTCCATATTTGATACGGATTTCAACCAAATTTAGAAAAAAATATGTATATATAGCCATCCACACTATTTACTTGTATGCGTCACAAAACCATATTGCAGTCATATCAGTCGAAAAAACAAAACGTTGCAATGAAGTAATCGTTTATTTTAGTGACTAACTACATCGAAAGAACGAACTAAATCACCGACAATAGTCAGTGATTTACGTTGTAGAGCGCAATAGCCAATAGATAGCGCGCTCATAAATTGTAGTTCTGAAAAATGCGGCAGGTGGCTCAACGGCGGGAAACAGAGCTCTACATCCGCAATGTTGTTGACCTGCGCACCAACAAGTGGTTGCACAGTTTCCGACGCACGCCACAGCTTGAATGCGGACACCATTACTACGTACCTTCAGACAGTGTAAACTGAACATCGACAGCCACTGCCACCAACTGACTGTGTAGTGTGTTAGCTGAGATGCTGAGACTGGCTAAATCTTTAACGCATGCTGAGTCACAGTGATGAATGTAGTTTGTGGCAGTTGTTGGATACAATGTATGAGTAATAAAATTACGTACTTGTCTTCACATCACATGTTGTTAAGGTATGCGCGACATATATGTACACTGTATATATGTGTGTGTGCGTGCATGCGTGCGTGCGTGCGTGCGTGCGTGTGTGTGTGAATGATACAGATTCTTACAGAATATTTTAGGTAAAAAATACAGATTGCAACCAAAAAATGTGGCAGGTCCAGCAAATACAAAAAGGGAAAGGAAATACCAAGCAAGCACGCCGCCGTCGGCTTGAGGGCGACATCTACTTCTACGTGATTAATCGGCATAGTCCATAAGACTACATTTTGACGCCGATGTGTGTGTGTATATATACAACTGTGCTATGCCAGATGTGAAGGTGCGAGAAAAAAGTATATACAAAGTGCGAGTAAAGTATAAACGAGGTGCGAGTAAAAACACAGTTCACGGCTTAGAAGTGTGAAACATCCGTTCCCCTGAAAGCCTGGATGGTTGGAGCTACCAACACATTCCCGGGGAGGGCGTTCCAACAGGAGACAGTGCGTGGTAAGCCAGAATTGCTGTAGACCTAAATGCGAGCTGGGATAATCTGATATTTATTTGGATGATGGCGAGGAGCATTGGGGCAAGGTAGTGGTTACTATTGATGGCAGTTTGTTGGTTTTGGATCCTATACATCAAGAGGAGGCAAGAGAGTTGTCTTCTTCTCTCAAGGGAGTTCCAATGAGGCTGGTTAATCGTTGCGGACACGCTTTCTCTCTGACTATAGTTGTTCAGGACAAATCTCGCTGCCCGGCGATCTGAGCGGCTGACAGGCGGCAATCCTCGGCACACGACAGCCACCTGTCAGCCGCTCCTTGGCCGCTGGTCCCTCAGGGGCAGGGTCCGTTAGTCATTTAACGTTGCTCAGGCCTCCTCCGCTGGAGCACTGGGGTAGTGACAATTGACCCTAATGGGGTACACTGCGAGTCTATCCTGCACCTCCATTTTTGAACAGACTGACAGTTCGAGGAAACAGAAAAAGCAGAACTCCGAGACAAAAAGTAGGTTTTTAGACATTCTGTTGTAAATCTTTGTATATTTATAGATTATTCAAATACATTAATTTTGGCGTAAGAGGCAGCAACGCCTAAAGAACTTACTTACATCCAGATGAGGACCTACAAGAAATAGAACGTGCTGTAACCGCACAATGGATGAAGAAGATGAATGTGTCTCATCAGCCTCAAAACAAAATTTACAAATGCTGACCCTGTGTCTGTTTGTGAGTGTAACTATGTGATGGGTGAAGTACTTACACTAGACGCCTTCTGTCAGTTTATGGCCCACATAGTTTCTCCCATTTGCATTGTTTACTTTTAGCCTTTAATTAGTTTAGTTAATAGGCCAGGTTTCTCATCAGAACTTTGTTAAAAAAGTAAATGAAGGGTGCGATTTTTGGTAAATGTGTGTATGTTGATCTTGATGGAGGTGCTAATGACCATCAAAGCAACACATCATCAACAACTCAATAATTAGTATATTCGGGTATCATTACCTTTTATTAGAATACTTATGTAGTAGGCCACTTAACCAATATTAACCAACGCGGACTCGCTTTTTGCGAATGTGGAAAACGGACGGAATTAGCATCTGTCGGACGACCATTCCCTGGTTGCAGAACCTACAGAATCGATGTTTTGAAACATGATTTAACTTAATAAACATAAATTACAATTTTTATATACGTGTAGCGTTTGCGTCGAGCGGTCGGCAGGGAAGCGTACGGGCACACGTTCACTCACTCGGTCGTACTAATGATAAGTCAGGTTATACGTTTTCACAGTTTATTATATGCGGAAAACCCTACCAATACAAGATCTAATACACAGTATACGGCTATGTCTGCTAAATACTACCCAGTTATAAAGGTCAGAACAATAGGTTCAGACGGCGGCGGCCTATATACAGCAACCGGATTCTAGGTGTCTGTGGCCGGTTGCATGACACACACCTAAGTCCAAATTCCGCCCAAGTTAGGGTCATTAGCTCCTAGGTGGCACATAGCCATTAAGGGCGGTTGCATGACACGCACCCAGCTGAGTACGCGCGCAAATTAGGGCGCAATTCCTGGGACAACCCCGAGCAGCCCTAACTCCAGCTAGGTGTCACATAGCGCATTTTACTAATGGCCGCGATCGTTCACGACTTATACTGGCGCCGACAATTAAGAAGAAATCGCGTTTTTAGAGACCATTTAAACCCCCTGGATACGTTCAACGACGTTCAGCTGTTTGAAAGGTATCGGTTCAGAAGAGTTGATCTATTCAGAATCGTCGACGAAATTCGGGGCGACTTGGAATTCCGGATATAGCCGAAAGGGATTCTTGTCGCCCGAACTTCAAGTTTTAACTGCGTTGCGATTTTTCGCGACTGGGTCCTTCCAGAATGTTGTTGGCGATACAATTCTGACACATAAATCGACCGTTAGTAGAAAAATTTATTGTGTGTCGCAAGCTTTGTGTGAGCGCGCGCGAAGATGGATTTTCTTTCCCCGACAGCGTGAAGCGAATCGGCAGAAACGGTTGTTTTATGCCATGGCAAGTTTCCCAAACGTCATCGGTTGCGTTGATGGGACGAACGTGAAGTTGCAGGCTCCGGTCGTAAACGAATACGAATATGTCAACAGGAGCGGCAGACACAGCATCAATGTGCATCCCATTTGTGACGCCGAACTGTGCATTTTAAATTGTGTAGTCAAATATCCGGGATCGGCACATGATGCACGAATTTTGAGGGAGGGCTCAGTTTGGAGAGCCTTCGAGGGGAATCCTCGCCCTCTTGACGGCTTTATTCTGGGAGACAGTGCTTACCCGTTACGAGAATGGCTGTTGACACCTTTTATAAATCCACAGACACCACCAGAAATCGCTTACAGCCGCGCCTTTGTCAGCACGAGAGTAACCATAGAAAGGTGTAACGGTGTCCTGAAACGGCGATTCCACTGTCTACACACAGAATTGCGGTACTGTCCAGAGAGGGCATGCAAAATCATCACAGCGTGCTTGGTGTTGCATAATATGGCTTTGGAATTTGGCACACCCGACTCCGACCCACAAGACAACAATGATGCTGATGCTGATAACACTGTCTGCAACGACAATCCCACCATTTCAGGAAGAGCTATGCGTCAACGTATTGTTCAACAACACTTTACAAGAAGGTAAGTCTTTATCAACAGGAAGCTTTATTAATTACATACTACCTATTATAAAAATAAACAGCATGCTATATTAACATCCCATAGCTTGTGACTTGCTCAATCATTCTACAAAGAGCTATTTCTTGATATCTTATAATCTGACACAATGGCAAATTATCTAATAAACTCACAATGCAAAATTATGGATACGACTCTTACGTATTTTTGAAGTATGTGTATATTTGAATTTACTGACTAAGCAAACAGCAATTGGTGGTAGAAACAAAGTCAGATCAAACGCAAATGATGGTACGTGGTTAACTGTAGAACTGCTATGTTTGGTTCCTGTTGTGCTAATTTCTTTTGTAGCAGTTGAATTTCAAGCTGAAGTTTTATTTTTTTAGATCTTTTATTTCAATTTCTTTTTGCAGGTAGATGGCGTAGAGGTCGTCAACAGTTGATGTGGACTGTCTCTTCCTCTACCTGCTCGTGGCGAATGGCAAGACGATTGAAGGCTCTCTCACCCTCAACGTGTCATTGTCATCAACTCCAACAGTGACATTTTCTCCAAAGTCTAAAGGAGTGCTGCACCGTGTAGGATTACTGCTGCTGCATGGATGATCTGTAACAATAAGTTATAAGTCATGCCAAGGCATTGTGGTGGAATGCAATTTTTTTCATATTTTGTGTACTTTTTAACCCATCAATTACTGTTTAACATTTACATTAACACTGTGGCTGGAAAGAAGTTTTGATTTTCACAGGGTCAGTTGTTAAAATTTGATAACATATTTATTACATTTGTACATGATACAATCTGAAATTGCTTGCAAGAAAAAAAAAAACGATTACTCAGTAGTTTGTGTAAAACAAACAACAGTACATTTATTCACTGTCATACTAACAATTAAACAATCATTTAACTGACACACGATTTGATGTCATCAGCAGATGTCCAAATAAATTCAGAATCATGGAATGCATTAATATTTATATATGTTTTGTACCTCAAATAAAAAGTTATGTATGTCATCTTACCATCGAAGTTCTCACCCCTGATTGGAGTGACGGGAACAGCGTCGGCAATCTGCAGGGAGTTGTTCTGCTGCACCAATGACTCTGGAACATAATCATTACATTGATGTCGTGTTGAGTAACTCCAAAGCACAGGCATAGGAACATCCCGAAACGTGTATACACTGATGACACAAGATCAAAAACAGTGACACATTACTGATGTTATAAATCGAGCTGATCTGTTAATGTGTTTTTCTCTTTTCTGTCTCCCTTTTATCTGTTGTTTCCTCCACAGACAGATCAAACGTTGTGTAATTATCAGGATTGATCGGTCATATTCAGATTCGAGATTCGCAGCTGTCACCGTTAGTTAATAGTGGTGCAACATTACGTAAGTAGCAATACCAAGGACAGTCTAAATTGATTTAGTTACGGTGGATGCATGTACAACCTTGTTAATTGTGACCGGTGTTCTTGCGAAATTAAACACAAATAAAGAAATGACATTAGCAAACCTTCAGCTTCGCCTGCGAACAGGCCGTTGTCGCCCACATCGATGCCGCCTTCTATTCCGTCTATAAGGGCCGATTCCTCCCCGAAGATGTCGGCGATAAGATCTGTGTATAATCCGTCTTTGCGACGCGGTCCACCACCTGTCCCTGGGTGTTTCCGTCTTGCCAGGTCTGCCCTCGCATCGCTGGCAAGTTTCTGCCATTCTTTTTTAACTCGTCGACACTGCGGTGCGACTTGGAAACGGCGTTAACATCCGATGCAACCATTTCCCATCCCACCTTCTTGTCGCGGTTGGACAGCGTCGACTTGAACCGCCCTCGGAGTGTGTTTTTGCTCCTACCATACGCCTGTATGAGGGCAATTATTTCGTCATGAACGAAATTATCTTTTCTATTTCTAATCTATGGTTTTGCGTCCGCCATGATGAAATGAAATGAACCCTGGGAAGATTTGCCCTGAAAACGCGGTAATCCGCTTTTCGGTTAATCGTGCCACTAGCACTTAGTTGGGCGACGTCTGAGTGCCTGTCATGCAACGCTTCCTAAGCATCCGCCCAGCTAGGTGACACCTAGGGAGTTGGGTGTAATTCGACCGCCTAAGTTGGGTGCGTGTCATCCTTATGTTGCCACTCTCTCAGATCATCATGAGACCATGGCTCTATCCAGTTCTGCCCAAGTGTGTAGGGTTCATGTGGTGGGTTGCCAGCGGCGTCACCAGCCTGTCCTTGGGTCCCTACAACTCGGACCTGGCACTCGTCAACGACATTTGTCGCTGGGGTGTCATTAGGGCAGGTACAACCTCAGTCAGCCTGGTTTCTCGCATTTTGTTCCCTGCTCTCGTTTCGCTCACAGTGAGCGCACGACTCGCAGGGACGTCGAGAAAGGGCATCAGCATTGCCGTGTTTTCTACCAGGGCGATGTTGTATCTCTAAGTTGTAAGTCCCTATGACTTCCAACCAACGAGCCATTTGCCCCTCGGGATTCTTGAACCCCATTAGCCACCGCAGGGCACCATGGTCTGTGCGCACTTTAGTAGGGGTCCCGTAAACATAATGATGATAATGTTTCACAGCCTCCACAACCGCCAACAATTCCCGGCGGGTTACACAGTACCGACGTTCTTCCTTCGTCAGGACACGACTGAAATATGATATAACTCGTTCGACCCCATCTTGTATCTGGGACAGCACAGCACCGATTCCTACCCCGCTTGCATCCGTATCTAAGGTATACGGAGTTTGTGACACCGGATACCCCAGTATGGGTGCGGAAGTGAGTTTGCTTTTCAGCATCTCGAACGCCTGCTGACATTCGCGGGACCATACAAATGGTCTTTCCGCTTCAGTCAGGTGATGTAATGGCCTAGCGATGTCAGCAAATCCCCCCACGAATTTCCGGTAGTAGCTGCACAGTCCCAAGAAACTGCGAACCTCTCGAACATTGCTAGGAGTTTTCCAGTCTTTTACAGCAGCTACTTTCGTCGGGTCTGTGGAAATTCCTTGTTTAGAAACGACATGTCCCAAAAAGTTTACTTTCTCTTGGAAGAGACTACACTTCTTCGGGGATACCTTTAAGCCTGCTTTGCCGATGCATGCTAGAACGTCGTCTAGTCTGGATACGTGGTCTTCGAAGGTGTTACTGAACACAATTACGTCATCCAAATAAATCAGACATGTTTTCCAATGTAACCCCGCCAACACTCGCTCCATCAAGCGTTCGAACGTGGCAGGAGCCGAAACCAAACCCATACTCATAACTGTGAATTCATAGAGTCACCCATTGCTAGTGCAGAAGGCTGTCTTCTTCGCGTCGTCTGTGTCCATAGCGACTTGCCAGTACCCGCATAATAAATCTATCGTGGAAAAGAAATGGGCACCCTGGAGAGCCTCCAGCGAGTCATCGATTCGTGGCAGAGGATAGCTATCTTTGACGGTGATACTATTCAGACGTCTGTAGTCGATACAGTACCGCACCGACTGGTCCTTCTTTTTGATTAATACGACCGGGGCGGCCCAGGGACTGACCGAATGTCGGATTATTCCTATGTCCAGCATGCGTTTAACCTCTGCCTCAGCTTCTGCCCGAAGTGACAAAGCAACCCGTCTTGGGGGCTGCTTTACAGGAGCGGCGTCTCCTGTGTTTATTTTATGCGTGGCGACATTGGTGCGTCCCATGTCATCGTTAGACTTGGCAAAGACAGTAGCATGTTTCGCTAATAGCTGTTGGGTCAGGCTATCAGGGGCAGCCTCCCACAATTCCCTCAGGTGATTAGGTAACCCAGACGGGGGATCCGGCTCCGCACGGTCGCCAGCCAGGCCTTCTGGCTGGACGGCGAGTCCCCTCACCCGCTGTGCCTCGGGCAATTTGATAATTGCCAGTATGGGTTCATACGTTGCCAGAACAGTGTTTCGATACAGTGTGGTTGGCCGGTCACTTAAGTTCAGCACTCGAAGCGGAACCAGTGACTTTTGCGGGTTAATAACCGCTTTAGCCAACACCACTCGATTGCATCTTAGGAATTTTGGGCTAGGTTCTACCAGACCTTCTGAGAAATTTGGCATTTCCGCAATCGTTCCCTGCAGGATCATTTCACTGAGAGGGGGAACAACCGTTGTTTCTTTCAGTGTAATTTGAGCGATCTTCCTATTGTCTGTGGTTTTGACACATTCGTGATATTGCCCGTTGATACAAATAGTACCATCTCTCATATCAACCATGGTTTCTGAAGAAATCCATCCCCAGAATGGCCGCTGCCTCTATGTTAGCGACATACATTTTCAGCGTGATAATCTGCGAGTCTATGGACGCAGAGATATCCACCTCCCCTATCACGGACACTTCGCTGCCGTCTGCCATTCGCAGTCGGCCGTGACAGGCTCGTAAAGGGGGGCGCTGATCTTCGGGAAGGGAGTCATAATACTGTTTCTTTAAAACAGTCATTGTAGATCCGGTATCTACTAAGCAATTTATGCTAACTCCATACAAGGAAAGCATCACATACAGGCTATCATAGTAATCAGAGGTCTTTCCTACATTGGTCTCCCCGGAAAGTCTATTAGCTGATGTCTGGACCTCGACATCAGCTAATTTAAGTTTCCCGAGTTTCGAACGTCCTGCCTCCACTCATACGGTCTCTGTTGCTTTCGGCTCGACACCTCCAGATACGTTTTTCTCTGGCTACTCTGTTCCGAGGCCCGCCTTTTCACGGGACACCTTTCACTAAGTCGCCCATGAGCAGGGTTCCCGCATTCGTGGCAATTCTCTGTTCTATGCCACCCTGTCTTACGGACTCCAGGGGCTCCACGCTCCGCTGGCGTATGAGAACGATCTATCCTTGTCTCTACCAGAGAAAGTCGTTCAGCCATATGTTGCAACATCGTTGCAACGTCATGGCTGCCGGAACTATTGCTATCACCCCCAACCATTTCACAATCATTCCCTTTAGTGTGGCGTGTGGAACGCAACGCGTATTTTGGGCCCACTCTTCGAGACCGACCCATTTGGAAAGCCTCATATTCGAGTGCCAGTCTTAACGCGTCGTCAACCCCCTTTGGTTTTCCCTGGAAAATCGTCCACTCCATGTCCGCGTCACCCACAGCATCTGTGAACGCGTCACACGCCAACGCCTCTTTCACATCGGCGCTGGCATCAGGGTACGCCTTTCGTACCAAACGCTTTATATCTTGAGCTAATTCGGCAAGTGGTTCACCTCTCCGGCGTTGCCGAGCCTTCATTTGAGCCCGAAACGCTTCTGACTGGTGTTCTGGCTCGAAACGGTTTAACAGGGCCCGTACTAATGTTTCGTAGTTGACCCTGTCCGGGGCCTCCAGGTCACTCAACACACCCTGAGCCTGCCCACGTAAGCTGGTGGCTAGCTCCAAAGCACGAGTAGCTTCGTCCCACCTGTTCAACTCCGAAACCATTTCGAATTGAACCAGGTAATCACGACAGCTACTCTTGCCATCATACAACGCCGGGCTCTTGGGTTTTGGTGCGTTGACCTGACTAGTTGGCACGGAGACCTTAACGCTAGGTAGATGTGACACCACTTGACCTGCCGTGTTGTTAGTTGCATAATCCTGTCTACTACCCCAACGGTCGTTAACGGGCCAGCCGCCTGGCTGGAGCTCCCTGCGCTGGCCATACTGAGCCTCCCTCCGGCCCGTGTCATACACAGGACGGTAGGCGGTAACCATCGGCTGGTCCTTTCCTGGACCGCGCGTCTCGTGACCCGATAACAAACCGTCCACATCCCTTGGGGTTTGATAACGCCGAGAATAACTCGACGCTTGTATCTGAGGTTGTGGAACAATTCGGTTGGGTCCAGCTTCCCAGCCATATTTCCCTACATGTCCTACATCAAATGGAGTTTCACGATAGACTCCTGTAAAGTTTACAGGTTCGTGACTTGGCCTGCTAACATGTTTTGGCAGTGTTCCGACCAAACCACCCATGGGGATCTTTTCCGGGGATGCAGTAATCAAGGGTGACGGGACATATTTCATGTCGGCGCCCCGTTGATCACACATCAGATTATCGGACGTATCACACGCCTGCGATTCCAATGCTACCGAGGTCTGCCCCACGGTAGCAACACTATAACATGGCCTCGGATCATTGTCCTTGCGATCAGGTGAGAGCCGAACAGTTTCTCTGCTGTCCTCAAACCGAGATTGCGCTCGGTTTCGAGTGCTCACATTTGCGCAAGTTTCGGGAAATAGTTCTAGCACTGAGCTTTCGAGCTCAGATCTACTAATTGCCGTTAACAATAGACCTTCTTCCCATGTCAACTGATCATTTTCTACTTTCCACTGATCCATCTCCAATCTCAACTGATCCCTCTCCAATCTCAACTGCTCCTCCTGCCATTTTATCTTTGACAATCTCTCTTCCAGACTAGCCTTTCTATCCCTCAGAGTCACTAATGCATGCTGCTTCTCTGCAACATTAGCCTCCTGTATAGACCTGTCTACTTCTGACCTGGTAGACGACTGCACCTGCTCCCTAGGGAGGAATCGTAACAGAACCTCGCTGTCTTGATCCTGAGTCCGCTCAGTGTCCCGAAGATAAGCATCAGTCACTGAGGAATCATCACCCTGTGTTGACATTTCGCCAATATTTCGCTGCCACCAGAGAATTAACTTCTCACTAATCTATCCTACTTTATTCTATCTGAAGCGAGTAAACGTAGCCCGTGTGTGTTCTTTTTAAATAGGATGTACAAAATAGAATATCCGAAACCGTTACTACGAAACGTAGAGGAATACGGTCGGGTATACCTAAATTGAAATCCCACCCCGGCTACCACCAATTGTTGCGTTTGCGTCGAGCGGTCGGCAGGGAAGCGTACGGGCACACGTTCACTCACTCGGTCGTACTAATGATAAGTCAGGTTATACGTTTTCACAGTTTATTATATGCGGAAAACCCTACCAATACAAGATCTAATACACAGTATACGGCTATGTCTGCTAAATACTACCCAGTTATAAAGGTCAGAACAATAGGTTCAGACGGCGGCGGCCTATATACAGCAACCGGATTCTAGGTGTCAGAACGATAAGTCAGACGGCGGCGGCTTCTATACAGCAACCAAATTATAACGGAGATATTCTAAATGTCCGAACAATAAGTCAGACGGCGGCGGCCTATATACAGCAACCGAATTCTAGGTGCCAGAACGATAAGTCAGACGGCGGCGGCTTCTATACAGCAACCGAATTATAACAGAGATAATCTAAATGTCCGAACAATAAGTCAGACGGCGGCGGCCTATATACAGCAACCGAATTCTAGGTGTCAGAACGATAAGTCAGACGGCGGCGGCTTATATACAGCAACCGAGTTACTCACCGAGTCTGCGAATAACTGATTGTACTGCGAGAGTCTGAGTACTTCTCGCAGGGCGCTCGGTGACAGTGCTTCACGAGAAACGTTCCTCCGGCAGTGTGCCCCAGTAGTCGCCTCGATTATCCACAAATCCCCCTTATTTATACTGCTAAAACCATAGCCTTGGGTGAGACGCTGACCCTTTAGTTATGTCATTCCCAAAGTCTACGGGTCTCTAGAAATCTTGTCATGGTGCCAGTGAACTTATAGTAACCTTCTGAACAAAGGCCCTCTGTATAGGGCTCTCGCCTCCCTAAAACCAGATGGCCTCAAATGTAAACAAATCCCCCACCCCAGCTATAGTCATTTGCATATAAATTGGCTTTTCGGAGCCTGTACAACATCCAACAATTAAGAAGATTGATACCATGTGGGTTATCATTCTAAATTCTCTACATACGCAACATTAAACTAAATACCAGATGCATGACAGGATCTAAACAATTCAAATCGGCGGCGACATGTGGCGACCTACTATGGCCGTCTACGCGACAGCAACGTCATGACGTCATCCAGTCCATGCATTATAACCATCCCCGCGCGCCAGGGGTCGCTGCTGCTGATTACGTCAGTGCCAGCTAGCAGTACCCACTGGATGCTCGCTTTGCGAAACTCTGAATTTAAGCTCAGCCTACGATATCGCTCACTAGATCAGTGGATCTCGGCAGGTCAGGTGGTCATAATAAAACTAATTTCAACCAACCGTGGCTCGTGTTATATGCAAAGTTTAGGCAGTAGAAGCAATTATTCAAATAAATAAATAAAAGTACTTATATAGCGCCCGATCAATTAAAATTGCTCTCGGGCACTTTACATACATACACACATATATAATAGTATTTTACATAAAAAGAAATGCTAACTAAGAAATAAAAAAATGTAAAAAATATAACATTACCTTAAATATATAGTTGCTAAAAATAAATAAAAAAGAGAGATCATTAAAACAAGCAATACCGCTCAGCTGCTCGTGCTAATGGGCGAACGGGTCATTATATATTGGGATTCCTAAAAGTCGTTTATTCATCTTCAAATTGGGGCGGGTATTTGCGCTGTTCTCACGGGTGATGCAGTCGCGACTGGCGAAGTCAATTACTAGTTTGACTCAGCTAACTTCCGCAGTTGGCGTAGGGGATCAGCCTGGGCTAGTTTTGCATGACAAACAGCCCTGGCTTGCGAGGATGATTATAACTAAAAGATGGACCCTTGTAAACTTTATTTGGTAAACTTATTTTTTATATTACTGACATAATCTTATTTTTACTGATCTAATAAGACTAGCAAATATGTGATTGTATTTATTACTGGTGATCAAATAAAATGTATCTTCAGATTGTAAAATACAGAACTTTGCACATTCTGAAGTACGTAAGGGTTGAATAAAACAATATCAAATTAGTTTAGTCTATGCGACAAAAGTGTGCTTCCTGGCTTTGCATTGGTTGTACTCCGGGTGGAGGGACTTTCAACAACAAACTGACACAAACGTCTGACAGCGCATTTTATTTGCTGGTAGCAGTTTCTTGCATTATTAAAAATCGCAAGGAAAATATTCCTAAAATACTTGTAAACAACGCATACCTCTCTTTTAATATTATTGATGAAAAACATTGTTAATCGCTTAATGGTCTGGGAAATATTTGCAATTAAACGAGTATTTAAAAATACATTTGAGATCAGATTGTGCCAAACAGTAGGAAGATTGTTTTAAATTAAATTATTCCTTAACGTTTAAGCTTCGATTCACTGCAACAATTACTCGGACAAGTGAACATTTTGGCGGACGAGTATATTTCAAAACTAACTTGTCCGACGGACAAGTGAAAATTGTGGCTTATTTCTATCGCTGACATCCCAAAGTGCTAAACGGTAGCTCGACTCATGTATTATTACACGGAAATGTTTAAGTATATCTTGTACGGCACAATGCATTTCGGAAATTGCAAACTACGAACATGATATTATCGTAACGACTTGACTACCTTCGTTCGGTCCTAGTATATTATTATCAACGTTTGTTTTGACAGTACACCTGTGTGAAATAAACAATATAACACTTCTTTGGTTTCCACTTTTATTATTTTACGAAATAAGTACATCAAAAAAATGACAAAGTCACCATCAGCAATCAGCCAGTCATTTCCGTTAGATAACATAATATCCGGTTAAAACTACATTTGAAGACAGCGGGTAAGCCATGGAGGGAATCTGCAAGTCGGTCACCCAACCTCAAATCCCTGTCGGGGAGGAGGTGTGATTTTCCGTGTGCTTCAACAGCGAAAGGAGTTTACTCTCTTCCGAACCATGGTTACCTAAAATAAATAGGCATAATGTTATTATTACAATGACCCAAACCCCTTAACTCCTTAATATTTAACGTCCGTTCATTATTAATAATTCACTAAGGCTAAGACGCAGCTTCTTCTACTTCAACGGTCTGGCGTCTCATATCTTTCGGTCGAAGTTCGCTAACACTCCTTCCTCAAGTCTCAAGACCAAGTTCCTGTTGCTGTGTTGCACGCGTTGTAGAGCTTTTAGTCCACATCTCGCAGTCATCGTGGCCGTTTACTGCAACAACAATTAAGCGATGTAATAATAATGATAAACATTAATTAATAAAAATATGAAGAAGAAAGAAAAAGACGAAGACAATTAAGAAACATGTCCTGATTCACTTCGCCTTCGCACACCTCTTACAAACAACTCGTTGTTAGGAATAAAACCCGCAATGACGTCATCACCAACTGTTGACGTTAGGCCGGTTTACGTTAATCCGCAGCTGCGCAATATGCAACTTCCTGGCTATGTTGCCAGTATACGCTTGCGCCAGTTCGATGTTGCATGTTCGCGTCCAGAGATCAATACTAGAGTAACATGCTTCTTGATAAATTAAAACATATTAATTCGTGACTGACCATTTGCATTTGCAAAACCAAGTCAAAAGGTTCACCCAGCGACTGTGTTGCGAATACGTATATCTTGACGTAACACGATAAACGTTTGTAATGGCGATGCCCAACCGAATATCAGTAAAATAATAATAAGATAACTTCTATTGCGCCTAAATCCTTGGATCAGATCGAAGCTCAGATCGAGGCGCATAAAATCAAAAGGATTGGTCAATCTTAAAATCCATAAGCAATATTCAAGTTGTCAATTATAACCCGTGAATTGTGAATAGGCGCCCTTCCTGTAGCATATAAGGTAGGGTGGGGTAAGGCGAGGCGAGACGCCCACCTGTCCTATCTACGTAACAACGGTTCAGATTGGCACTATAGTTTGTGTAAATCCGTGCTGCCAAACAGCGGATGAACAGAAACATAAAAAGAAAGAAGACTTTCACAATCGTGAGTACAAAATGTGACTGCTGATTTGTAGGTTTAAAATAGTAAAAAATGTGATTTCCTGTTTCGTTGTAAAACTCAGTGGTTATCATAAATAACCATAACAAATATGATTCTCTTACGATAAATATGTAGACTAACATTTGGTAACAGTTAAATGAGCGATAATTAAACAGCAGACTACATACAGCTATTTTACTGTCGCAGGTGCCTGGGGGCAAGACGCTCTTTTTGAATGGGGTAAGACGCCTACCATGGGCGTCTTGCCCCACCATAAAATAATCATATATGATATCGCGTTAATTGTGTGTGTGTGTGTGTGTGTGTGTGTGCGTGTGCGTGTGCGTGTGTGTGTGTGTGTGTGTGTGTGTGTGTATTTCTTACATTATATAATAGTCTAGCAATATTCCTCTCTACTTCGTTTTTCAGGGCAATGGTTCGGTCATACAAAAGAAAGACGGAGAGGGGAAAGTATGGTGACGGTCAGCTCGGCGAAGCTCTTCGTGCAGTTAGGGTGGGCATTCCTTTAATAAGAGCAAGCAAGCAGTTTGGAATACCAGCTCGTACCTTGCGGAGGCATAGAGACAACGCAGTGACCTCCCCTGGAACTTTGAAACTCGGTCCCAGGACTGTTATTCTTGGAGATGACGTCGAGGAAGCCCTGTACGAACATATCAAAGAGATGGAACGTCGAATGTACGGCTTGACAACTGTTGATGTAAGACGTCTCGCTTATGAGATTGCCGACAAAACTGGTGTGAACAACCTGTTCAACGAAACAACCAAGATGGCCGGTAAAGACTGGTTGAGTGGATTTTTTGCACGCCACCCCGATCTCGCCATAAAGAAACCACAGGCTACCAACATTGCTCGCGCTCTTGGCTTTAACAAGCCACGAGTAAATGCGTTCTTCGAAATTTACCGCTCGGTTTTGGAGACGGCGCAATACACGCCAAGTCGATTGTGAAATATGGATGAGACTGGTATCACAAACGTCCAAAGACCAGGGAAAATCGTTGCGACCAAAGAGCAAGCAAGACACGTTGCAAAGGTCACCAGTGGGGAACGTGGCGCTACAGTGACAGTCGTGTGTGCCATCAATGCAGCAGGTCGTTACCTGCCACCAATGTTTATTTTTCCACGAAAGAAGATGGTGGAAGCTTTAATGAACGGGGTACCACCTGAATCTGTAGGCCACTGCAGTCCGAATGGCTGGATTGATGCAGACTTGTTCGTCAATTGGCTTGAACATTTCGCTGCGTCGACCAATGCGTGTGTAGAAAACCAACAAATCATAATCATGGATGGCCACCACAGCCATAAAACACTGGCTGCGGTTAACTACGCGAGGTCCAAAGGCATACATCTGCTAGTTCTGCCACCTCTTTGCACTCATAGGATGCAACCGCTCGACACAACGTTCTTCAAATCATTGAAGACCGCTTACAACAATGCAGTAGACAGCTGGATGGTCACCAATCCAGGTCGGCGAATGTCGTTTTACGACATGGCTGGTGTGTTTAATAAAGCGTTCAACAAATCAGCCACACTTGATAAGCCAATCACTGGATTCAGGGTATGTGGTCTTTGGCCTTACGATCCAGATGTCTTCACTTACGACGATTTTGCTGCAGCACTCGTGGCAGAGGAGCCGACGCCGCTTGAAGAACCATCTGCCCACCTGGCCACTGCTGGCCCTTCATCTGATGGTGCTCCAACTGCCGGTCCTTCATCTGATGGCCCTGCAACTACCGGCCCTTCACATGAAGGCCCCCCAACTGCCGGCCTTTCATTTGATGGCCATCCAACTGCCGGCCCTTCATCCGATGAGCCTCCAAGTGCTGGTCCTTCATCTGATGATCATGCAACTGCTGACATGCCACCGGGCGAAACGGTTGCCACTCTGCCCACTGGTGGGTCTGTCGCCTCGACACCGGCTACGACGGTCATTTCTCCATTGCCGAAAATATCAACGGCACGCAGCAAGTCGAGAAAACAGGAATCAGCAGCCTGGATATCGTCGTCGCCGTACAAAAACGCACTTACCAAGAAGGGTGAAATATCTAAGCGGCAGGGTAAAAGGAGGCGGGAAACCGAAGGGGAAACGACCGATGCCTAAGAAGAAACAGATGACAATAACTGTACCAGCAACGAGATTCCGGAGCGATCTAAGCAGTGACGAAGATGATGAATGGTATTGCCTGATTTGTGGAGAGCCATTCAGTAACAGCAGAAGTCGCGAGGTCTGGGTTCAGTGTATGCTCTGTAGGGAGTG
>CM034534.1:2552869-2793199 GCA_020002185.1 Paraescarpia echinospica | reverse complement strand
TTTACAATGGTGTGGGTAGTTGTTTGTTTGCAACGGTGTGGGTAGGTGATTGTTTACAATGGTGTGGGTAGGTGATTGTTTACAATGGTGTGGGTAGATGTTTGTTTGCAATGGTGTGGGTAGGTGATTGTTTGCAATGGTGTGGGTAGGTGTTTGTTTGCAATGGTGTGGGTAGGTGATTGTTTACAATGGTGTGGGTAGGTGATTGTTTGCAATGGTGTGGGTAGATGTTTGTTTGCAATGGTGTGGGTAGGTGATTGTTTGCAATGGTGTGGGTAGGTGACTGTTTGCAATGGTGTGGGTAGGTGCATTTTTGGAACGGTGTGGGTAGATGTTTGTTTGCAATGGTGTGGGTAGGTGTTTGTTTGCAACGGTGTGGGTAGGTGATTGTTTGCAATGGTGTGGGTAGTTGTTTGTTTGCAATGGTGTGGGTAGATGTTTGTTTGCAACGGTGTGGGTAGGTGTTTGTTTGCAATGGTGTGGGTAGGTGATTGTTTGCAATGGTGTGGGTAGATGTTTGTTTGCAATGGTGTGGGTAGGTGATTGTTTGCAATGGTGTGGGTAGATGTTTGTTTGCAATGGTGTGGGTAGATGTTTGTTTGCAATGGTGTGGGTAGATGTTTGTTTGCAATGGTGTGGGTAGATGTTTGTTTGCAATGGTGTGGGTAGATGTTTGTTTGCAATGGTGTGGGTAGGTGTTTGTTTGCAATGGTGTGGGTAGGTGATTGTTTGCAATGGTGTGGGTAGGTGTTTGTTTGCAATGGTGTGGGTAGATGTTTGTTTGTAATGGTGTGGGTAGATGTTTGTTTGCAACGGTGTGGGTAGGTGTTTGTTTGCAACGGTGTGGGTAGGTGTTTGTTTGCAACGGTGTGGGTAGGTGTTTGTTTGCAACGGTGTGGGTAGGTGTTTGTTTGCAACGGTGTGGGTAGGTGTTTGTTTGCAACGGTGTGGGTAGGTGTTTGTTTGCACCGGTGTGGGTAGGTGTTTGTTTGCAACGGTGTGGGTACGTGTTTGTTTGCAACGGTGTGGGTAGGTGATTGTTTGCAACGGTGTGGGTAGGTGTTTGTTTGCAACGGTGTGGGTAGGTGATTGTTTGCAATGGTGTGGGTAGGTGATTGTTTGCAACGGTGTGGGTAGGTGTTTGTTTGCAACGGTGTGGGTAGGTGATTGTTTGCAATGGTGTGGGTAGGTGTTTGTTTGCAATGGTGTGGGTAGGTGTTTGTTTGCAATGGTGTGGGTAGGTGATTGTTTGCAATGGTGTGGGTAGGTGATTGTTTGCAATGGTGTGGGTAGGTGATTGTTTGCAATGGTGTGGGTAGGTGTTTGTTTGCAACGGTGTGGGTAGGTGATTGTTTGCAACGGTGTGGGTAGGTGATTGTTTGCAATGGTGTGGGTAGATGTTTGTTTGCAATGGTGTGGGTAGATGTTTGTTTGCGTGGTGTGGGTAGATGTTTGTTTGCAATGGTGTGGGTAGGTGTTTGTTTGCATGGTGTGGGTAGGTGTTTGTTTGCATGGTGTGGGTAGATGTTTGTTTGCAATGGTGTGGGTAGGTGTTTGTTTGCAATGGTGTGGGTAGGTGTTTGTTTGCATGGTGTGGGTAGATGTTTGTTTGCAATGGTGTGGGTAGGTGTTTGTTTGCATGGTGTGGGTAGGTGTTTATTTGCAACGGTGTGGGTAGGTGTTTGTTTGCAATGGTGTGGGTAGATGTTTGTTTGCAATGGTGTGGGTAGATGTTTGTTTGCAATGGTGTGGGTAGATGTTTGTTTGCAATGGTGTGGGTAGGTGTTTGTTTGCAACGGTGTGGGTAGGTGTTTGTTTGCAATGGTGTGGGTAGGTGCATTTTTGGAACGGTGTGGGTAGGTGTTTGTTTGCAATGGTGTGGGTAGATGTTTGTTTGCAACGGTGTGGGTAGATGTTTGTTTGCAATGGTGTGGGTAGGTGATTGTTTGCAATGGTGTGGGTAGGTGATTGTTTGCAATGGTGTGAGTAGGTGTTTGTTTGGAACGGTGTGGGTAGGTGTTTGTTTGCAACGGTGTGGGTAGGTGATTGTTTGCAATGGTGTGAGTAGGTGTTTGTTTGTAACGGTGTGGGTAGGTGTTTGTTTGCAACGGTGTGGGTAGGTGTTTGTTTGCAACGGTGTGGGTAGGTGTTTGTTTGCAACGGTGTGGGTAGGTGTTTGTTTGCAACGGTGTGGGTAGGTGTTTGTTTGCAATGGTGTGGGTAGGTGATTGTTTGCAACGGTGTGGGTAGGTGTTTGTTTGCAACGGTGTGGGTAGGTGATTGTTTGCAACGGTGTGGGTAGGTGTTTGTTTGCAACGGTGTGGGTAGGTGTTTGTTTGCAACGGTGTGGGTAGGTGTTTGTTTGCAATGGTGTGGGTAGGTGCATTTTTGGAACGGTGTGGGTGGGTGTTTGTTTGCAACGGTGTGGGTAGGTGATTGTTTACAACGGTGTGGGTAGGTGTTTGTTTGCAACAGTGTGGGTAGGTGTTTGTTTGCAACGGTGTGGGTAGGTGATTGTTTGCAAAGGTGTGGGTAGGTGATTGTTTGCAATGGTGTGGGTAGGTGTTTGTTTGCAACGGTGTGGGTAGGTGATTGTTTGCAATGGTGTGGGTAGGTGTTTGTTTGCAACGGTGTGGGTAGGTGTTTGTTTGCAACGGTGTGGGTAGGTGATTGTTTGCAATGGTGTGGGAAGGTGATTGTTTGCAATGGTGTGGGTAGGTGTTTGTTTGCAACGGTGTGGGTAGGTGTTTGTTTGCAAAGGTGTGGGTAGGTGTTTGTTTGCAACGGTGTGGGTAGGTGATTGTTTGCAAAGGTGTGGGTAGGTGTTTGTTTGCAACGGTGTGGGTAGGTGTTTGTTTGCAACGGTGTGGGTAGGTGTTTGTTTGCAACGGTGTGGGTAGGTGTTTGTTTGCAACGGTGTGGGTAGGTGATTGTTTGCAATGGTGTGGGTAGGTGTTTGTTTGCAACGGTGTGGGTAGGTGTTTGTTTGCAACGGTGTGGGTAGGTGATTGTTTGCAATGGTGTGGGAAGGTGATTGTTTGCAATGGTGTGGGTAGGTGTTTGTTTGCAACGGTGTGGGTAGGTGTTTGTTTGCAACGGTGTGGGTAGGTGTTTGTTTGCAACGGTGTGGGTAGGTGTTTGTTTGCAACGGTGTGGGTAGGTGTTTGTTTGCAACGGTGTGGGTAGGTGTTTGTTTGCAACGGTGTGGGTAGGTGTTTGTTTGCAACGGTGTGGGTAGGTGTTTGTTTGCAATGGTGTGGGTAGGTGCATTTTTGGAACGGTGTGGGTGGGTGTTTGTTTGCAACTGTGTGGGTAGGTGATTGTTTGCAACGGTGTGGGTAGGTGTTTGTTTGCAACGGTGTGGGTACGTGTTTGTTTGCAACGGTGTGGGTAGGTGTTTGTTTGCAACGGTGTGGGTAGGTGTTTGTTTGCAACGGTGTGGGTAGGTGTTTGTTTGCATGGTGTGTGTAGGTGTTTGTTTGCAACGGTGTGGGTAGGTGTTTGTTTGCAACGATGTGGGTAGGTGTTTGTTTGCAACGGTGTGGGTAGGTGTTTGTTTGCAATGGTGTGGGTAGGTGCATTTTTGGAACGGTGTGGATGGGTGTTTGTTTGCAACTGTGTGGGTAGGTGATTGTTTGCAACGGTGTGGGTAGGTGTTTGTTTGCAACGGTGTGGGTAGGTATTTGTTTGCAACGGTGTGGGTAGGTGTTTGTTTGCAACGGTGTGGGTACGTGTTTGTTTGCAACGGTGTGGGTGGGTGTTTGTTTGCAACTGTGTGGGTAGGTGATTGTTTGCAACGGTGTGGGTAGGTGTTTGTTTGCAACGGTGTGGGTAGGTGTTTGTTTGCAACGGTGTGGGTAGGTGTTTGTTTGCAACGGTGTGGGTACGTGTTTGTTTGCAACGGTGTGGGTAGGTGTTTCAGGCTGTAGCTGAAATTGCGGAATTTATATGTCTTTTATGTCATCATAAAGGTAATGATGTATTCTACAAATATGTCTCTGGGTGTATGCAGACATCTTGTTTACTTTTTTGTTACCTCAGCATTTGTACTTTGCAAATGCATAACCCTGCATTATATCCGTGGTTGTTTGATCTCTGCCGTGATCTAACAGCCGCATATATATTGCAGGATTATGCATTTGCAATGTTCAAATGACAATACCTCAAAAAGTAGACAAAATTGCTGTTCACACAGTGACAAATTTGTACCAAGTTCAGTATCTTTATGGTGACATAACAAAATGTTAAATTGCATTGTTGCAATTTTATGTGTAGCCTGAAATGCCACCCGTACCGTTGCACACAATGCTAAAGGCCAATGTGCACTCAATGGCATCTCCTTTGGTGACGTTACCAACAAGCTGGTTGTTTTTTGAAATGTAAATGACCATGTTTGAACAGGCTTAGTGACATGAGTTCACAATCAACAGACTTTATATTTGGCACATTACTTGACAAGGGCATTAAGTTTACGTATACACAGTTTCATTTACAAATTAATCTCACCTAGTCCTTAAGGTGACGAGCAGCGTTGACTGTGTATCTTTCTCCTTCCAGAATATCACCGATATGTGTTCCTTGTGTATAAACAGAATGGCCGCGTCAAGTTTGACGAACCGATTCTGAATAACCGTTCTGGAGGAGGGCGAGCTAGTTGGCATGTTGCCAAGTTCGCTGAGAAGTACAAATTTGGCAATCCGGTCGCTGGCAACTTCTTCCAGGCAGAGTACGATGATTATGTTCCAAAGCTCTTTGAGGGAAAATAAACGGCTTCTGTAACTGTGGTATGGCACCTGGAGTGTTTAATTGTGGTCTGACCCAGGATAATTTCTGAATAGGTTTCATTTACTAAGTAACGATGTGAACAGTGAACGGTAGAAGTGTCGGCAACTCCACGGTGTCTGGTGTGAGCGTGCGCACGGATTAGATTTATACTAAAATTATTGTTGGGATTTCTTACACCTTATTACTGCTTGTGCAATGATTCGGCCAGTTTTATTCAGGATTGTCTGTTTGTTTTTACAATCCTGACTACATGGGTGCTTGTGGACACGTGTCTAGGATCTGCAGCATGCTGTGTTGATAGGTCCCGTGTTGTTTGGCATAGTGCGTTGGTACTATGTCACACAGTTAACTTCTAGTCATTGAACATAATGATGTTTAAATACAGTCATTTGTTATTACTAACTCAAACGTTTGTGTGTTTTAGAAGCTATTTAAGTTTTAGAAGCTATAATAAAATAACATTTCAGTTGTATTTAATTATGTGTTTACCATCCAATAAACGTATTTAACATTTACACAAGATATTATTGTCTTATTCGTCGTCACCATACAGTCTGCTTTTAGCTGCTGTAGAAGTGACCAAAGCCATCATTTATAATTTATTTAGGAGTACACACGTATTTTATTCCTTTAGGCCGAAGGTCCAACAGCTTATGCCATCACTCTGCGTCCGCCGTCTGCCGTTAACTGCCATATATCTCAGAAACCGTTCAGCAACTTTTTCTCTACTTTTGCATAGACTTATTTTAGGGCACTGCCACTATGCACGAGAAATCTGTATTTTATTGAATCATTCCCCAGGGTTTCCGAAACTGAAAAATTGTCACATTTTGCCTTTTTTTTTCAAAAACTCTTCAGTAATCTTTTCTCTGGTTTTGTATAGAAACAACCAAATGTCAACCATTAGAAGAGTTGACATAGTTCCACTATACACAAGCAAGAAATGTGTATTTGATTGAATCATTCTAGTGTCATCAGCATATAGTAGAACATACATTTTCTACATCATCATCCCTAAGGTTGTTGTAAATTTCACAGGCTGCCATGTCAAGTCCGTTATAATTGTGACTAACAGTGTTCAAAATGATTCAGGTAAATAGCAAATAACAAAGGACACAAGTTTTCTCCTTGCCATACCTATACATCACATGAGAAGAAGGCTGACACAGCCTGGCCCTCTTTTATACATGATTTAGCATTTTTGTACATGTTGTAGACAACTTTCAACACAATACCATTAATACCACATGCAATTATCTTAGACCACAGGGAGGACCGGTCTACTAAATCAAATGCTTTCTTATAATCGATGAAGGCAGAATAAAGCCTTTTGCGTTGAGACAAATACAATTCAACCAATACCCCTATTTGAACACTGCCTGTTCTTCAACTATTACATTCGCTTTGTTTAGGTATGTGGTCAGTCTGGTGTTCTGAACAATCACTAAGGATTAATGAACACTTGTGCAGAATGTCACCCACTTGGCAGGTTTAATTGATCTATTCAGCAATGAGGACACTGCTTAGGCCTCACTCTGGACACTGTCACTCACAGTGTTGTGTATTGTCTTAGTTGGTGCATTGAGCTAATCTACTTGACCATGAATCAGTGGTGGCTCTGGTTGTGTATTACACCCAGCTGTGGAGCTAAGATTCTCTCTGCCTGCTATTGTTTGATGGAAACTGTGACTAATGTGTAATTGCTCACTGGCAGTAGCTTGTGTCAACAGACAGCATTAAGCCACTAGACCCCTGTTAAACTGGACAGTTGCCTGTAGGTTTTAAACTGTGTCAAACAGTGAGTCTACCTTTTGCTCTCAGATAATCTGTCCTCTTAGTTTTACATATGAAGACATAATCTGGCATAACTTGATAAGTCTTTGTAGCAGCACATTTGTACTTCCACTGTATCATTGCAACATAACATACATATTACATACTGTGTACCACGTTTGAATGTTGTGCATGTAATATTTCCATGCAATCCATTTGCATATATAATGTAAAAGTTCAACAGCCGTTTTCTTAATTTTCACTTTTTGATCCTTACCATGTTCAATGCTCCATAACTTTGCCAATTTTTGTAGCAGTCATATTTTTTGAAACCGTGTAAAGCACCGTACCAAACCTTTACAAGGATGTAAGAAAACAATGTTACAATTCTTCCGACTTATCACTCATTTGGTCAGCCGGGGTCACATATAGACGTATTAGTCCAAAGGACTTCAGGGCCATTTGGCCCATTTTTTATTTACAATATCGGTTTTATTGACTTTGTCCAGGCTGCGTATACTATTCACTGACATGCGTTGTGGAAAATTATTGTATGTACTAACAAAAACGCCGTCACGTGACGGGATGCCTTGGTAGTTGACAGTTGCTCTTCTCCTTGTTCCGTGCTATACAGGGGTGAGGGTTACTCGTGACAGTCGTGATAGTAATATTTACTAAATGTCAGAAAACACACCATCCCAGTAATCTTTGATGTGGCACTTTGTCGAACGCTTTCTGAAAATCTAAGTAGATGATATCTACTGGTGATCCTTCATCTACTCACTTAGTGATATCTTCCAAAAAACATAACATATTTGTTAAGCATGACCTTGCTTTTAGAAACCCATGTTTACGTGGGTTTAACAAGTTATGTTTAACAAGAGAATCCACCATGTTATCTTTAATTAATCTTCTGTTAATTTGGAAATCACTAATGTTAAACTCACTGGTCTGTAGTTCTCTGACTTGTTTCTCGAACCTTTTTTAAATAACGGTATAATGTTTGCTTCTTTCTATTCTAAAGGAACCACCCCCTCTTCTAATGACAAGTTGAAAACTGTTGCAAGTGGTATGCTAATTTGTTCTACAATTTCCAATAGAAGTTTGGGCGGAATCCCATCCACTCCAGGTGATTTAGTATCCTTCATAGCCCTTATTTTCTTAGCTACCATTTTTGGGGTTACAATTAACTGTCCTAAATAGTCTGATTTCACCCCCTTGAACTTAGCCTCTGGTACTGGCAGTGAACTAATATCTTTCCTGGTAAACACCGAACTAAAATACTCATTCAGGTCTTCTGCCATTAAGAATCCCTCTGATATTATATTTAAAATGACAGACATGAAAGAAGTATGGGTCGCGGAACGTGGGATTGTAAATAACAAAGGCAAACGACTGATTGACTTCTGTGGCCTGAACAACCTTGTTGTAAGAGGCACCTTATTTCCACACAAGGAAATACACAACTGACTTGGATTTCACCTAACCAAAGAGAACCAAATTGACCACCTGTTCATAAGTGGCAAATGGAGGCGATATTTACAAGATGTACGCGTCAGAAGAGGAGCAGATATTGGCAGTGATCACCACCTTGTTGTGGCACACATCAAACTGAAGCTCAAAAGAACCGATACAACGACTAGGATGGAGAAATGCTTCGATGTTTCAAGATAGAAAGATAAGTCAAAAACAATTTATCCTGCTAGTGCGCAACCGCTTTGCTGCACTAGAGGCCATAGATGAGGAAATATACACAGAGGAAGGAAACAATAACAAAGTAGAGGAGAACTGGATATATCTCGTACAGACATACACTGAATCCAGTCGTGTGGTACTAGGACAGAAACAGAAGAGACACAAGGAGTGGCTGAGTGAAGACACATGGAAAACAGTCAAGGTGAGAAAGCAGGCAAAACCCCAACGGATGAAAGCCAAGTCCCAGAGATTGAAAGAAAGGTATGGGGCTGTCTATGATAAAGCAGAAAAGCCGGTCAAGAGGTCTGCAAGAAGAGACAGGAAACTCTACATGGACAACCTAGCAGCAGAGGTAGAACGAGCTGCGGAACACCAAGAACAAGGCTCCATCTTCAGAATCACCAAGCAGATTTGCATAGGGCCATACAGCAACACCACACTTATAAGAGACAAGCAAGGAAATGTGTTGACAAGAAGGAATATGGGCAGAACATTCTGAAGAAGTGCTAAACAGAGACGATCCACCAGATCTGCCACACATCCAAGAAGCCCCCAAAGAACTGGACATCAATGTTGTGCCACCCATCAAGGAATGAATTGTTGCTGCTATCAAGGAACCAAAGAATGGAAGGCACCAGGTCATGATCAGCTAAATGCAGAATTATTCAAAGCAGACGCAGAACTAGCAGACATACATCTGTTACCCCTATTTGTGACAATATGAAAGGAGAAGAACATTCCCAAGGACTGGTGCAAAGATACAATTGTTAAAATCCCCAAGAAAGGTGACCTGACAACAATACCAACTGGCGAGGCATTACCTTGCTGTCAGTCCCCATCAAGATCTTCTGCAAGATTATTATCAAGCGAATGTCGGCGGCAGTAGACAAGGTGCTAAGAAAGGAGCAAATTGGATTCCGAAAAGGAAGAGGATGTACAGACCACATTTTCACTCTCAGAAACATCACCGAGCAGTGCACAGAATGGCAGAGATGACTGTATGTAAACTTTGAAAAAGCTTTTGATCGCATTCACAGAGACAGCCTGTGGAGGATACTACGTGCATATGCAATACCATTACATATTGTGGATCTCGTCAAGCTTTTCGACGAGAACTATACATGCACCACAGGACAGTCAGATATTGCATTCAAGTTAAGTCAGGGATCAGGCAAGGATGTGTGATCTCAGCAGTCCTATTCAACCTGGTCAAAGACTGGATTGTGAAGAAAACAACAGAAGGACCAACAAGAGGGATACGATTGACAGTGTTGTCCTTTCGCGAGGACGTGCGTCGATTTCGCTGATGATGTAGCACTCCTATCTCATACGCGACATGACATGCAGGAAACGGCAAACACACTCAAGGACATCAGCCAAACTTAGGACTAAAATAAACCAAAAGAGATCCAAGGTGATGGAATAAATCAAATAAATCCGGTATCGATCTATCTTGATCACGAAGAACTACAAACCACAGACATATTCACCTATCTGGGAAGCATAGTATGCAAAGATGGAGGGGCCGATGCTGACATCAAGAATCGCATGAACAAGGTCAGAGGTGCTTTCGTCATACTGAAACCTGTTTGGCGATGAACAATACATTATAGAAGAACAAACCTGAGACCATACCAAAGCTGTGTCCTCTCCACTCTTCTATATGGCCCAGAATGCTGGCGGATGACAGAACTTGACCTCAAACACCTTTCTACCTTCCACATAATGCACTCGAAATGTAATGAGAATATTCTGGCTGCAAAAAATCTACAACAAGCAATTGCGCAGAATTACCAGACAAAACAATAAGTAGAAAACACAGCATCGTTATATAAACACTATAACGCGTTCGCAGATACCGGTTGTATGTTTTAACAAGATTGCCACCTAGTGAATTAACTCTAGGTGGCAGGTGGACAAGTAAGCCCTTTGGCTTATCGAGAGTCCAACCCTTTTTATCTATATTCCCGCCCTTCTGAGGTATGTGTCGATTTTATTTTTAAACAATGATGAAGGTAGGATAGAAAGCGAGGTTCATGTCCATCGATATGCCCTAGACGTGATAGCGTAGAATTTTCTAATAATACTTGTATTGCTATACTATTGGTATGAGGATAGACAAGCATTATTGTGCCAGCGCCAGTATAGACAACTAGTATATCAACGAACAGCAAAGAACATTTATTAACGCATCAAACAGTGCGCGTAAACATGCCGGAGAGCGAGACCAGTAACGTGACTCGGTGAGCCGCAATTCCACAGATCTACATATATGGATATGACGATAGACTGGCGCGACCACTTTCCTTTAAGTCCTCTTCTATTCTAAGCAAATTATAGTAAGTCAACTGACTATTAATTTTGTGATAAACAATTAAACACAATGTAAAGATGCAAC
Source organism: Paraescarpia echinospica (assembly GCA_020002185.1). Classification (NCBI taxonomy): domain Eukaryota; kingdom Metazoa; phylum Annelida; class Polychaeta; order Sabellida; family Siboglinidae; genus Paraescarpia; species Paraescarpia echinospica. The sequence continues at coordinate 2,782,548 of CM034534.1, read as the reverse complement.
AATTAACACACAAACTGCTTATGAAGTGACATAGTCTTGTAAGTACTTGGGCTTGACACGTCTGCGGACAGGTCGTGGAGTGTCGGCCGGTGTGTCGATTTCAGCTACGACTTCGTCAGTTGGAGTTGGTAGGACGGGTACCTCCAGCGGAGTAGCGATCGTCAGCGGAGTCTGAGGGGCCTCGTCGAACGAGACCACCGGGGCGTCTTCATCGGACTCGATATCACTGCCAGTGTCGTGATGGGGCGGTGGGGCTACGGTAGTTGGTCTGGAATTGGGGACTAAGTAGCACTCCGAGAGTTTCACCTTGTATGATGATGCACGAAGCTGGTGGCCGCTGAATTTTCGAATGAAACACCAGCGTCTTCGACGGAGGTGACTAAATATCTGTCCCTCGCTGATGACTTGTTGCGATCGGATGTTATGTATACCAAGTCACCAACGTGGATTGTGTGTGTAGAAGCTTCTCTACCACGGGGGGCTTTCGCGAGTTCACTGTGAGGGTGGTTCCGTTCCCGCGACTGTTGTTGTTCCGTGATGAGAATGCGGTCAGCGATAGGTAGCTGCGCATTAGTGAACTGATCTCTCTGGAACCACATTTCTCGTGCCGAAAGGCCTCGGCTGCGGATTCGCGAGTTGAGCCGCGAGGTAGCGACTGCTAACAGTAGTGGGGACACAGTGCCGCCGCCTGGCTCTTGTCGGAGTATTTCGTCCTCCACTTCCGCCACTGCCTTCTCTGCCACCGGATTTTTGTTGGCGTTTTTGATTCGACCGATTTCGATACTGATGCCCAATCGTTGTAGTGTTGGGTCATCTACGAGAGCGATGAATCCGGGTGCGGGATCCACCCGAACGACAGCTGATGGTCCGTCAATGGGGCGAAGTTCCATGCAAAGACGGGCGAGACTGTCACGCAAGGCGTCGTGACGTTCGTTCTCTATAACACACGTAGACGTGTAGCTAGTCACGGTTTCGCGTACGACGAAGATTAGTTGACGATTGCGTTTGATCACGTCGGCTGCAAACGAGATCCCAACGGCGTCGGGTGCGTCAGTTGAGGTCTGCTCAGTGAGCGTTGTAGGGACCTTTTTCAGCGATGCACACACATGGCACATGTCGGTTACGCGCTCGATTGTGCTGTCCAAATCTAGCGCGAAGAAACTGCGACGCACTACGACTTTTAGTTGATTTTTGGATGGATGACTCAACTTCAGATGTATCGCAGTGAGTAGACCATCCAGTACCTGGCGAGGTACGACAATTAGTTCTCTGGATGGTGCGAATGGCACGTCTTGTCGGACCACAACAACGCCGTCGCGAGCCAGTGTTGAGGTAGTTAGGTATCGCTTAACGTCTTTGATGTTGGTTAGTTTCTTTGATGGGCGAGTGCCTTGTTTCAAGTGGGCACGGACGCGGCGCAAGTCTGGGCATTCTGCTTGTGTTGATAACCAGGCCGACCTACTCGTGAATGGAAGGCGAGCAGAGCCGGATACGATGTCTTCGACGCTGATGCTACCGACGACGGACTCTTCGATACGTGATATGAATGCGCATATCTGGCAACGCGGCTCCATGCATTCCGGCGCGTTTCGGCTGGCAAAGTCGGACGGCACATTCGCGGCTCCCGAGAGATGGCGCAGAGTGACTTGGTATCTCGAGACGATCGTCAAAAACGAAGTTACGCGTGGGCTGGAGGAGAATTCTCCGCGGCATAATTTGTCGATTGCCTGGACGCATGGCTTGCTGTCCGTGAGAAGGCACGGCTTAGACTTGGACTGGATTATGTACGGGCTGAAGTGCTTAACTGCGGCTGCAATGCCGAGCGCTTCGATCTGGTAGCCAAGTCACCTGGTGCTTTTTGAGTTTAGCACTGAAGAATCCTGCAAGGAGGGTTTGACCGTTGCGTGATACGTACAGAGTGGCACCGATACCGCGCTGTGTGACGGATCCGTCGGTGACGATCCACAATTGGTCATCAGGTCTTGGCAAGGTGATTGACCTGTTAGTTGACAGGGCCTTCTGGGCTGTACAGAACGCCTCGTGGAGGTTTTCGGACCAGCTTATCGGCTCCTGAGACTTCTTCCCCGCGATGTGTGATTCGAGAGGAGCGAGCACCTTGGAACTCTGCGGGATGACACGTCCCAGTACTTTGAAAGCGCCAACGAAGGAACGCAGCCCGAGAACGGTCTGTGGTGGTACACATGACGACAGTGTTGTGATACGATGGGGGCTGGCGCGTATTGTGCCTTGAGACCAAACCCAACCCAGAATGGTAGTAGATGTGGGGCAAACGCGTGTCTTCTTCGCCGACAGACGTAGATCGCATAGATCAAGGGCATCGAGAACGCGACCCCAGTTGTCTAATAGTTCTTCGGGTGAGTTTCCTCCGCAGTACAAGTCATCGGCCAGTTTGGCCACAACTCCGTCTTGCAGAAGGTCGCCTAGTACTCTGCATATCAGTTCTTCAAGTGCGGTCTCAGAACCGGGCATCCCCATAGCGCATCTGGTGTAGACACGTACTCCACGGAATGGTGTTGCCACTCCACAGAATTTCATTGACTCCTTCGCTAGGGGGATCTGATAGAAAGCACTGGTTAGATCAGACACCACTATGTATTTCCAGCACGCGATCTGGCGGAGGGTAGAGTCAACATCTGGCATGAGTGACGGTTGTGGTTTACTGTACCTCCCAACGTCTGAGAAGGCAGTAACTAGCCTCGATCCTCCATTCGGCTTGCGAACGAGGAACGATGGGTTCAGGTACTCGACGGATATTCCGGCATCTTCCGGTCGTTGGAACACGCCAACCGCCTCCAGCTCGTCGAACTTCTCCTGCAGTTCGGTCAGTTTTTCGCGCGCGTATTGAGGACATCTTCCTTTGCGCTGAGGAGGCAGGACCGGACCCATGTTGACGACTGCCGTGAAAGGCCCCGCATGTCCATTATAGCCCACGATGCTCGGGTTGAAAACGGAGTCGTGTTGTTGATGTAGACTGCGGAACTGTCCTCGCATGCTCTCGGGTAGTTGTTTGTCGCAGTCCAACTCTATAGCTTCGGAGAAGAGGTCAGTGGTGTGGGCAATGTTACGAGTCTTCACAGCGGGTTCAGATTCGGTGTCACAGGTCGGTGACGCGACAGTGTGACGCACCTGACAAAAGTGTTCGTGGCGAAACAGCTTTAGTGGTCTGGGCAACGTGTTGACGAGTCGTATTTTGTTGCCGACGGCCTCAATGATTCCAGGCTTTGGCCAACCTTCGTTGTGTGGAGAGCTGCGTGGCTCGACTGCCAGAGTCTGGTCGTCTAGGGCTGTGGGCAACTGGAGCTCTACGAACTCACCCGGCCAAACCGTGGTAGATGGCGAGGGTGCGTGCAGCACGTATGCGTGAGCCCTGCGTACGGTGTGATATTGCTCGTTACCTGACGTTTGGAAACCGCAGTCTCCGTCTCCAGCTGACTGTTCATCATCCGAGCCGTCGTCGCAGTCCACTCCGATTATATTGCGCGCTTTGGATAGGTACAACCGGTCGTTCTCAGGTAGGAACCTGCACTCGCTCAGGTAGTGCTCGTAGCTGGCACGACCCGCTTGCTTGCACAGTGGACACTGTTTGGCTCGCCGAGTGGTTGGGTTGCTTGCACTACGTTGATATCGACGAGATTGAGAAGAGCCAGACCGTTGGTTGGTGGTTGATTGTCGCATGACTTTTATTTCGGAGATAGCGGTTAGCTCATCAAGGAGAGAAGTTAATGCTTGCGATATCTCGGGTTTCAGACTTGCGAGTGTTCGGCTGCGTAATTCTGTCCCGTATCGTTGTTTCACTAGACGGGGTAGCTCAGGGTGGATTAGTTTGAGCCATTGGAGGACGATCATGTTCTCCAACGACGGGGATATGTCCTCGTTTGACGACGGTAACTCCAGGTGGTGAGATATGCCACCTCCCACGGCCAACAGGTTGTCCTCGACGAAAGCCACCAATCTCTGAAAGAGATCTTCATGACTTTCGTCCGCCTCCAGCTTGATTTCGGCGAAGTCGAGGAAGTGTGCGCCCGAGGATTGGAAGCCGAAATGTAAGCGTATTGCTTGCCAGATTGATTTTATAGAAACAGTTCTTTACGATTGTATTCCTCGATATAACGGGACAGAAATTGGCGATTTGGCCAAGCATTAGGTCAAGGTGCGTGACCTTTTGTGTGGCCGTACGCCGAACAGCCGCAGGGACGTTTTCGTCATCATCGGTTAGACCCCGCAACGGGGTGGAATTCGTCTTTTTTTTCCATTCGGATTGGTCAAGCAAAAATGTCGCGAAATTGGCGTCTAGCGATAGTGTGTATTGTATATTTTGTCGCCAGTTCTCAAACGACGTCAGAGTTTCATGCTTTGAGAGTGACCACTGCTTCGGTGCTCTCTGTGCCATGACAGTGACTGACGCTCCGGTTTATAAAGGTTCAAAGCTTTGCCAGTGTAACTTACGTACTCTGTCTCGTTGTGCCTTTTGTTTGGCTATAGTTACGAGTGTCACTTGTGAGGCGTTTCTTAGGGTACACTGCGAACAGTACCGCTGCCACCACGCCAGTATAGACAACTAGTATATCAACGAACAGCAAAGAACATTTATTAACGCATCAAACAGTGCGCGTAAACATGCCGGAGAGCGAGACCAGTAACGTGACTCGGTGAGCCGCAATTCCACAGATCTACATAATATTATATGGATATGACGATAGACTGGCGCAGCGTCTATTTCGTGTTGCCAAGTCCGTGACGCAGGGGCCGTTTTCCCGAAGTATTTGTCACGCGCGCGTGGTTCCTGCGGTTGTTAGTTTATGTTTTACGTTATGAACAACTGATTTTCCCAATAAAAGGTGTTAAACTTGACATATATGGGATATTTTGAAAAGATGTATGGGTGAATATTTGACAACTGGACAAAATAAGTTTTTTTAATCTTATTTTTTCAAATAAGTGAATTTGTTGGCCTGTATGTCAATGTATAGTATATGTAGTATATAAAACTGTCCATGTTCTGAAAACTGGGATTCTGGGAGGATAACACGTTTAGACACGTAGAGCCTAGTGTCATATGATCATATTTCACTACTCAGTTCAAGCAATACAACTCTTGTCCACAATATTTATTTGTTTTAATTAAATTGTACGCATATTTCAATATTCTACTGCACAAAAGGTTCACCTGATAAATTAATTTTTTAAATATTTAATGCTAAAACAAAAATATACGATTTATTGCAAATACTTTTTAGTTTTTACTTATTCTAAACGGTGTATTATCAGAAAAAAATATGACACTAGTGTGATGCTAATGACACATGTGCAATTGTATTGTATCAATGCAATTTATTGTAACACAAATACACCTTTGTGAGGTACATAATAATTATCTGCTCTAGGCACATTGCAAGACAATTCACATGGGGGGGGGGTTGACAGATTTGTACCTAATAAGCCACCATGTTTGGTAAGACATTTCCATTAAACTCAATTGATAAACATTGGTTAATGCATTAAAAGCTGCATTTCAACATAATCTTCATGTGAATCAAAAGCTGGGATTTCCCAACGTTTCCACTGAAACACATAGTTCCAGTGTACAATACACTTGCAAATCACTTTATGTTCAGTGCCAATTTAGCACTGAATACAACTTTGTCTGGCATATTATAAAACTGCCTTTTCCTGTCAACGAGATCTGGAGAAGGAATGTGGTACATATTTGTCATCGGTTCAAGGGAGACGTGCATCTTCATCCTCTGGCCTAACAAAGTTACTCTTGTAGTTCTTCATGTATGTGACGTATACACCATAGTTGTCCATATAGATGCCAACTGCCTGCAACATACCGGTAAAATCTTATTAGTTAATGTTGTACATAAATCTACATAAATATTATGAATTAATGAAAAACAATAACATTCCAATCGGCATATTAACAAAGCCCGTCTTTGAGAATGGTGTATTGCAACCAAGGATGATGCATTCATGAATGTTGAAGAGAATGATGGTGAACTCAAACGATTTCAATGATCACATGTGAAACAGATACATAATTTGATAATTTAATTGATAAACTTTCAGTATATTATACTACTCATTAAAACTTGGTTACACACGCCATTAATTGATATCAGCTTTCCATGTGCACCAGGAACATGCATTTTGTAGAAATCAAATTACTAAATATACCCACTTTACATGTATATTAAGAATTACATCTCACCTTGCCAAAATACAGAATACGTTTCTTTTGTTTCGTTTCCTTTCCAGGGCAACGGCTGTAAAGGGCCCCACTTCAATAACCTAGTAGTAAACTTACATTTATTAATTAAGCTCATAATAATCAGCTTTTGCGTAATTTTACGTTGACGAAATAAGATAATGACGAAACCATAAAGACATACACATGTGCATTTAGTGTAGAACATTTAAGAGGAAGACGTATACAGCCAAACATTATTCAGACTATGTTACATTTCATTCAACATTCAAACCAGTCAATAAACTTGGCTGCTTTATCGTACTCGGTACCACGCACTAACCAATTAAACACATCCTATTGTTAAAGGAAATAGTAGAATGAAATAAATTTAACGATTCGTACATCCCAGCTGAAGCAATAATTATAGGTTTCATCCATTCAATATGACTAAATATTAGTAATAATTATTATTTAAGTTTTTAATTCTTAAATATAAATACACAATTAATATGCCTATTTATCTGGATTCATCCCTGGACGTTCGTTGAAGGTCACCATCATTCGCGTCGGATGTAGAAGATCATTCTCCTGTTCGTCTGTGGCAGAATGACTTACAAAAGGCCTACTGTCTTGTACAGTTATGTTCATATTTCTCAGATTAAAACAAGTGCAGTGTGGCTGACAAAAAACAGCTGGGTGACCGCATTGTCACCTGTTCCGTTGTGCTGATAATCTGGTGGATTTTCATGGAGCCTGCTACACCCTTGACCTTTTGATGTTATCTTGTCAATATTCAGAAGTCTCTTTCCTCGATGTAGTAAAGGGTAACATCTGTTTCCCCTGAAGGCTACTGTAGACGGTTTGACCACCTGGGATGTCGCCATCAAAATCGACTAGAGTCAGCCGTTCTTTTCAATAAACCACCAACTCCATCCGCGGCCGATATGCCATGTCCAGCCTCTGAGTAGTTCCACGTTCCTGTTTTGAAGCCGTACTTGTGGATCAAGTTGTGGAATAGGTAGAAGTTCTTGGCACACCTATACTGTGTGCTTGGGGAATAACTCTCAGTCATGATGCGGATGTCATCTTTCTTTCCTGCTACTTTGGATAGGACGGGATCCAAGTGGGCCCATATTGCTGCCGGATCGTGCCTTGTTTTCGCCGATACTGAACAGAATGTTTCAGTTTTTTTATTTTGTGTACAAGACTCCAGTTTGCAACGATACTTGGTTTCTGATTGCGCCAAAATGAACCGATTGTATCTTGCTCTCACTTACAAGAATAATTCTTTCTAACATTGATCACAATTGCGACATCATCTTCCAGATTCCTCTTCACTTTCGTCATTTGGGCATACTGGTGCCAGTGGCTGTGCACGTGTTGGCAATGATTCATGAATATTTTTCCAAACTCTTCCTTTAGAACCTTTAACGAATCCCTTCTTTGCTCCTTCGCAGTCACTTTTACATTGTAGATGATTTCTTTGCCATTCTGATCCTGTTTCACTCTTCTTTCTGTCTTTGTGTTCCACGTATTCCATGATACTTCTAAGTCGTCACTGTTCTTCCCGATATACTTTATGGCTCTTTGCACATGTTGCACACATAAAACATGCATTCATTGCCATCTGTACTACACATACCAGAAGAGCGGAATACACATAAATAAAAAGGGTTATACTCTCAATAAGCCAAAAGGCTTCCTTGTCCACCTGCCGTCTAGAGTTAATTCTCTGGGTGGCAATCTTGTAAAATCTTGTACACGTAATTTTGACTTTTCCAGTAAAAATCTTAGCCGATGTTTTGAACTTGTTTATATACTTTTCACGCATACGCAACCCACGTTTGTTAATAACACCACCCAGTATATTTTATGGGATTTGGCAAAAGTGTTATGTTCAATTTTGGTTCAAACCAACATCCGTCCCTACCATTACGCAGACGGTAACCGATATTCACAAAAGGCAACAGCGTCAATGTGCATACGTGTATTCCACTCGACTAGTAGAGTCACACTGCCGATTTATTTCAGCAGCGATACGGGGAAACAACCAAATCAAGCATTTCTGCAGGATAGATAGCTCTTTAATTTGAGTCTTAAAACTGACGCCAATGATGTCTTCTTGTGTGGTGTAATATAGTGAACGCGACTTCCGCGTAAAGATCGTAAATTATGATTCATATTCCCGGCAGCCGCTACCATTCGTCTTCGACGTCGACAGGTAGGATTCGTGTAGAGGATTATAGTAATATAGTCTACGTTCTGTCATGTCATGAAGAAATAACAACGAACACGTGTATAATGTTTAGAATAACTGTCACTAGCAACGACAGTGTAGAGAAACTCGTCGGATGACGTTTTTGTTTGTTAGATCGTTGGTTACCCTCCTCTGTCCTGTTAAATAACATAGATAAATACATATTTTATTTTTAAGTTTTTTTTTAACGGGATGTTGGTTGTCCAGTGAACTACATGTCGATACGTGGTGAATGGTGTTCATAATATATATTGTAGAATGAAGACATTGTTCGGTTGGCGATCAGTTTCAATAACACATACACACACATACATATATATATAAATATATATATATAGTGTATATATATACACCTGTATATATATATATATATAATCACAGAGGGTTCGCTACAAGATAGAAACAGTATTTGCGACACGATGGAGTTCATCGTAATCAGAGGGGGACGATGCTGTATTTAAAAAACATACGGTGGCCGTACGAAGGTAAGCGCTGAAATTAAAGTAAACACGGGATTGCGAAGTCGTGGTGCTGTCCACCGAGCCGCTACTGCTGACCACCCCACACCTCCACAAACACGTGTCCTTGTTATTAATAATTAATACATGGGTATTCAGTAATTATTTCGGATGGCAAACCTGTAAAAACAAAATAAGCTATTAATTTGTGCATTAAATATACCTATCCTAACATAGTTGTACAGGAGACGGAAACATGTGAAGCCGTACGAGCCAGCACTGCTGCAACCCGACAACTCCACATGCAGCCTAATCCCCCTAGCAACTACACAATTGCACTAACACTACGACGTCTCACAGTGTCCTAAGCGCTAGGGTCATTGTTCTGTAGAGTCCACTGTTCATTGTAGTTTGGTGGCCACCAGCATATCTTTCAGATTCTTGTTCTTTGAGAATGCTGTTGTAAATCTCGGCGTGTATATTTCTGGATACGCGGTTTGAAGCAGTTTATAAGTGGCTTTAGCCAGTTTAGCAATTGTCTGTCCCTGGTGGGAGAAGCGAATCACAAAAGGTATAATGTCAAAATAGTCCTCTCTAACATTCAATCTTCCAGACTGCGTAGTTTTAAGTCTTGTAATCCATTTCGATTCACAATTCCGACTGTAAATGGTTTCCAATGAGGCGACGTCAGAAACTGGCCCTGATTCCAAGATTGCAATTCGTAAATCGGATAATGAATTACCAGCTCCGTTAAAATGCTTGGCCACTTGTGTGTCGTTGTGATGTCGTATGTCCGATGTGTGATTATTTAGACGTGTTCGGAGTTGATTGCCAGTCTCACCCACGTATCTTGCGGGGCAGGCGTTGCAGGTAATTAGGTACAACACGCTGGATGTACCGCAATTGTTGATTTTGCCCTGTGGTGCCCTCCTTGTGTTGTTAATAGGTGTGAAGTTTACAAATACCGTACAGACTAGACACCTTTTCACCTGACATTTCACGGTTTGTTCTTTCCTGTTCTGATTTTTAATGTCCGCTAGGGTAGTGCTTTTAATGTGCCTTAAAAAAACGCTATGTATAATTCCTTTGCCTCAGGCTATGAAAAAGTGTTTGTACGGCTTCCTCAAAGTCTGATTTATTGTTGCAAATCCTGTGAAATCGTAATTCTTTCGGATGGAACAAGTCTTTGTACAGTAGTTGATGTGTATCTGTTGGTTTAAAGTAAACCTTGCTGTCAGGACGTTCCGTCGAATTAAAGCGTTCGCCTTTAAAGATCGTAGTGTCCAAGAAATCTATTGAGTGTTTACTCGTAACTGACGTTAATTTTACGCAATTTTGATGGTTATTTAGTATATCCAAGAAAACTAAGAATTCATCATTCCTATGTGTCCAGATTCCGAATATATCGTCCAAGTAAATAGATTAATGGTAATTTGTTGCATTTCCTTAGTGCTTGTTTCTCTCACTCAACTAAGCCATAAAAAGATTGGCATAGTTGGGGGCAAATCGTTTCCCCATTGCAGTGCCGAAGATTTGAAGGTACCAGATTGATCCGAATAAAAAGTCGTTGTGTTCTAAGGACATTTTAAGTAGTTCTAAAATCTCAGCGTCTAGGCGGTCAAAATCCAGGTTTCGTAAAAAAGCCTGTCTTACTGCTTCAGTTTACGAAATATTGTCAATATTTTGGTACAGGCTTTCTACATCCATGGAGAACAGTAGCGCATCACTAGGAATTTAGATTTTTGTTATAATGTTTTTTTTCGCAAGCTGTCGATTCGCCTCTGCGACATAGTTTTCTTTAGACATGATTACTATGGCCGATCCTTTATCAGCAGGTTTAATAATAATAAATGGGTTTCTCTTGAGTGCCGAAATCGACGCCAACTGCGACTCTGACAAATTACCAACACTGTTCCGGTGTTTGTTAGTTATCGAGCTCAACTCTTTCAGTTGTTCCAATTTAGAGTTAATGTCCTCGTTGTGGCAAGGCGGATTCCAGTTTGATTTTGTTGTAAAGTACTCTTTTAATTTGATTGATTTCGTTCCGTGAAAAAATATCATAAATGGATATGTCTAGCAAAACACCTGATAGACGCTTGCGTGTCTTCTGCATCATTTATCGAAATTTAGGATTTACGCCTGTGTTTCATATAACACTAGATGGCTTAAGTTGATAATCGTGGGATTGCGCAGATCATTGGACTTGTTTTGTGCGGTATGGTTTACCTCAATGTTTCTTAGTTTAAATAGCACAACCAACATGTTAGCATTTTGTTCGCTGTTTCTGGTGTCCAATGCATGTTGTCTGATGCGTCTGTCTTGAACGATGACTCCTCTAATTTAGGTATTACAACAATGCCCTTAATATCTAGTAAGTTCTCCGAGGTTCTCATAATGTATTCTTGTTCTACCAGAGGTATAATCTCAGAAAAGTTTATTTCGTGTATGGCGATAATTGAATGAGGAAAACTCTTGCCTGCTCGAGCCGCCATCCTTCGCAAATTACGGATGGTCGTCACACTTGGTTTGTTCGCTCTGTCGTTGATTCCCACCGATAGGATCACAATCTCTGGATGTGTGCTGTCTGTCTCTGCGGGATGCATCATCATCTGTTCGATATTCCTAATTTTGGCTCCAGTGTAGCTGTCCACTTGGATGTCTCGTTCCTTCGATTCTGTAATCCTAGAAACGTTCGAGTCTCCCAGAATAATACGTTTTGTGATTATTGGTAAATTCCAGCAGGATTTCTTGCACTTTGTGCTTCTATGTATGGATGGCACAGTAGAAAATCGTTGTGCATGAGTAGGCGAAGGGGATAGTCTATGAATTATGGTGCGGTCCATCCGTGGTCTGGAGACAGGTAGGAAAGAATGAGACTTGGAGTGAGGTGGAAGCTCCGGAGAACACCATTGTTTCGGTAGTGGCCGGAAGTAGTTGGGAAAAAGGGGTGCAGAAGAGGTGGCAGAAAAGTTAGAAGGTTCACGTGTGATCTGATGCAGAGATGGTGTGGCGATAGCAGCTGCTAAAGGGGAAGTGGTAATGGTAGTAGAACATAACAGGGTTGGCCCCGGTGATAGAGATGTGGTCTGCCGCTTACGACCTGCAGTCGAAGTAGGACAAGACTTGATCCCTGATGCATTAGCGTGGACAAGGAGATAGATGATATGGGTAGAGTGCGCTTAATCCTACGGCATTACTTGAGGCCCTTCTGCGTCTTGAAGCCTGCGTCATGGAGATTCGGGAGTGGCTGACCTCTGATTACCTCAAACTGAACGACCAGAAAACCGAGTTCCTTCCGATTGTCCCAGTGTGTGCAAAGAAGTTAGTAACCGATCTCAGCATCAATGTTGGTGGTTCTCTCATCCGAGCTGTGCATCAGATTAAAAACCTTGGTGCCGTCTTAGACAGTCACATGGACATGTCTGCTAACACATCAGCGATTATCCGGTCCTGCTATTTCCACCTACATCACATCAGCCAAATCAACAAGTTCCTGCCAAGACAGACGAGGGAGAGAGTAGTCAACGCATTAGTGACATCAAGGCTCGACTACTGCAACTTCCTCCTGTACGGCACAGTGGACAAGAACTTTGTACGGTTACAGCGTGTCCAAAATTCTGCAGCCAGAATGATCGTGTGAGTGCCAAAATACGCAAGCATCACGCCAGTGCTCCAGGACCTACATTGGCTGCCGGTACGAGAACGCGTTCGTTTCAAGGTCCTGGTATTCGTGCACAGAGCTGTCAACAAATGTGGGCCCGTGTATCTGAGCGAGCTTGTCTGCCTCTACATGCCCACCAGGTCCCTTCGGTCAGCGGGAAATCGTCAACTTGAGAGACCGCGAACAAGATGCAAAGTCGGAGACGCGAGTTTTATAGCAGCAGCTCCGGACCTCTGGAACGATTTACCCACACCAATGCGTGAACTAAACAGTGAAGCAGCTTTTAAAAGCGCATTAAAAACACGATTGGATATTTTAACTCCAGCAGCCGCAGCAGTCCCGGATCTGCGGAGTGATCTACTTGTTTTCAATGCATGTAATGAACACTGAGACTTTTAAGAGCACTTTTAAACACTCTCCTTTAATCAATATATTTTAACTGCTATTGTGACTTTTAGACTTGGCATTAAGCTTTTATCAGTTATCTTTTGTTTATAAGACACGATAATACTAATATTTAAAGTTAGTTTTTTTAAGTATTCATTTTTTTACTTAATTAATTACTTTTTTGATTTATGACTATTTTACATGTAAAGCGCCTTGAATAGTTTCTAACTAGAGTTGGCGCTATATAAGTATATTTATTTATTATTATGATACGACAGTGGAATAGAGCGGTGCTTGCGTGAAGTCAGTGGGCTTGTGTCCATACATCTGCTTCAATTCGTTGGTAATGTAGTCGACGAGCTGATAATTACCTTCTTCTTTGGCTGTTTGCGTGTCGAACAGGATTCGCCGATTTTTTTGTCAATAATTTCGTCCAGAAAACATTCAATTGAACTGACTTTTACAAAGTGCACTTGATCGACGCTGTGTTGAACTGAGGCATCCATTTATAGGAACGGCTGTCGTAACCGTCTGGCACCTACTCCCATTGTTATAAACATGCCTAAACCAAAACCAAGCGCGCGGCACATCGACCTCGCCCTGTGATAATAAAATTTCGCAATGAACGTCGCAGAGACGAAGTATTCCGACAGCAAAGCAAATTGAAGGCTAGCACCAACGAAAGTAAGATATTCGTCAACGAAGATCTGGCGACCCGGCGTGCTCGACTTGCACGCAATCAAAGAAAACTGGGCACCATCCTGGACACTTGGACGTTCAAAGGGAAAGTCCTTATCAAGGATCGCCAAAGCAAGACTTTTGCATTATCCACGATGGCTGACAGTCCGTCGAAATAAAGTGGTTGTTAGCTGCTGTAAACCTGAAACGTATACTACTGTTAGGTCATTATTTCGATATGACTGCCTTATACTGGTTTTCTTTCTTTTACTTCATAATATTATTGTTCTTTTATTAGTTGAACCTAGTCCAATTGTAATTATTGAGCATTAGTTTTACTGTATAAGTGAGTTCCTCTTTACTCTCACCTCAGCTGATAATAATCTTTCTACTGCTGTTAATATTATCTTTTTATATTGACGCAGTGATTGTTTTCCTGTTATTGCTACATTTTATTTTATCTAAATCTCAAAACTACAAACAGTACAGCAACGATCATTTCTCGCTACTTAAATTGCTTTGTTATACAAAATGATATCGGCAAACACCTGCTGAATTCTTGGAACAATGCTATATGCAACTATATAGAAATATTTAAGAACTAAATGATAGATTCAGATGATTTATTTTTAGAACATTATGGAGGTGTCCACAAAAATTGTTTAAATAAAATGTTGCATTCTAATAATGATGAAACCTTTGAAAACGACAGTTTGCCAATAATGGAACCTTAATCATACTATCACACTGATAATTTTAAGTCACTAATAAATACAAAAATTAATAGTTTTGACATACTCAGCACAAACGTACAATCTATAAACGCTACATTCAATGAGCTGGAGGCCTTTGTAAAAAAACTGCAGCTATTTAATTATACCTTTAACATTATGTGTATTCAGGAAAGTTGGTTAACAGAACAAGATGATTTATCTAATATTCAATTACAAGATTATAGTTGTATTTCCTTGGGTAAAATTAGTAGTACTAATGGAGGCTTAATTGTGAAAATTCATATAAAATGCGATTATAAAGTATTACAATGTATTAAAAACGAAAATTGGGAAGGACAGCCAATTGAAATCACCGGGGCTGGTCTTATAGAACCTGTGATAGTCGGTAATATATATAGACCACAACAAGACTTAAATGTTGATTACAAACAATTTATTGATGAATTTGCATTATTATCACAACTTAATTACAAAAAATCGGAAGTTATCATTTCTGGGGATTTCAATATAAACTTGCTTAAAATTCATGAAAAATAATATTTAAGTATAAACTTGCTTAAAATTCATGAAAAATAATATTTCAGTGAATTTTACTTACTTGTTAATGAAACCAGAATCGAAAGAGTAAGAGTTCAAAACTTTAATCTTCTAAGTGTAACATTGCAAGAAAACCTAAGCTGGGACATTCATATTAAAAATATTTCAATCAAATGATTGTGATATTATACAAGTTAAAATGATTTTGTGCCATTAAATAGGAAAGTTATTTTGTATAACTCAGTAATGTTACCACATATAAATTATGGCCTAATGACATGGGGTTTTAAATGTAACCATCAATCTACAGAAAAAAAAAGAATAATAAATATAACTCACATACTGAGCCGCTGTTTAAGAAACACAAATTCTTAAAGTAACAGACATGCTGCAATTACGGGAATTAAAATAATATTATAAATATGAGCACATGACATTACCAGTATATTTGCAAAACTTACCGTTTACTTTAAATAGAAATGTTCACAACATTAATACACGATTACATGACAACATCCGTACAACTAGGGCAAAACATAACTTTGCCAAACGATGCATTAAGTATGACATTCTAGTACAAATATAAAACACTGCGCATCACGCAAAGAAAACAAATTAACACATAGCTTACAAGGATTTATATTAGTTATGCCAAACTATGTTTTCTACCAAATTACAGAGAACAGTGCTCTTTGTTAAATTGTTATATATGTGGACGTTCTTAATAATCAATCAATAATACATTGCGTTTTAATTGCTTTACTTCTGTAAATCAATACTGTAATTAGTATGTCAAATGTAATTGTAATTATTTGCCAGATTCTAAATTAAGTAAACTTATTTATTCTGTGAGATTTTGTCATCAATTATTGGTAACGTAATTTAAGTACTTGTCAAACCCTTACTCCATTGGAAAGTATGTACTTGTGTGGTTATTGTTTTTCGAAAGTGTTTAAGTGAGCCAAACGTAACTTGTTGAAAATTGCAATTTCAGGGTGGTTGCTACGAGCGCGACCAACAATGGTCTTGGTGGCAGTCTCCCTGAACCCTGTTTACCGTATCTACAGCAACATGACAGTCCATGGTTAGGATATTGTCAATTCGGTATTCCGTACATTAAATCATTAATATTCCATTTTATGTTACACATTTTAGTTAATAATATATGTATGTATTACCTGCTATTTTTGTCAACGCATTATTTCATAGTTGAGCTGTAGATATTTCTGTTTTGAAAATTGCACCGTTTTGTTTTATATATGGGTCGTTTTGTTTTATATATGGGTCAAATAAACACTTCCGATCCGATCCGATAATATGACAAGGATCTATTTTAAAAAGAATCTCACACTAATGAGTTGGACTAGCAGTTGGACTTTGCTCTCGGCTGACAAACTGATATGATGCTGTCAAAGCCGTGAGAATGGCGGCAGCACTGGGTTTGTTGTACCAACGTCAGCTTGGTGAATGCGGCGCTCCTAATTCACCCGTCTGCCCGTTTGACGAGTGATCACGCTATATAAGGTAAAGGTAACTCCTTATATAGCGCGCGCAGTATCCCGTCCTTGGGACTGTTCAAAGCGTTTTACATTTTACTCCCTGGCAGACCTGTTCAATCGAACACCATCTCGAATTCTCTGTGAAGCATTCAGCCACGGTGCAGTCAATGCGCGAACACTATTCGTACTCAAATGTCCGAGATCGAGAGTCCGATGCTCTAGTTACTGCTCCACCGCGCTCCACCACGCCCTAACGTTCAAAGTCATGTAGCCTACAGATGGGCAGCAGGAGCATATCCTCAAGTGTGCCCAATGAACATTGAGCATTATTGTCCGCGGTTTGCCTACGTCACAATCAAAAGAAACACTTTTGTGGCCAGAATGTCAACAAAATATACGACAGAATGCACGAACGCACCACGTGTTCGGCATCCATTTTGATGGCTTGACGGAGGTTTTGCTAGGGAATAGATCACGTGACGGATATGGCAATGGCGGCAGGCCCCTATAGGCGTATCAGGTACGTCGCGGTTTGCCTACGTAACAATAAGAATTATGCGCGTGACCTTCGTAAATCCTTGTCATGTTAAATCAACGTATTTGAATTTATTCAAACGTTTTGATTGCTAGCAATGATAGGGTCTATATAGGTTTTTACGTGCATTACATTATTATATTATATTACATTAGGGTAGGGCGGAATGACACCTGCCATCTCAAACATTCTTACACGCAGTTGTCGCTTTCACAACGTTGCCTTATGATTTGTCATGATATATGAAGAAAACAAGTTTGAGGACAGAATTAAAAAAAAAATGTATTCAACGGATATCCGTACGTTGCACGTATTCGGCATCCGGTTTTTATGACTTGGTAGTCCGTATGTTAGACATCAATTTATACGTGCTGGATAGGTCAACAATATTGTGAGTATCGGCATACTTGTACTCCGGAAACATCATTAGTCAGTATTGTTGTCATGAACATTGTTATTGCGTTTTTAGGCCTAATATTGGTATGTTTCCTGTATTAACTTTATTTACTGTTTAAATGTGACACAATTCAGCACCAAAGAAGTGCTTTCTGCTAAGTCACACTTCATGGCAGCGCGTTGATGTTCCCAGGGTGCTAAGTATTACTCGATGCGCCAAAACGCCGTCGCTGACGCCGAATAGAGCAAGCCATTTTTGGTTATGGGCGGATGTGATGGAACAGTCACGGATGAACTATTAAGGCACACACCAGATCGAAGCATATTTCACGTGGTTTGGATGCGTCGGGACTACTATAATCGATTAATACAATGCGTTCTGATAAAGTATGCAGCTAGGTGGTCACGTCACACACCCTCACTGCATATGCAACACAACGGCATCGGAGATCCTTTTCAGAGCGCCTACCGCCCTAGCACAGCGTTGAGACAGTGCTTTTGTGTATCCAAGACGACGTGTTACGATCACTGGATGCTCGTAAGCATGTAGGGCTAGTTCTACTTGACCTCAGCGCTGCGTTCGACGCGATCGACCATGACATTTCTTTGCTGGCTCGTCTCTTACCCTGCCGATCGAACACAGTGTGTCAGCGTTGACAGTCATCTTTCTCGCGACAGCTGACCAGGACATCGACTTCCACAGGACAGTGTGTTGGGCTCTCTGTTATTTTCTGTATACTGTGCTGGTATTTTCGGCGTCTTCGCGAAGCACGGTGTTCACTATCATGTCTACGCCGACAACACCCAACTCGTTCCGGATATCCCGTTGTGTGACTGACGTGAAAGCATGGCTAGCGTCGGGCTACCTGCTTTTGAACGAGGCGAAGACAGAGGCGATACTGTTAGCAGTACGAAACCACCGTGTTCCACAGCTACGTACCGCCTCTTCCCATCGAATGTGCGGTTGCAATGTCAGCACTTCCGCCAACATGTATGTGACCTTGGAATACAGCTTGTCTCCACGATGTTGATGGCTGCACACGTTATCCGTACCTGTCGGACTACCTACGCCCAACTACATGGTATAGCACGAATACGATCATCTCTCTCTTCGGAAACTGCACGGCAATACCGGAACCTTGTTGCTCTGAATAGTTGCCTGAAAGAGACAAGAAGGCAGGAGGAATTCAGGTCGCATCATTGTTGACGCTGATGGGACCCGAAACCATGGATGTGTATCGTTCGTTCGATTGGGAAAATGAAGAAGAGTAACACGACATAAAGCAGGTGAAAGTGAAGTTTGCAAGATATTTCACACCACGAACCAATGTGACGTATGAACGGTACAAGTTTCTGTAACGAAACCAGGAACTTGGTGTGACTTTCGATGCATTTCTGACGGATTGAAAGAACCTGATCTCTTTATGCAAATATCACGCTGACGAGGGAGACAACTTCCTGCGAGATCAAACCGTGATGAACATTACATCAAACACGGTACATGAGAAATTGCTATCAAAAGTGGAGTTGAAACTCGAAGAAACGATAACATTTGCCGCTGCAGTGAAATAACTGGTCAGCTTGTGGCAGGCATGAGCCAGCAGGAACAGACACATACAGTGAAAGGCACTAAAGATAGCCATAACCGTGACACTGGTAATGACACTTGGTAGCGTTCCTAGAACCCGAGTAGGAATGACCAGGGTTCTGAGGTCAAGACATATAAGTTTTGTGGTTCAACACACGCACCCAGAAATTGTCCGGCGTATGGCAGGAGTTGCAATAAATGTGGCGTACATAACCACTTTACACGATGCTGCAATTACTTTAATAAAGCAAAAACGATGCAGAAGAATACGCCAGTGCATACAGTTAAGTCAGATACAAAGAACCGCGCTGATAGCAACATGTTATATATATAGTGCACAACTCGAGAAACAGAGAATGGTACGCTGTTCTCGACATCAATGGTCGAGGCTTGAAAGTCAAGATTGACACGGGAGCATGATGCAACGTGATGGCAAAGCGAGCATATTATGATGTGCTAAATGCGCGACGACCAACAGGCATACGATTGAGCAAGACGAAACTTAAATCGTATGGGAAACATCGTCTTACTGTGCGAGGAAAAGTATCCTTCACCGCTGAGTACAAGCAGAAGTACTATCCCGTCGATTTCGTTATTGTTCAAGGAAATGCGCCAACTATCTTGGGTTTATAGAGCAGTGTGGAACTGGGGTTAATCTCAAGAATCGACTGAGTGACCAATGTAGGTAAACTGGTAGATGATTACCATGATGTATTCCGTGGAACACCACATCCAACTGAGAAGTGATGCTAAGCCAGTAGTCCACCCAGCGCGACGTGTTCCGTTTAGACTGCAAAACCAGTTTAAAGCACAGCTGAAAGAAATGGAAAAAAAATATCCAGGATCGCTCAATGTCGCTACAAAGCGAGAGCACTTTGTTATACCGACGGCTGAGGAGATATTTGTAAAACTGCACAGCTCAAGGTATTTCAGTACACTTGACGCAACATCAGGGGATCGTTTCACTAAGATGTTAAGCTCTTAAGGAAAATCCGTCCTAGAACAGAATCTGACGGAAAAATCAAGGAGTATTTTCAAAATGCGTTTCACTAACGTGATCGTTAAATTATTCTTAAGGCAAAGAGCGATATTTCCATCATGATAATCGATAATCTACACAGTTGGCACAATTTGGCAAGAGAATTGCTTGTTGTTGTTGTTGTCAACTTTTTTTAATGAAAACTCGGCCCAACAACCACTTGTCAACAACATTTGACTTTTTGTTCACTGTGCGAAGAATTTAAACGAAATTTTGCAGAAGCCACGACATATCACTGACACTGGGGACACCATTTCCGCGTCACATACAGTGCAATGTTTTGACAGGAGCGTCGTTGTTGACAATTTTCAGTTTACAAGAGCATAGAGAGCGCCAACAACTTAAACCGAAATTATACTGTCGAGTATAATGACACGATGGGCAGTAGTGCGCTTAAACTTTGCTAAAAATTGATTAACAAATGTCACAACAACCTTGACCTTCGCAAAGCCGTAAACCGCTATGCACACGTCAACCGTGTAAACAAACTTAATCGCTAACATATGGAAGACTTATTTGGCTGTGAACAACTGGTTCTCTGCGTGGACCCAAATTAACACACAGTTAGTAAAATCTAGCTGTTTATGATAATTAAAGAGTGGTGTAACGTCGTCTTAGACTTAGAAATTTGCATTTTCAGGACCGTTTTATGGACCGTATCTAGGATGAATTGTTAGCGAAAGTGTTTCATTTTCGCTCCTTAAATCGGTTTTATGGAGCAAAATCGGGCATAAAGGGATTCTTTGTAAGCTAATATGCATTCGAGGTGTACCGTATCAAAACGTATTAATTTCCCATAACTAAGTACTTTCTTTGCTACTTATATCTTGCATGTTTATGCATAATTTGGGTGTTATCTGCGCAAAAAACCGATAAACAGTTGTGTTTACTCGAATCATTTTGAGCTTGCTGCCACGTGGAAGATTAATTCTGCAGCCCGCGTATAATGAATATTCATGCACGCGCAGTGAACCACGCGACGACCGTTGACGTCACACACATAGCTGACATGTTAGTTTCCGAGGTGATTTGATTCAAGCAATGGCATTGTAAATAAGCACTTTGTAGACATATCCATATTGACATCTATTTTTATTATAAGTGTAGGAAGCGTATGAACTGTTTAGTTACCCTGCTTCCCAATGCCGTCAGCCGAGTAATGTTTCGATGTTTAAATAGAATTATAACGTTCGCTGACGCGGACGGCTGCAGTCGGTGTCAGCTGCCGCTGGGACTGTCACTGAGTCTGTCGAGCCTCAACTACAATAACTAACATAGCCTTAGGCAAAGGTCTCTAGTTAATAAAAACTGCATTTTCCAATATTTGACATGCAGTGAACGAAAATGCACGCTAAAATATAAGTATATGCCACCATAGCAAGATGATTAACCTGGTCGTGGATGTAATTTGTTTGCCTAAATTTGTGTCCTTGGGATTTGGGTATGCGTGTCTACGCCTACGGGTCTTGCCTTTCCGAATTCCAGTCAGCCGTTTTTTGAAAAGTCCCCGTTTCCCCACTTTGAATGGAAACATAAAAATGTGAGATTCGTACGTTCACAGACTGTTTTTAATGCTACAGCTACGGATGCCAGTAAACCTGGCTATCATGTCATCATTCGATGGAAACATTTTAGGTGTGTAGAACACAATACCATGTTGCCACGGAATTTTGTGATGCACGAATTTTAGACACCAGCAGATCTGCACTCTAGTATACATAAGTTTTTATCAATGTATATATTATTAAAAATCTAATAATACATCAGATCAAGTTGCGCTGCTTCCTGTGAATAGCACATTTGATAATAATAGTACTCGCTAAAAACAAATTAAACATTTATTTTTGACATGTTACTTTACTGTTATTGTACACTTTTCAGGAGAATGGCCCATATGTATAATTATATACAACATTAATTATTTGAGCAAGAATAAAGGAAAATATATAGTGCACTCTGGATAAGGTCGAACTTCCAGGAACCCATGACAATACTGATAAGTGGAATTTCTGATAACGAAAGTTATCAGAAGGTCCCCTTATTGGGAGGGACCTTTGCCCTGGACCGAGGAAAAGATTGATTTAACTTAACAAAAATTAACTTATGTGAGTTCAAGTTATCTGGAGTGCACTGTATATGACCAATGCATACAGGTAATTATATAGAAGCAAATTAAAAGTTGGCCAAAGTAATGGATTGGGATTTTTGTCTGACTGAATCAACATAACAAGGTTTTCTTGTATTTCTTTTCCATTTAGTCAGCTGTACACTTGGTGATAAGTCCCATAATCCAATATATAAACTGAATTAATCTGCACAGTTTGAGGTAGTTAACTCATATTTAGGCTCAGTTTAATAATTTTTATTTTTTTTATTTGCAGGAACATTGGAAATAGTTGAGCTAATGGAAAGAGGAAATTGAAGAGCTCTACTTAACACTGCCATTAATTGGACAATGGGTCACCTGACATAAGATGATGTCTGACTTTGTTCTGCCCCATTCTGTTCTGGGAAGTTGTACCTCACTTCGAGTTTCAAGTGGATGTGTGCATCTGATAGCTTTGTGTATAAAAATGCATAGCAGTGCTATTAATAGGACAATATGTTAACTGACACAGTAGTGAAGAAGATGTCTGACTTTGTTCTGCCACAATAATTCCGTGTGGCTTCTGCTGGGAATATGTACATCACTACGTTTCAAATGGATTTGTGCAATCGATCGATTTGTGCATCCAAATGCACATCATCTAAACGTTTCATTAAAACTTCACTTCAAAATGTATAGCCAGATGTACCTAGTGAAAAATGAACATGATAGTACCGTAGTTTTTATATTCCAACAAAAACAATGCCAATCATTCAATATGACATCGGCGTCGCCATCGGCGGCTTCGTGCATGGAGAGGTGGTGTTTTTTCTTTTAAATCAATATAGAATCTGTGACATAAACAGCAGCTGGTCCACGTTTCATTTTGATAATTTTATCGGTCACGACTCATTCGCATGGCGGTGGCTAATCCAAATGCAAACATGTTGATGACGTATTTCTTGCATCTATTAACTCGGCGTAGCTAATCGAAGTATGACGGACCTTCCCGAATATTCATGAGCATGCCGTATACGGATTGTGAAGGTGGGCCCAAAGTAGAAACTCCGCGTACGCAGAGTTATTTTTTCGATATATTGTCAGGGTCATTAGTGATTAATAAAACATAATTCTAATGAAATAAAGGCATAGAATTACATGAAATAATCATATTAACAGGATTACCCAATAATTGCGTACATTACAAAGAGATTAAAATTCTCAAAGAATCCCTTTAAGAGCTCTTAAGAATGGTAATGAAACGGTCCCCTGGCTTCATGCAAATCGTATTGGATGGGGAGAGCTCGTATCTGACCAGATTCGCCACACCCTTCGCAAGGTATCGATATCGCAGACTTCCGTATGGAATAAGTTCAGTGCCAGAAGTCTTCCTCAAGAGAATAGCTGACCTGTTTGGCGATGTAGAAGGGGTAGAGACCTTCATCGATGACATATTGATTTATGCACCGACAAAAGAGCAACATGATGATCGCTTGCGCAGGGTTCTAGACCGATGTCTGGAGGAAGGCCTGAAGCTGAACAGAGCGAAATACAATATCAAGTGCACTGAAGTCAAGTGTCTGGGTCACGTCATGTCAACAGAAGGACTGAAACCTGACCCAATGAAAGTGGAAGCAATGCAGAACATGCCAAAACCAACGTATAAAAAGTAAGACGTATCCTGGGCATGGTTACGTACTTGGTAAAATTTCGCCCGAATTTGTCACAAGAATCACCTGTTCTTCGTGACCTGACACGCAAATATGTTGACTGGTTCTGGGACTCGAATCATGACAAATGTTTGTGGAAGATTAAATGGTCTAGCACTACAATATTTGTGTGATATGTTTACATCAAATAG
The DNA here is from genome assembly GCA_020002185.1 of Paraescarpia echinospica. Taxonomy (NCBI): domain Eukaryota; kingdom Metazoa; phylum Annelida; class Polychaeta; order Sabellida; family Siboglinidae; genus Paraescarpia; species Paraescarpia echinospica. The sequence continues at coordinate 2,758,621 of CM034534.1, read as the reverse complement.
TCATTCTTACAATACCAGAAATGCCTCTCAGCTGAAACCACCCAAAGCCAGAACTGCTTACTATCAACGCAGTATCAATGTGTCAGGTTTGAAATTATGGAATAAACTACCAACTGAAATTCAAAACAGCCATTCTGTTTCAACCTTCAAACAGACCCTACACAAATATCTGAGTGCCACACCACCATTTTAAATGTACTTTGTTTTTTCTGTTTCTTGTATGTTATGACTACTTTATGTACTTTATCTTTTTTATTTCATGCGTTATATTTATTACTATTATTTAGTTATTGTAATTTATTTTAACTTGTATCCTTTGTACATATATCACCACAATCAATCAATCAATTAAACAAGTGGTAACTTCAGCAGCAGTTTTGGGACTGCATGATCCGTCCAAGCCAATGACTGTATCTGTTGACGCGTCACAGAGAGGCTTGGGAGCAGTGATGCTGCAAAATGATCGACCAGTAGAGTTCGCGTTGTGTGCACTCACTAAAACACAACAACGTTATGCGCAAATTGAGAAGGAAATGTTAGCGATGCAGAACGGACTTACACGTTTTCATGAGTACGGACAGGTAGTCACCGTTGAAACTAATCACAAGACGTTGTTGGGAATAAAACAGAAGCCAATTACAGACTTATCGCCGAGGTTGCAAAGGATGCGACTGCGTTGTCAACCGTATGATTACAACGTGAAGTACGAGTCAGGCAAAGAGTTAAGTCTTGACTGACATCCTAAGCAGGGCGTACTTGTCAAATGTCACTGATCAAGCTGACAAGTTGGACACGGAACAGATCCGAGGAGTGTACAAGTACACCATGACATTCGATATGTCCAGAGAGCGCATCAGGACAGCCACATACTGCGATCCAGGGCTTATCCTACTGAAGCAGACAATGATGGATGGATGACCTCAGGATAAGAAGTCGTGTCCCGAAGCAGTGAAGCCGTACTGGATAGTTCGGAATTACCTCACAGAATACAAGGGGATCGCATTCAAGGGTCAGCAAGTCGTAGTGCCAGTGGCGCTACGCAAGGCTACAATAAGCGACATCCACGAGGGACACTTGGGCATCGTAAAGTACACGGAGAGAGCGAAGACGGCAGTTTACTGGCCAGGGTACATAAAACAAATACGTGACGCAGTAGAAAGTTGTGCGGAGTGCCAACAAAATAGATCGGCAAACCCAGCGATGCCGCTACAGCCACACGAAGTGTCAAGTTACCCATATCAATTAAGTGGTAGCGAGTGACTTGTTCGAGTTTGACGGACACTCGTATCTCCTTGTAAAGTCTGGACCCCTCCAGGGCTGCGTGCGTCTTGGGTCCGAACTCACAGGAGTGCATGTGTGTTGTGTAAGTTGTGTTCAAGCTCGCTAGAATCGGACTTAAATTACACCCCCGATTCTAAGTGTCTGTATGAGTAGTAGGTAAGTAGAAACGCTTGATTCCAGTTTCATGTCGAATTTATTCACGGATAATATAGAACACTTCATGTACACTTCGTCGATATCAGGTAAGGTCTGCTTTGACTCGTCAACTAAGTGAAATCAAGACTGGGTTTGGCCGTACTACATTCACGCCGTCCCCAGAGTCTCTACGTACGTTTAAAATGTAAAAAGTCGGCCGGCAATTTTAAGAGAAATAGTATGGGCTAACAGTTCAATATTAAAGTTGTAATTTTGATTCTAAAGTAATGCCAGATACATCTTCGACCGTCCCTGTGGAGAGTTTCGCCGCCCCCTCTCCTCTAGACTCTCATCGACCTCCTTTTTAAAGCCCTTCTTTATTACCAGGCAAACCTCCTTCACGCATGCGTGTGTATGCATTCGTAGACCACTGCATATGCGTACTTCACTTATTAAGGCTTCCGTCTCTACAAGGACGTCAGTGTAACCTAACCAAGTTCTGCCCGTCAATCCGGCAGGATGAGCGTTTTCTTTCGGCCTACCGAATGTGAATTATAGTGTACCCTCTATTGAATTCCTTTGTTTCAACTGCGATTTCCACAAAGCAAAATATATGACACGCGATCACTTGTAGAGACGGGGCAGATTAATGTTACCACGCCCCTAGACTGCGTCGAGTCCGATCTTAATACCTTTCTATTCAATTTCTACCTTTCCAATTATACAGGCTGGATTGATGTTCTTACGCCTCTAGACTGCGTCGAGTCCGACACACCTTTCTATATAATTTCTACGTTTTTAATTTATCCAGCGCATTCCCATCTAAATATATTGCCTTCGCCTACTCTCTTAGAAATGGCTAATTATTTCTACCGAACCGAGATCCAGGTGGTTTCTTCATCCTGGTGGTCGAATGTTACAGCAAGTGGCCAAAATGTCGTCAAACCATCTGAGACGAGAAGCTGTACAGTGATCGGGCATCTAGAGAAGATGTTTTGGGATTCCTGAAAAATGACTCGGTAACAACGGAGCTCAATACGGTAGTTCTGAATTCCGTCAGTTTGCGAAGCGAATAAACATGATAAATGCAACATCTAGTCTACATTATCCCCAAAGTAATGGGATGGCTGAGAAAATGGTGCAGACGATCAAACGAAGCTTGAAGAAGATGTTGTCTGACGGGAAGAGTTCGCTGCAGACTCTGGCAGCAGTGCGCAGTACGTCGATAGTACCAATCTACATCAGATGGAGCACATGTTAAAAGCACAGCACATTGATGTAGAGGTGGTTCAACGAAAACTGGAAACAGGACAGGCGACAGCTGCATACTATCACGATGCCGCCACATCGAGGTTCCGACGGGAACTACACCCAGGCGAGGCCGTGAGGATGAAACACAACGGAAAGTGGCAGCCGGTGACAGTGAAACGACACGATCGTTCGCCACAGTTTTACTGGTTGGAAACGGAAAGTGGATCGGTGCTGCGACGGAATCGCAACAAGATCAACACGACGCACAGGCAGATCGGAAAAGCCGACGCCTCGCCGCAGTGAACGTAATATCCAATTAGAAAGCAGTTGTAGTCAACGCGAAATGGACGATACATAAATGTAGTAAACTTGGAGATCGTAGTGATAGAATATATAAGTCTTATTTACGTTTGCGAAAAAGGGAGATGTTATGTAGTGTAGTGTGTTTGTCACACATTGGACTGGTTGCTAAAAGACAGTGTCCTTAAGAGATTGTAACTTTAGTAGACACTACACAGGCTACATTGCCATGGCAGTGGCCAGATTAATGATGGGTCATTGAGGGGCACTGGACTCCGCCTTATAGACTGATGTACTGGAGTAAACCGGCAGTCGCCGAAATAAAGTAGCTATGTAAACTAGTACGACTGCCTTACGTATTGCCTTTATTGTTATTGTATGATGCAACATTAGTGGTTGTCCAAAAGTATCGACATTTCCCGAAGCGTACACACAGTACGCTAGGGGAGGAGGGGTCGGAGGCTTCCGTACGTTTTCGCTTTATTTTCTGAAAATCAACATTTATTTTTATTCCACAAAATAACTAGCAAATTTTCGTGATAAATGTCGCCAAACGGCGCGTGAGCACTCTTGGTGTACTCGGTCTGTCAGTGGATCCCGTCTTTCTTTTGGATTGGCGGTCTTTTACGTTTGAGCAATGGAACGATTCCAAGAATTCGAACTGGTACTACAATTTTACTTAACACGACCAACCGTAGTGCACAAGCCACCAACTTGCGTGTATGATCATTTCACGAATGCGTTCGTGCTTGACCACGATAATCAGCGGCGATCTGAGGCAGTCAAGGCAGGCCAAGCATTTTGGAAAAACAAATAAGAATCATTTGGAAATCCGATTCGTTTTTGAATCGGCCACGGCCAAGATGAGGAAGATTCGTACAGGATGTGGCACGATATTGAAGTTCACAAAGATAAACGTGAGTACGCTATATGAACCGATATGTGCGTTGTTTTTGCTTTCAATGCTCCGATATCAATGAGTAAAAAAACAATGTACCGGCGATACCGGAATCGTCAATCTCAAAATCAGTGTGAGCCGGCGATGTACTGTATACTCACGTCTGGAATATTCGGGGCAGGTCATATATACATAATTTTTTAATATGGTTCTGGTCAATGTAGTTTATAGACACTGCACAATCTTCCTCAAATAATGTTTAATGTTTCATTTCATGCAATAGTCACATGCCTTTTTTCCCAGCCTCGTTCGTATTGTACGTTATTTTTTTGTTTTATTCAGGCGTAAATTATGTTTTCAGGACCGCGGCTTCATGTGCGGCGACAGCCTCGTGTGCGACGACAGCCCTGTGTACTTGGAGGGCCAGATCGTTATAATTATGTGTGTGGGAATTGAAGTGCCCGCAGATGAATTCTTAACAGAATCTGTTTAATACTTCACACTTCATGACAGCCATCTCACCCATAACTGCATCGTACAAAGTGAATCTCAAGGCGCCAATTATCATCTGACGCTGTAACATTTTTATTTAAATAAAACATTGTGGGTGAAACAGTTTTCTTTTCCGTTGCCGCGCTTACATTTATCCGGGCGTTAAATTTTATCCGGGTGATGTTTATGTGCATATGTAAGGCATAATATTTGGCACCAGTAGATCATGTAATGATAAATAATATCCAGTAGTTAAATAGGTTTCGTTTGTTGTCGTAATACGAGCGTCATAGTTAGAGTACATAATTATATTTTGCTGTTTCAGATTTGTAACCAAGTATAAAAGTAAGTCACGTGATGTGTGCGTGGAGAGGAAACTGTTTTACGACAGAAATTGTTTATGTCTGTGGGAAGCAAGCATTTTATAATTTATGTATATATATATATATATATATACATTAAAACATACATAACGCCCGGATAAATTAAAACGCGACAGTCGTAGCTGATGTTAAATACATTCCCCTAGATACGCGCACGCGCAGAAACGTCACCCAGATATTATTTAACGCCCGGATAAATGTAAGCGCGACACCGTACCTGTATAGTTTTATTAAATTATATGTAACTATTGTAGCCTACATGTTATTGTTGGTACGTACATATATATATATAGTCTCAACAATCAACAATTTTAGTGTACTCTTTGGGGAGAGGGGAAGGAGGTCAAGAAAAAGAGTACTCTTTGTACTCAGCAGATTCTCTGAGAATACTGCTGCCCCCTTTCCAGTTAGATGGAGGCCATCTCTCATGTACATATCTTCTCTCCCAACAAAGTACCCCCATAAATCTATGAATCCCACGCCCTCTTCTTCACACATCTGCTCAACTAGTGCGTTGATCGCCATCCTCTTACAGTTTCTGTATGATGCCCCTCTTCCTCCCATTACTGGCAAAAAAATGTAGGAATGCTAAACTAAAACACTTTCTTCCTATCTACATTATGAACATTATTTACTCCTCACTAATCTCATCACATTTGCAATATTGTACTTTATTATGGGCAAATACATATAGCACAAACTTAAGCAAATAAAAAATACTACAAAAGAAAGCTATACAGATAATCACACTATCACACCATATTGCACTCTCAGATCCACTATTCTCAAAGTTAAAAATATTAAAATTGGGAAGATCTGTACAAACATCTTTATCCATAAAGCAATGAATAAACAACTCCTATATAGCATGTCTTCAATGTTTCTACGAACTGATAACATTCATGACCATAACCTAAGAAAGTGCATATTACATCCAACAAATACTAAGAAATTTACAATAAATTATTCAGGACAAATTTTCTGGAATGCCCTACCTCATGTTCTGCAGCAACTTGTATCCATAAATCAGTTTAAAAAGAAACTAAAAGAGCTATTACTGTCCGAATATCTTTGAACTCTTGAAATGTCTTATTTTATATTCTACTCATAACCTACCATAATTTTTCATGGTATTATATGTGATTAAGTTTTTGTTTTGTTTTTTTGTTTGTGTTATTCAATGTATTACTGATGTTTAACCTTTAATCTAGTAAAACAACTATACCATGTCCCAATATGTAACTTTATTTATTTAGCAGACAACCAATTTCATTTATAAAAAACATCTATTCATGTGTATACTATTCACCTTGTTCCAGTTGAATGTACTGTTTTAATGTTACGTTGTAATTTTATGGTATAAGGAACCTGATTGATATAATGGTGATTGTCCAGGTGGTCCTCGACATAAGCCTCTTGGGGTTTCCAGAGGATCTCCTCGGTTGCAGTATTGCTTTTTTGTAATCCATTGTAAATATATTCAGAAATGTGTATATTGTGACTGAAATAAAGTTCTCTTCTATTCTATATAACTGCAGCCTAACACAGCGCCTGAGCATTGCCCAGTGCAATCATACCATGCACTGTCTACAAATAAACAACCAAGTGAAATATGATACTGCACAGCATTGCACTAACTAGCAAGAGTCATTAACTGATATACTACCATTTATTAGTTATAAATGAATAAACCAAATAATGACTAACACTATATCATTATATGTATGCTAACAATGATTCCTTTTAAAATGCACTAAAATAGCATTAATATACTGTGAGAACACCTGCTAAGTGTCACATAATTATAAGCTGGACTTGTCTAACTTTGCAAGTAAGTGTAACTGCTAACAACAATTAAACATTAACTTATTGCTTAAAGCATTGATTAAGACAATCTTCTGCTAATCTATCCTATTGACATACAGGTTACCCACTACACTGAGCGTTAATAGTCCTTTAGTAGAAACTCATTATTACCCTACTAAACCAAGTGAGCAGTCTGTCTATCCACTGACAGTCCACATGCTGTCCTTACTCCCTGGGAAATAACGATACCCGACACCGCTGCAGACACATCACACAGCCTACTGTGCCACCATCTCAGCAGGGAACATATCAACACAATGATCTCCTATTGAATATTAAAGACTCACGCTAATTACTAGATTAGGAACCATGCAATTGTGTAGATAGTGCTTCCTTGTCCCCAAACTGGAATTTAACCTGTGTATTCATAATACACAACATATCTGTAAGTGCTGTGGGAATTCCACCCACACTGTCAACACATACCAACGAACTGACCTTTACAGGGAAACTTAAAAGGTAATTTACATGCAAGTAGTGGGAGATAATTACATAAATCTACTGTTAGTTAAATCCTGGTGCAATCCACCCACCTTACATCTTGATTTATGTTGTTCTTTTCTTTCTTTAGACACGAAACCTAGTGGAAAAATACTGGTCATTATGTCTGTCCAGCTTCTCTGTCTGTCCAGCAACTCTGTGATGGCGTCTCTTGCATAACCCTGGCTTAGTGACCAGGGTATGATCCTCCCTAGGTGTCTGCTCATGAAACTGACACCACAGGGGAAGCTGACTTATAGGTTTTTCCAGGCCATAGATGTTACTCTGGTGAAATGGGGTCTATAGACTTAACACCTAAAAAGTAATGAGAAAAAAAAATACTTGGGAATAATGGAAATAAATAATTAACTAATTCGTCAGTAACCCTGCAGGTTACATATGCATGTGAACAGTGTAGCGACAAAACCCAACATGGTGCTAGAAGTGGTAGCGAATTCGTAACTTTTGTGCATTAAGACTATTTGAAGCCCACAATTAACATCGTTGCCGCTACTCGCTAACGATACGAACTGCCAATGCCATGACAATAGTTACGTCGAACATTCCGCCACCCAAACCGCAGGATATATTTACGACAAATCTGCGTGTAGTCAGTGGAGTCGTGGCGCAAATCATGGACTAGGTTCGAAGTGGCAGCGCGAAAACAACCAGATGTCGTGCTGAGAAAATTCGAGGAATACTGCAATCCTAGACAAAACAATATAATATTATGAATGATACCAATTCCAGTGTAGAAATCAGGAGGCGGGTGGTGAATTTATTTTTCCCCAAACAAGCTACGTAGGGAAATGTTTCCATGGCACCCATTGGTTGTTGGTCTGGTCCACGTGCTTCGTAAAAATTGTAAACGTACTGAAAATCGATGCGGTTTATGGAATACCGAGCGAAGCAGCTAGCCTATATTAATAATTAATATAATTAATTATTGATAAAACATAATTGTGGGGTTATATTACATATATAGGCTTCCATTGGACATAATTATGATGTCGATATCAAGTTAGCCACCCAATAAATATAATAAACAAACTAAAATAGACATCATGTTGTCAATACAACCGAGCGCATGTGGATTCTAATCGCGCGGCGCCTTCGCGCGTTACTTCTCGAGGAAACATGCACAGGGTTGAATCGCGTCCTTGTAGTTTTATCAACACAGTTGAAGTTGGTGAAGAAGAAGTAGAAGACGTCACAGTACGTATTAAAACCCTGCATTCAAATTGCTCCGTCTCATATGACTCATTCAGGGTCATTTCATGTGAACGCAACCAATGGGTATGGACTGTGCCTGTGCAGGCTGTGGCACTCAGTCATGTCATGATCTCATCTCTTCAATTTTTTATTGACTCAATTTTGTGTAAAATAAGCAAGAGGTTTGAGTGTTCTAGCTACAGTTCAGAGTCCAGTAGTTTTCAAGTAGTTTTCATGAACTATAGTTATTTCCACTTGTCTAGGTGCTGGGCTAATTGATATACTGGTGCTTCCAAAATCCGCTGTAGATAATAGACAAAATTGTTTTAACAAAAAACCTTGACAAATTCTTCAATACAATATCCACATTACAAACCTCTAATACATATTTTATGAAATTTGTACAAACAAATTGTTAGAAAAGTATTTCAGAGTGAAGTACTTCTAAATTTAAGGTAACAAAACTTCCTACTGGGTCATTCCATGAGAACGCAACCAAAATTCCTGAAATTTCTGGCACTCATTTCTTAATTTTTACTGAATCAGTTTGGTGACAGTCTTTGGTAAGATAAGCAAGAATGATAAATTGTTGTGTTCTTGCTCCAGTAGTTTTCGAGTTATGGCATTTTAAAATTTGGGACTTTTTGTGAAGGCTTCTTAAAAATAAATAAAATTATTCATATTTCACAGGTTAATAGATTTTTGAATTAATCAACCTCTGACAATTACATTTTGTGGAATTGTTCTCTAGAATGTGTAGATAAAATAAATAAATTAGAACATAAAATGCAGTTTATGGTTAATGTGCACCAAGCTGACAAACATAATGATTTATTCAATAAATAAAAGAGGGTTTTGAGATCTTGATTGTGCGCAAAATACACATACATGAGAAACCAGTTGTACAAATATTGTAGATATCGGCACATGCCAGTGTGCAAATCAGAGCAATATGACAGGTCTGGTTATCGTATTTATAAATCTGTACATATGCAAAATGGTACGTTAATATATTTCTTTGAAAAAGACCATCGTCCGACCCAAAAAAGTTACTCAGGCATAGCATGTATTGTTACAAAACGTTTACTATGTGTAAGTTAGTTGCTATAACACAAGTAACTAATAACTCTCATCATCTCACTTTGTATATATTTAATATATATATATACCAGTGTCCATTATCACAGCAATATGATATCTCTGACTGTCATAATTATGAATCAATATATATTCAAAGATGCTATGTTATTATAGAATGAGCATGACATATTGTAGTATGCATTGAGACACAAACCATCTTTCCTCACCACATATCTAAACACAGGATTGCCAAAATGCAAAAATTGCTAACTTTACCTCGGTCTCCCCTAGGTAACTTCAGTGTTATATGTCTAACATAAGCATATGCCAATTTGTTAGTGAAGAATGCTTGTATAGTTTAGTAATTAAGACAACTAGTTACTAGGCATATCATACTACTTATGAACACTGACATAATGGTGAGATCAAGGATGATCTGTATAGATCTGTATCTGGTGAAAACCAGTCGAAACCTATTTAATTATTCAGCAATGGTCAAGATGAAGCCTTATAAGGAAATGGAACAATGATGTAATGTTTAAGAAAAAATACTTAACTATTAATTTTATTACACATGTACTTACTTAATACAATTTTTGTGTGAATAGGTGAAGTTGTCCACTGGTTATGAGTACATCTGTCGCTATGAGCGCAGTGAAGGGCACTTTGATGTCTACATCGCAAGTACATCTGTCGCTATGAGCGCAGTGAAGGGCACTTTGATGTCTACATCGCAAGTACATCTGTCCCTATGAACGCAGTGAAGGGCACTTTGATATCTACATCGCAAGTACATCTGTCGCTATGAGCGCAGTGAAGGGCACTTTGATACAGATGTCTCCATCGCAATCACATGTCGATTCCGCAAAAAAATGGATTGCTGATTACCAACACAGTAGCAAAATCACCCTGCGAGTGAAGGAGACTCGACCGGAAAGTGGCCTTTTACCCAAGGTAAGGCTATTGATTGGTGATATTAATAAACTATACAGATGTATGTGGATAACAAAGTCATGATGTTTGGGGTGGTTTGCTGTTTGTTTAAAAGTAGCAATAATTAGCTACAATATGACTTATTAAGACATAATGGTTACTTAGGGGGTTGTTCACAATTTTCAACATTTAAATCTATTTGTACAAAGTACATGAAAGGGTGATGGGGTGAAGCCTTCATATAAATTATAAAATTGTTTTAAATTGCTCTATTTATAATAGTATAATAAGCATAATTTGTGTATCATTAAGTTTTCTTACTCTTCTGGAAATGTCTGTAACATAGTTGAAATAAAATAAAAAATTAATGTTTAAAACAATTTTTTATTGTACGCCGATTTATCAGTAAGCTTCCATATTTCCATGTCTTGTTACTCAGACACAGATAGTTTGAAATAAAAAAATTAAAGGAAAAGTTTGTTGATGTAAAAAATGGATTCCAAAATGATACCGACTTGGTAGAATAACCCACATCTTTGTTATCCAGAGGTTTACTGTCGCTGCCAGCACAACACAGTACCAAAACATGTGTCAGACAAAACGAGAGAGAACAAGAACACCAGTTGCCCAGCTCAGTTGACCTTGACTGTCAGGCGATACCGTAAACTCGGCATGTAACTATATGGGTCATTCCATGTCGTTCCGGGATCTGTTCGCACGTGGCCACTCTCCATCCTCCGCCTTGAATATGCACGAAGTTGACCTGTGTATCCAACATGGTGCACAGTATGTGTACGAAGCTGCCGACCGTACAGACTGCCCTGGTCTGAGCTACTGCTACAGGTAAAGAAGTTGTTTTATTGAGAATAATTAACTACTATTACACAGGGTAATAACTAGTATGGCCACGAAGTCGGTATGTATAAATAAAATGATGCACTTACATCATACTCCAGTAGGGGTGCAGTTGAAGGATTGTGGAGACCTTAACCCCCTGAATATTCTGCATGTTCCAATGTCAATGAACAGTGCATCTCCATGCCTTGATATCTTTCTCTAGTATTGTGTTGCATTGTTTTAGTTAAGATCAAAAAGAGCAATTTTAATCATTACATTTATGAGATGGGATTAGATGAGATGTGAGATGATGTAAAAGTCATGTTCTTATGTAGCTTAATATCCGATCCTTATGACTACTCAAAGCGCTTTGCTCTTCATCCTCTAGCAGACCTATGTGAACGGCTGATGTTGTGCATCACACACGCAAAACAATGCAGAAATATAATTTTGTACACATAAGTGTTGTAGTGTAGTTGCTACTTCACCCAACCCTCGTTCAGGTACATCACTTGAATATTTAGACTAACAAATAATACTATAGTACTGTTTTGCTAGAGTGATGTACTTGACATAATGTATTTGTACTTAGAATTGTACTTAACAAGTTTGTTTCAAACCACTTGACATAAAGTACTTATATTTCGAATTTTACTTGATGAAATATACTTGACTCCGACACTTACCTAATAAATATATACATTTAGTGTAAGGCTGAGTTATTGTGAAAGTATAGTATAGTGCTCTTGAAAGGAAATACCTACTGATGAAATATTCTAATAATTCAGTCAGTGATACAATGTTATTCCTTCTTATTGCAGACTATACCAGAAGATTTTTTCGGCAACATATGGCACCTCTCTAGGTGAAAAAATGCTGCGTGATTTCCGTGATGCCGTGTCTGCCTGCAACACCGGTGATACACACTACTGCCAGATGACCACTGTCAATGACAAAGTGGTCATTGCTTTGTGCAATACGGACCATCGCTGCAGCGGAGAGCTTGTATTCGTTGATTTGTCGGGAGGGATGGTTCGTTTCGACCGTCGTGTGTTCATGATCCTGACTCACAGTGTTGCCGAAGGTTTATATATATATACCACTGGGCATTCTCATCACGACCTCGGAAGCGCAAGTTGTGATTGCTGCAGGACTGCACCTCCTGATGCAGCTTGTGCCTGATGGTGTGTTCAACGGCGGAGGAAGCGAAGGCCCACTGGTCTTTATGACCGATGATTGCGACAGCGAGCGGCCAGCTTTACAGGAAGTATTTCCTAAAGCGCAAGTCATCCTCTGCGTCTTCCGTTTGCTCCAAGCATTTTGGCGCTATCTGTGCGACCGAAGGCACGCCATTTTGAAAGATGATCGACCTCACCTGCTGGGTCTGTTCAAAGGTGTTGTCTATGCAAACACAGGACCTTGAACGTCATTATGCAGACCTGTGTGCAGATCCAACGGTGATGCATTATCCGCAGTTTGGCAGCCACATCACTGCCTTGTACTCCCTCAGAGAGATATGGGTCCTATGTTACCGCGATGCAGTGCCACTATGTGGCAACAAAACCAACAACTACGTAGAGACAGTGATGATGATCCTGAAGGACCAGATTATGTTGCGAGTCCGAGCCTACAACCCACTGCAGCTGCTCGACTTTATGAAGATCCGCTTAGGAGATTAGTACGAGTGCCGCCATACTGACATCGCGAACGGTCGCTTAGATGTCACTGTCTCACGCCGATATCTGCCATCAGATGCACCCATCACGCCTGCCATGATCCGGAGCATCGATGACAACCGATTCTATCAGGTCAAAAGTATATGAAGGGACTTGGTATGATGTAGACATGGACATGGCAATGTGCACATGCCATGTTGGCATCAACGGTGCTCCATGCAAGCACCAGTTTGCCATCACAAAGCACTATAACATGATATCCTTAAACTTCTTGCCAGTTATAGATGAAAGCATGCGGATGTACTTGCTGTACCTGGCAACAGGACTCACACCAGCTCACGCCAAGGCTGGTTTGGCCAGTTGGCATTCAGTGGTGACATTGTGGCAATAGAAGATGCTCCTGTGGCCCACACGTCTCATGCCATTGACGATGCGCCTGTGGCCCACACGTCTCGTGCCATTGACGATGCTCCTGTGGTCTACACGTCTCATGCCATTGATGATGCGCCTGTGGCCCACACGTCTCATGCCATTGACGATGCTCCTGTGGCCCACACGTCTCATGCCATTGATGATGCGCCTGCGGCCCACACGTCTCATGCCATTGACAATGCTCCTGTGGCCCACACGTCTCATACCATTGATGATGCGCCTGTGGCCCACACGTCTCATGCTGTTTATGATGCTCCTGTGGCCCACACGTCTCATGCCATTGATGATGCGCCTGTGGCCCACACGTCTCATGCTGTTTATGATGCTCCTGTGGCCCACACGTCTCATGCCATTGATGATGCTCCTGTGGCCCACACGTCTCATGCTGTTTATGATGCTCCTGTGGCCCACACGTCTCATGCCATTGATGATGCGCCTGTGGCCCACACGTCTCATACTGTTTATGATGCTCCTGTGGCCCACACGTCTCATGCCATTGATGATGCTTCCGTGGCCCACACGTCTCATGCTGTTTATGATGCTCCTGTGGCCCACACGTCTCATGCCATTGATGATGCGCCTGTGGCCCACACGTCTCATGCTGTTTATGATGCTCCTGTGGCCCACACGTCTCATGCCTTTGATGATGCTCCTGTGGCCCACACGTCTCATGCCATTGATGATGCTCCTGTGGCACACATGTCTCATGCCGTTGATGATGCGCCTGTGGCCCACACTTCTCATGCCATTGATTATGCTCCTGTGGCCCACACGTCTCATGCCATTGATGATGCTCCTATGGCCCACATGTCTCATGCCTTTGATGATGCTCCTGTGGCCCACACGTCTCATGCCGTTGATGATGCTCCTGTGGCCCACACGTCTCATGCTGTTTATGATGCTCCTGTGGCCCACACGTCTCATGCCATTGATGATGCTCTGGTGGCCCACACGTCTCATGCCATTGATGATGCTCCTGTGGCCCACACGTCTCATGCCATTGATGATGCTCCTGTGGCCCACACGTCTCATGCCATTGATGATGCTCCTGTAGCCCACATGTCTCATGCCATTGATGATGCTCCTGTGGCCCACACGTCTCATGCCAATGATGATGCTCCTGTGGCCCACACGTCTCAAGCCATTGATGATGCAGGCAGTTCTGTAAAGAGTATCACACCACAGCGGCAACAATGAAGATATTGGGGACAATGAGACAGCTGTCAGTGGCATCAGGATTATGGCAGAAAGTTTTGTCTTTGAACTTCAGGCATTGTAAACAATGGCGTGCCGGTGGCATTCCAGATAGGTAGTGGCACAAAATGTTGTGTGCTTCCACAACATGAGTACGTGAGAGTGACAGGAGACATATTGCTGAGCAAGCTTAGGCCAAAGAAAACCATCATTGTGATGTACAACGGACACGCTAGAAATCGTTAGTGTAAGCTGCCACCCAGCAAACATGGCAGTATTGGGCCAATGCTGGCATGGTACTGGCGAGTACCGTTTGTACCGTCAACGGTACAGCCAGTACTGAGCCGGTACATTGGACAGTCCATGGTGAAAGTGAATGTACTGGCCCAATACAGGCAAGTTTTCAACATTGTTCCACAAGATGGCGCACGTGTAGCTTTTTGTAGCGCCACCTATGGAATGCAATTTTACCGCCAAATTTAGAGTGAATCCGCAGAGGATTACTGGATTAAGCTAGTTTGATGTTTTTGAATCTTTTTGATGTGCGATGTTGACTTGTCTGTGGAAGATTTGAAATTGGAATTTTGTCAGGTAAGTTGTACTAATTAATAAAAGTGAATAGCATACATTATGATATGATACTTGTGAATACACAGAATTGTATAATTGTACCTAAATTAATGTTTTAATTGAGAAATAACATAAACTGACATAGCTAGCCTGGGAAATAATTGAAGCAGTCTGCATAACTAGCAAACGATAGACCCTGCATGAAACTGGTCTGGCTACATTATTATTATTAATTATCAGCCTAATAGATAACTAGCCTTTTAATTGAAATATTGTTTGGCATACATATTATTTAATTCAGTCATTCTTGAACAGAAGTGGTATTTCAATAATTTTTCTTTCAGGTTTATTGTATATATAAGTTGGCAGTCCAATCAAAGCATGTCGTATTGGACAAAACGTCGAACAATTCTAGCAGGAGTCGAGAAACATATGCAAAATATTGCAAACAATGATGAGAATAATGAAATGACAGGCACTGCACAGCGTGACGTGGAATGTAGTCAGGGATCAGAAGTAGGACACAGCCACAGGGTGGTAGATGTAGGAGATAGTCATCATATTCATAGTGATGTGGATGGGGGCCATCCTCAAGACAATGATGTTTCAGTTGGTGAAAGTGAAGAAGAATTTATAGAGAATGACAATATCTACTCCGATGATCCAAACTCTTCACCATCTTCATCTGATGGTGAAAATGACGACGAACATGATCAAAATGGTCTCTATTCTTTGTTGGCTAGATGGGCAATAACAAATGGGATTACCCACATTGCTCTAGGAGAATTGTTGGGTGTTCTTATACGTTTCCACCCTGATCTACCTGAAGACCCCAGAACACTTTTGTCAACAACAAAAGTTGATGGCATTAAACCAATAGCTGGTGGTTTGTACTACCATTTTGGAATTACAGTGGCAATCAAGTCTGCACTTGCTCATGATCCCAAGCTGAGAAACTGTGACACTATACAGCTGCAGTTAAATATTGATGGGCTTCCATTGTTCAAGAGCAGCAATGTACAATTTTGGCCAATATTGGGGCAATTGGCACAGTCAAGCAACACAGAACCATTTGCAATAGGATTGTTCTCTGGGAAGTCAAAGCCTTGTCATCCGGATGAGTTTTTACAGGATTTTGTGGAAGAAATGGCTGATCTTCAAACAAACGGTTTGAATTTCAATGGTCAACTGTTCAACGTAGCCATTTCCAATTTTGTGTGTGATGCTCCAGCACGTGCTTACATCAAATCTGTCAAGTCCCATTCTGGTTATTTAGGTTGCGATAAATGTACACAGGCTGGAGAGTACAAGGGAAAGATGACTTTTCCAGAAACTAATGCCCCATTGCGCACATACATTGCATTTGATGAAATGGTCGATGAGGATCAAAAAGGCACGTAAAGGTGAATTTACATCTGATGTCCAAACAGAAGAAGAAGATCAAAGCAAAAGGCCAAAGAGGTGTGTTAATAATTGTTAGATTAACATCAGCTGTAGCAAGTCTAGACTATTAAGTTAGTTATATTAGACAAACGGAGTAGTTGGTACGCAGTCTGCAGAAATATTTAATAGTGGTTAGTTTGTCCGAAAATAGCTCAGATGAGCTAATGTTGTGCAATTCCACATGTGAATAAAGCTTCTTGTATCTTGTAGTTAAAACTACCCATGACAGTTACATAATTGCACAGTCATCAACCAGGGTTGGGGTTTAACCCGGGCTAAACTGGTTTTGCCCAGCCCAGTGGGTTAAACCAGGTTTTTAATAGTTTAACCCGGGTTAAGCCTAGGTTAAATTAGGCTTTACTCTATCGGAGATCTCAGGATGATATTATCAGAGGGACATTCTCAATATTATATTAGTTGGTATATAGATTGATGATGGTTTAAAATTGTTGTATAACCACCTTATGCAAATTACTTATACTAGACACCAGTTCAGACCATAATCCTTTTATGTATTTAAACGAGCCCAGAAAGTCCAAAATAAAAGGCCTTTTTATCAGTGTGCCATTAATTACTAGCTGAGTCTTCTGAAGATGTGCAGTGATTCCAGTCAGACAATGTACCCTAGTACAGTGTGGTGTCAGCTTGCAGGTTATGGAACAGGAGGACATAGAGCCTTGCAGACTGATAAGTGGTAATCTACCCTTTGTGTTCACTGCCAATAACTGGATTCATCATCAATCCTCCAAAGATACCTGAGCCACCACATATTCATGGTCAAGTTGATTAGCTCAACTCCCAAACTAAGACAATACACAACTCTGAATGAGTGTCCAGAGTGAGGCCTAAGCAGTGTCTTCCAATTGCTGAATAGATCAATTAACCCTGCCCCCAGTCCCAAGTGGAGTGACATTGTGCACAGGTGTTCATTAATCCTTAGTGAATGTACTTTGTGTGCTTTATTCTTTCATATTGTGACAAAATGTGGCTAAAAATAGCTTAACCCGGGTTTAACCCAGTTTAGCCCAAAATGGAGATTTAGCCCAACCCGGGTTAAACCAGAGTTTAACTTGCAAACGTTATCATCAACATCTGTTTCAACAACAACATTATGCATTAACCCTAAACTCCTATAAATCTTTATGAAGCAACATCATATGTTTGCATAGAAAAAGGTGTCTTGATATGATATGTTAAAGTATTCAACAACAGATTTCTTGTTTGTCCTAGATACACACAGAAGCCAGCTCATCTGCAAGATGACAGTGAAGATGACGATGTTGATGATGAATGCGAATCATTAGTCAGGAAATCGGAAAAAGGTTGAAGTGGAAAGGCATGTCATGCTAGACTGCAACGGGCACCCACGCCACCAACAGTTCCTGGTATTTATCTTCCTGGAATGATTACCTTCCTTTCTGTGTGAATGCCTGACCAATATATTATATTGTATCTTGTAATATATTGGTCAATGGTCATACTTCGTAATGGAATAATGTGTAATCTTAGACACACATGTTGCAATGAATTCCATCATAGACCATTTTAATAACATCCATTTATGACACATTTGTGTTATTCAGGTGCTAATCAACGTCTTTATAATTCGAATCACCTTGTAAATCACTGGTTTGCCTATGTGATTCTGGTACTATAATATAAAGTGCTGCTATGTGCTTGTTATTAATTGTCAAGTATCCCAGGCTAGTGTGTTGTTTGTTTGTATCTTTGTAAATACACACTTCATATTTTCAGATTTGACAGATGAGAGGATTCCAATGTGGAGGACCACACCAAGTACTCCACCAAGTTGGAGGACACCTTCATCTGCGTTGGGATCAGCAGTGTTATCACCAACATCAACCAGACAGTTTTCAGGTAATTATTCCAATCCTAACATATGGCCACAATACAAGATATGAACATATATATCCTTTATCTTTACCATCTTTACAGCTTTAGCCCTGACACAAATATGTAGGTGTATAAAGAGTGCAAAAGCCTTGTTTTTGCAAGTTTAAAAACGAAATAAGATTAGATTTATTGCCATGTGTTATCATTGCAGTCAATACAATAAAACATTGGAAAGTGTTACGGTGTTGGGTCGGACAAGTACGTATTCGTGACAATTCTCTCATGCAGAAAAAAAATGCATTAAAATATACTAGTAATAAAACGAAAAAAAAAAAATGTTCATGCACAGTAAATGCTATCTTAAAATAAACTCTTGACTATATTAGCACGTAGCCATCTCTATTCTTCTTCTTCTATGTGCCATGTCTGTCACAGGCGTTGGCGATCATGGCCCTCCATACCGCACGGTCGTGTGTAGTTTGTAGCAGTTCTGTTGTGCTCCTTCCACACCATGTTGAGAGACTATCTATTATTTTTATTCTCTGGCGTCCTCTGGATCTTTTTCCTTCTAGCCATCTCTATACATGTTTTCTATTATGTGTACTAGTCAAGGTGCATAGTATTTTTTAAATACTCTACATGTTGTATTTATTTTTGGCAGCTTTTGAGAAGGAGATACTGTCAGGTATGACAGCCATCCAACTGACACTGGATGGCGTGGTGTAAGAGCTGGCCACTCTGCGGAAACAGATAAAAACACTGCATAGTAGAGACGTTAAAGAGCTGCCAGAGGACATATTTCCCAATGCCAAGTGTAAACAAGGTCAAGGAGCTGGAGGTCAGGCTGCTCGACAAGAACGTCAAAAACCTGGTGGTGAGTATTTGTATGATCATTTTTGCATCGTTACATCATTCTTTCTAAGGGAAAATAATGAAAACTTCTAATTGATCTCTTAATATCTTCATCTTAAGTGTTTTAAATGTCGTAATAAAACCTGCAATATATTTGTATTCATTTTATAGTTTCCTTGTATGTTCTATGTGTAGGCATTACAAATTTTACATTTCCCAAAAGTGAATAACATCCACCATTTTCAGGCCATTTCTAGATCCTCTCGAGCATTTTCCCCCATCATCTTTAACCTTTCTAAACACATTTGTGTTGTCCACAAATTTAAGTGTTTTGCTTGTTAGTGTTATTCCATAAATATTGTGTGGGGTCTGTTATTTTTATATGATGTGCAGTGGGGGGACTGCTATTATCACTGTACTCATATACAATTAAATTAGAAAAAATAAATATGGATGGTGCTTCCAGCCCCCCCCCCGTACAGTTATTTCTGGAATAGCTCTTATGTCATCATCTAAGTCATTGATATATGTAATATTATTAAGAATAATATAGGTATTTGATCCTCCACTCAAAACTGATTTCCGATTCGAAACTTCCCCTCTGCTACCCCGTACTAACATGTTTCTATCCAGCTGATTATGCAGTCCCTATACCATGGGCTTTCATTAACATTTTGGTGTGTGCTGTATGTTTGCAGACCCATGACTTGGCCTCTATTGGCGGCGGCAACATCAAAGAAAATGTGCGGCGTGTGATGTCGCTTGTGCTACACCATGCCGTTGCCATTCAGTACAACTGGGCAGGCAAAAGTGGCTGGAAAAGCCAAACAGAAGAAACTAAAAAGGCATTTGGCAGTCTGCTGTTGAGCAGTGTCATTACACGTGTGTACCAGTATAGCTACTTCATCCTTTTATATCTACTTGCTTACAGTACAAACTAAGGATTAATAATGATTATGGATTAGTTAATATGAGAGACGTCTTTTCAAATAATAATTTTTTATGGCCCCTAAATCCTCAGGGACTTGAACTCAAAGAGTGAGGACCACTGAGGATTTACCATAATTTCTTTGGAATATTATATACAGAAAATTATGGTAGGATGGGATTGCAATGTAAACAAAATGTGTTAAGTTATTTACTATTTGCAGAAGGTACCTAGTTTCAGATGGTTTTAAAGTGATGGGGAGTCTATTCCTGAGTTTGTGCAAAACTACAGTTAAAGCCTGCCCAGGTTGAGCTTAATTTTGGGAACAAAAAGATGTTATGAGATCAAACTGGAAAATAAATTATTGTTTAGGAAGTGCACTGATGTTTTAGATAAAACTATATATGTATATATATATATGTGTGTGTTTCAGGGGCCATTATGAGGAATCCTTTCATTCAAGGGATCACCGAGTCGACTGTACAGAAAGAGATGATGCTGTGGCTGAGGAACGCAGGAGACAGGCATGGCGGGAGGAAGCGTCGTGCACAGGACAGGCATGATCATGCCAATGATGTATAATTATTTTTATATGAATAAAACTGTTCATGTTTTGTTTCATATCCTGGCTTTTGTTGCTATCTCATACAGATATACTACTATACATATCAATGTTAGGCCACAAATATTTCTGTATTATATACAATAGTGTACTGGGCCATTAGTGTTCCAATATTATGCCAGCATATGATGCTAGTACCGGCACAGTACTGGGCCAGTATTGTGCCAGTACCGCCTGCCATTACTGGGCCAGTACTGGACCAATGCACTGTAGCAGTACTGGGCCAATGCTGGACCATTACTGGGCCAGTATTGGGCCAGTAATGGACCAATGCACTGTAGCAGTACTGGGTCAATGCTGGACCATTACTGGGCCAGTACAACATGCCAGTATTGGCCCAGTTAACAGCCTCCGTGCAGAGCATGTATTGGGCCAGTGCTGGATTAGGTTATCGGGCCAGTACCACATCAACCGGCGGTAGGTATTGGCCCAATATTGGCACAGTACTGTTATGTTAGCTGGGAAGTCGTTGGCAAAGGCGTGAATCACGCTTGACCACCTGCTATGTTCACAGGTGCAATCCTGTGAAGTTGAGATAAAAAGTCACTAATATACTAAAAACTATAAAACATCCAGTAAAACTGTTTAGTCCAGGATCGTCTTGACTCACATAAAACAACTGTAAAACTGCACTGCGATCTCCTCGTTAAAAATTGATAAAATACAAAAGATGCACAGGGCTTATAATGGTGCAACCACATGCAGGTGCGACCAATCACATGTTTATTTCAGCGGAATTTTTCTCATTAATTGTTCATCAGAAGAAGACATTTACGACATCCCATTTCGACATACAGATTAGAAGCATCGCCACCAGCGCTGTCATTTCCCAACTCGTTCTGACTGCTCTCTCCCAATAATGCCTGATCTTATTCCTGAAAATCTTCATTTGTCAGCTGTCTTTGTCAGACTTACAAACCGGCCGTATGAAACAATCACCTTATGTTGCCAGACCAACCAGTAGTAAACACGGTTATTCTAAATAAAATGCAGAGTGTTGCCCTTAGAAGCCACTGCCCTGACATCGACTAACCATATTGGCACTGATGAGAATAACGGCGGCGTATTTTGCGACACAAAACGATATCGCCCATGTAGGTATGGGACGTAAAACAGGTCGAAAGTATTGCCTTCTTCGGGTATCAGCTTCAACTATACATACAAAGGAAGATCATGTCTGAAATGCTAAAGGTCTACATCAGCGCAAAAGAGGCCTATGACATTAAAAAATTAAGGAATATATTTTATATAGAAACGTCTATAAAATTTGTATGACCATATTAATTGATTTAGAATTTTACAGAAATGCTATAGAATACTCTATATTTTTGTGCATTTTAAAAATAGATTTCTAATTTGCTAAGGCAAACTAGCTATCATCGACAATTTGACTAGTACAATGTCGGACTGCATTAACACCTATTGAACAGTATGTACATTATTTTAGGGGGTAAATGACTATCATACCTACTTTGCCCACAGCCCAAGGATGAAGTACGAGAGCTCACAGGGATGTGTGAGAGGGGTCACATTTGAAGACGTTCTGCTCTCTGGCTACGCCAGTGACGGGGGTCTGTTCATGCCAGAACGTACCCCCACCGTGGACCCACCCACCTTGCAGTCGTGGGCTAGGCTCTCCTACAGCGACCTCGCCAAGAAACTGGTACGAATGTTTGTCGATGAAACGGAAATCGCTACTGTTGAACTTGAAGGTGAGGCGCCTCGAGGTGACCAAGTCTCCCGTGTTGAATGCACTTGTGACGTGTTCAACAGTTTGAGTTTTGACCAGAAAATACTTAATTTCCACATTTTTAACGCACATACACACAAGCACGCATGCACGCACAAACACACTCACAGAGCTGTATTTGCATATTTTTGGGTTTTTCTGTGTTAATTTTACATTCTGCTCATCAAGTATTAGCAAATGTGTTGTATGTAAATTTACATTTTTGTAATTTGTTTTAACCATTCAAAATTATTATGTTTTACCATCTTGCATATAGGCTTACTGATTCTAGTAATTTGGTTGCTTTGTAGAATTACTGGACAGAGCATTTTGCAAGTTCGACAACTCTAACATTGTGCAGATAGCTCGCCTTTCGTCTGGTTTGAACATCTTGGAATTATTTCACGGACCCACACTTGCCTTCAAGGACTTGGCCATGTTATGCGTGGGACAGTTCCTGGAATACTTCCTGGCAAAGCGGAAAAAGCACATGACAATATTAGTGTGTAAGTATTTCTTGGTGTTATGTTATGAAGTGTTTTTATTAAATAAGACTAGTTTGTGGTGGCTAACTGATTAGGCAAAACCAGGCAGCTAGTGCATTAATGTTTCCTCAATGTAAGTACATGTATATTTGAAAGGTATGTTCTTATATAGCGCGGTATCCTAGTCTTGTGGACTTCTCAGAGCACATTATGTTTCTTTTTTCTGAAGTGACCTGATATGGTACTGTTAAATAATTATATATTTTTTCAAAATGCATACCGTGAAATGAAATGCCCATTTACATGATGGTTATAACTCCATACATTAAGATGTGAACCTTCGCAACCCGTCACATATGTCTGATGTTGTCTTTGTCATCTTGCGCTTAGCTTTAGGCAAAGAGCCCTAGGACCTGCATCCGGTTTCATCAAGTGGCTAAGAACGCGTTCTTAACGCTAAGTTGATTGTCTTAGTATTTTTTTCCAATAAGGGAACATAGGAGTTTACTCAAACACGTGACGCTATGTAATTACTTGAACTTTAAGAACCATTCATGAAACCGGCCCCAGGTCAGAATCTTTTGCCCTGTGACCTGGTAAGTTGTTGACCGCAGCGACGTCCGGCGACACGGGCAGTGCGGCCATAGAGAGCGTCCGAGGCCTCGCCTCAGTGGACATCGTGGTGCTGCTGCCACGGGGACGATGCTCACACATACAGGAGCTCCAGATGACCACAGCGACTGACCACAATGTCCACGTCTACCGAGGTACGTCACTTATTACATGCAGTAGCACGGCTGATTAATTAATTTATGAGCGATTTTTGGGGTGCTTTTTCCCATCTTCTTTTGAGGTTGAGACTCACCAAACATCTCCAATTGCACCATCTTAGACTCTCACAAATACGTCTCATCCCCTTGTGGTCAGTTCCGTTGGAAATCTTTTCCATAAAGCGGAACTCTTGCCTCAACAGGGGGTGCGTTGCACTATATGAACCCCGCAGCCTGCATGAGAGCATGCACACATGGACAAATAACTGAGTATGATTTTATTAATAATATTGCATTACAAATTGATGATGTGTGTGTTTGTAATGATCCAACCGTATAGTTTAAATCACATAATAATTGTTATGTAAGTTAAACACTTTGGTGATTAAGTCACTGTTGTTAAGATATGGTCTTAAATTTAATTTACGTTTGAGGGTTTTGATTTCAGTGATGCGGTGAGTTGGTAGTTGTGGGTTGTGGGAGATTACACTTTGATCGTTGTGGGTTGTAATTGATGACACGTTGGTTATTGTGGGTTATAGTTGATGACACGTTGGTTGTTGTGGGTTGTAGTTGATGATACCTTGGTTGTTGTGGGTTGTAGTTGATGACACGTTGGTTGTTGTGGGTTGTAGTTGATGACACATTGGTTGTTGTGGGTTGTAGTTGATGACACATTGGTTGCTGTGGATTGTAGTTGATGACACATTGGTTGCTGTGGGTTGTAGTTGATGACACCTTGGTTGTTGTCGGTTATAGTTGATGACACATTGGTTGCTGTGGATTGTAGTTGATGACACATTGGTTGCTGTGGGTTGTAGTTGATGACACCTTGGTTGATGTGGGTTATAGTTGATGACACATTGGTTGCTGTGGATTGTAGTTGATGACACATTGGTTGTTGTGGGTTGTAGTTGTTGGCAACTTGATTGTTGTCGGTTGTAACTGATGACACTTTGGCTGTTGTGGGTTATAGTTGATGACACATTGGTTGTTGTCGGTTGTACTTGAAGACACATTGGTTGTTGACATTGTAGTTGATAACACATTGGTTGCTGCGGATTGTAGTTGATGACACTTTGGTTGTTGTGGGTTGTAGTTGATGACATTTTGGTTGTTGTGGGTTGTAGTTGATGACACTTTGGTTGTTGTCGGTTGTAGTTGATGACACTTTGGATGCTCTGGGATGTACTTGAAGGCACATTGGTTGTTGTGATTGTAGTTGATAACACATTGGTTGCTGTGGATTGTAGTTGATGACACTTTGGTTGGTGTGGGTTGTAGTTGATGACATTTTGGTTGTTGTGGGTTGTAGTTGATGACATTTTGGTTGTTGTGGGTTGTAGTTGATGACACATTGGTTGTTGTGGGTTGTAGTTGATGACACATTGGTTGTTGTGGATTGTAGTTGATGACACATTGGTTGTTGTGAGTTGTAGTTGATGGCAACATGGTTGTTGTCGGTTGTAATTGATGACACTTTGGTTGTTGTGGTTGTAGTTAATGACACATTGGTTGTTGTGGATGTAGTTGATGACACACTGTTGTAGTGGTTGTAGTTGATGACACATTGGTTGTTGTGGTTGTAGTTGATGACACATTGGTTGTTGTGGTTATAGTTGTTGACTCATTGGTTGTTGTGGTTGTAGTTAATGACACATTGGATGTTGCGGATGTAGTTGATGACACATTGTTGTAGTGGTTGTAGTTGATGACACATTGGTTGTTGTGGTTGTAGTTGATGACACATTGGTTGTTGTGGTTATAGTTGATGACACATTGGTTGTTGTGGTTGTAGTTAATGACACATTGGTTGTTGTGGATGTAGTTGATGACACACTGTTGTAGTGGTTGTAGTTGATGACACATTGGTTGTTGTGGTTGTAGTTGATGACACGTTGGTTGTTGTGGTTATAGTTGTTGACTCATTGGTTGTTGTGGTTGTAGTTAATGACACATTGGATGTTGCGGATGTAGTTGATGACACATTGTTGTAGTGTTTATAGTTGATGACACATTGGTTGTTGTGGTTGTAGTTGATGACACATTGGTTGTTGTGGTTATAGTTGATGACACATTGGTTGTTGTGGTTGTAGTTAATGACACATTGGTTGCTGTGGATTGTAGTTGATGACACATTGGTTGTTGTGGTTATAGTTGATAACACATTGGTTGCTGTGGATTGTAGTTGATGACACTTTGGTTGTTGTGGGTTGTAGTTGATGACATTTTGGATGTTGTGGGTTGTAGTTGATGACATTTTGGTTGTTGTGGGTTGTAGTTGATGACACATTGGTTGTTGTGGATTGTAGTTGATGACACATTGGTTGTTGTGAGTTGTAGTTGATGGCAACTTGGTTGTTGTCGGTTGTAGTTGATGGCAACTTGGTTGTTGTCGGTTGTAATTGATGACACTTTGGTTGTTGTGGTTGTAGTTAATGACACATTGGTTGTTGTGGATGTAGTTGATGACACACTGTTGTAGTGGTTGTAGTTGATGACACATTGGTTGTTGTGGTTGTAGTTGATGACACATTGGTTGTTGTGGTTATAGTTGATGACACATTGGTTGTTGTGGTTGTAGTTGTTGACTCATTGGTTGTTGTGGTTGTAGTTAATGACACATTGGATGTTGCGGATGTAGTTGATGACACATTGTTGTAGTGGTTGTAGTTGATGACACATTGGTTGTTGTGGTTGTAGTTGATGACACATTGGTTGTTGTGGTTATAGTTGATGACACATTGGTTGTTGTGGTTGTAGTTAATGACACATTGGTTGTTGTGGATGTAGTTGATGACAAACTGTTGTAGTGGTTGTAGTTGATGACACATTGGTTGTTGTGGTTGTAGTTGATGACACATTGGTTGTTGTGGTTATAGTTGATGACACATTGGTTGTTGTGGTTGTAGTTGTTGACAACTTGGTTTTTGTGGGTTGCAGTTGATGGAACCTCGGATGACCTTGACGAGCCAGTCAAACGCTGTTTCCTCGATGGTGCGTTTTCTAAAGAGCATCATCTGATGAGTCTAAACTCCATCAACTGGGCCCGCGTCATGGTTCAGATAGTTCACTTCTTCTACGCTTATTTACAGGTAATCTTGCTGTACCTGTTAGTTTACCAGTAAGTTCTTGATTCTTGTGACCGGTATAAATTATATGTACTTTATCCCAAGAAGATTGCAATTTCTCAACAATGTTATTGTATTACAATGTATTAAATGTCTAGTCTAACTAAAAATAGTATACATTGTGGTGACTGACGGTCATAATATCTTGAGGTCTGGATCACTCAACTAGTCAGTCTTTTCAGTGTTAAACCCAGATCTGTGCATGCAAGGCACCGCACTACCCAATACTACACATCTCGCACCATCTCGATACATTGTGCTAAAATTAGACGGTTCGCACATCGGACACCAAACATACAATACACAGACACAGGCAGACAGACACACATGCACACAAATACAAACACGCACACCCACTCGTCCGCACGCACACACACACCACCACATTTGGTGTCACAATTTAATATTTTGTATCCAGTGAAGTTATAGATGTCATCTGATACATTTGTTCCTCCACCCCTTCACGTAATAAACATTTGGCATGACTTCACTTAAGATAGTTGAAAGAGACACTTCGGTATTCTTCTCTGTTTGTCACAGATGTGTCCGACGTGTGATTCCGAAGTGGAGGTTGTTGTTCCTACTGGAGGCTGTGGCAATACTGTCGGTAAGTGGAGGTTGTTGTTCCCAAGTGGGGGTTGTTGTTCCCAAGTAGAGGTTGTTGTTCCCAAGTGGAGGGTGTTGTTTCAAACTGGAGGTTGTTGTTTCAAACTAGAGGTTGTTGTTCCCAAGTAGATGTTGTTGTTCACAAGTGGAAGTTATTGTTCCCATGTTAAGGTTCCCGAGTGAAGGTTGTTGTTTGCAAGTGAAGGTTGTTGTTCCCGAGTGAAGGTTGTTGTTTCCACGTGGAGGTTGTTGTTCCCAAGTAGAGGTTGTTGTTCCCGAATGGAAGTTGTTGTTCCCATGTTAAGGTTATTGTTTCACAAGTAAATGTTGTTGTTCACAAAATGAGGTTGTTGTTCCTAAGCGGAGGTTATTGTTCCCATGTGGAGGTTGTTGTTACCAAGTGGAGGTTGTTGTTCCCGAGGGGAAGTTGTTGTTCCCGTGTTAAGGTTATTGTTTCTGAAGTAAATGTTGTTGTTCACAAGATGAAGTTGTTGTTCCGAAGTGGACATTGTTCCCGAGTGGAGGTTGTTGTTCCGAAGTGGACGTTGTTCCCGAGTGGAGGTTGTTGTTCCAAAGTGGAGGTTGTTGTTCCCAAGTGGACGTTGTTTTTCCCATGAAAGGCAATGACAATGCTGTGGGAGGGAATAGGGATCATCCACAAATGACAACAGTGGTTGCTTACGTTGTGTTGGTTAGGAGTCTAGATTGTGCTTAAAATATACTTAATGTACAGTCAAACCTGTCCAATGTGGACATTGTTCGGACAGCACACTACGTCCATAAGGCCATGTTACCGCTGTCAGCGAATAGCGGACAATGCAATCTATTCATTGGTGGCTTTCCAAAGTGTTCATTGTAGACAGGACTTTGTTTCTGGAGAGATGTCCGCCAAGGCGGGTTTCATTGTGTTCAGTTGCAAATGCCCGCAGTGTTCTCGTGTCCCTGACAGCGGGGTGTCTGGCCCACAAGATGGGGCTGCCTATCCGCATGGTGTGTGTTGTCAACAGCAATGATGTGGTGGCGAGGTTCATCAGGACCGGACAGTATGTCATGGCTGAGAGTGTCCATGCCTCCCTTGCCCCGGCCATGGACGTACAGGTGGGTACTGCACACCAACACTAGATCTCCAAGTTCAACTTCACATCATGAATCGAATGGTGTGCTTTATGCAAATTTGTTTAACATGCAATATTTTAGTATGCTTTCTCATCTAGTCCTTCAAGCTAGTAGTTCGTGTGTGTGTGAGTGTGTGTGCATGTGTGTGTGTCTGTGTGTGTGTGCGTGCATGTGTGTGCAACAGTTTAACATCGTCCGTGTAAGTCAGTTTGTTGCAAAGAAAAGAATGATTGAACTGACTAACAAATCACACATACCATTCAATCCAAAACAAGCATTCAAACACTTTTTAGATGATAATAATTCCAAATTGTATTATTAAAGCAGACAGTATATTGTTTGTCGTTTCTAAAAAAATTATGATGAAAATGGGGTGAGTGGTGGGGCTGGGTGGTGGGCGTGGGTAATGGGGTGGGGTGGGTGGTGGTTTGAACCAATGCAAAATTATATACGGTAAACTCATGAGACCATCTGTTAACTCTTTAGGTCTCATGACGTTGGAATGAAATACGCCCCGTTTCCCCACAACGGACATACATATTGAATGAGATATGTTTTTTTCTCGAATAGCGCTGACTCGAAACTTCCAATATAAAGCCGTTCAACAATTAAATACCCTATTATCTGTGGGCAATTTCTGGAGCTGTGGATCAAGACATACCTGCCTTTTACGGGCAGTTAGTGTGTAAAGGGTTAATGATAGAAATGCGTGTGTCGTCAAAATGATAGAAGTGTTCATTTGCTTTTTTAATGTTTCCCATTCTGCCATCACAGATTCCCTACAACATAGAGAGACTGGTCTACCTCTTCTCTAACAGGGACACGCGTCTCACAAAGACATTTACTGCCAACTTCCAAGACAACCACTGTGCTGCGGTGCCACGGGAGCTGCTCAAAACGGTATATTGTAGCACAGGGCAGACAGGCCGGTTTGGATGGTTGAGACCATTATTTCCAACTTCAATTTCTTTACATAAATCTGCTAAAAATGTATTCCTAAAATGTTTTATACCATTCTGAAATTGCAGTTATACATATTTATTTGCAACAATACACACAATTGTTATTTAGGAATATAACCGCTAAACTGTGCAACATATTCCCTGTGGCTGTATTTAATAGTACTTTCTTTGTGACCAGATTCAAGCAGTGCTTGGAAGCTACGTTGTCAATGACAATGGTATCCAGGCAGCCATGAGGCAGTGTTGGCATGAAAACAGCTACCTCGTGTGTCCTCACACGGCAACCGCTGCTTACTACCACTACAGTCAGACTGACAGGCAAGTAGCCATAACACAGGCTAGTAGCCAGTGCTAGCCACCACAGGCAAAAAGCCAGTGCTAGCCACCACAGGCAAAAAGCCAGTGCTAGCCACCACAGGCAAATAGCCAGTGCTAGCCACCACAGGCTAGTAGCCAGTGCTAGCCACCACTGGCTAGTAGCCACTGCTAGCCACCACTGGTTAGTAGACAGTGCTAGCCACCATATGCTAGTAACCAGTGCTAACCACCACATGCTAGTAGCCTGTGCTAGCCACCACAGGCTAGTAGCCAGTGCAAATCACCGCAGGTTAGTAGCCAGTGCTAGCCATCACAGGCTAGTAGCCAGTGCTAGCCACCACAGGCTAGTAGCCAGTGCTAACCACCACAGGTTAGTAGCCTGTGCTAGCCACCACATGCTAATAGCCAGTGCTAACAACCACAGGCTAGTAGCCAATGCTAGCCACCACACGCTAGTAGCCAGTGCTAACCACCAAAGGCTAGTATCCAGTGCAAGCCACCACAGGTTAGTAGCCAGTGCTAGCCATCACAGGTTAGTAGCCAGTGCAAGCCACCACAGGTTGGTAGCCAGTGCTAGCCATCACAGGTTAGTAGCCAGTGCAAGCCACCACAGGTTAGTAGCCAGTGCTAACCACCACAGGCTAGTAGCCAGTGCAAGCCACCACAGGTTAGTAGCCAGTGCTAGCCATCACAGGTTAGTAGCCAGTGCAAGCCACCACAGGCTAGTAGCCAGTGCTAGCCATCACAGGTTAGTAGCCAGTGCAAGCCACCACAGGCTAGTAGCCAGTGCTAGCCATCACAGGTTAGTAGCCAGTGCAAGCCACCACAGGCTAGTAGCCAGTGCTAGCCATCACAGACAAGTAGCCAGTGCTACCCACCACAAGCTAGTAGCCAGTGCTAGGAACAACACATGCTAGTAGCCACTGCTAGTCGCCATGCTGGTAAAGACCATGGCTATCCACAAGACAAGCAAATGATCATAATTGACCTGTCCATCATGTGACCTGTTGCCTAGCAAAAACTCTGTCGAATCATCAAAAAGTGGATCCTGAACACGTGTTTGGCTGGGACATTCCGTTGTACGTTTTGTTGAAATTCTTGTCCCAAAGGCGTTTTGATTGTTTATGACAAAAACAAGTTTTTAAAGAAATAACTGTATGCGGGAATCTATGTGATTTATGAGATGCCATAAAGCAATAGAAATGTATTTCACGTAGGGGAATGTGGGCTAATATGGTCTCCCATCTAAAATGGCCACGCCCTTATATCTCGACCATAAGATGGTGTTGCATTTTGTCAATAAGATGCAATGCTTCAAACTTTCTGCTGATCTAAATTGAATGTCATAACGTTTTTATATTTTAAACGTACAACCTTGTAAAATGTATATTTTATTAAGTTTTTCAAGAATTTAATTATTGTAATTATTTAATAAACTTTTCAGTAACCTGCAGAGGGTGTGCCTTGCAACAGCCTCACCAGCCAAGTTTACAGAGGCTGTTCTGTCAGCTGGACTCACTCCCCAGCCTACAGAAGCTGTAGAGAGACTTGAGCATTTGGCACCCAAGTATCAGGACGTTGAACTAGGCGATGACTGGGATGCAATTCTGCGACGCACCATAACAGACATCAGTCAGCGGCACTCACAGGGGGCTGTTTGATCAGAATAGTCCTTGAAGCTTGTTCATTGTTTAAATACCCCTTTTGCAACTCGGTTGATTGAACATCTAGTCATCCATATACTATTATTAATAGTGTGGCAGGGCCTGGTCCCATTGGTTACTTTAGAAACTCCAAAAAACATGAGGGAAGAGTGTGGCGAGACCAGGTCCTGATAAGTGCTATCTGTTGTGCGACACTGTAGTCCATGTAGGGGTGCGCAATGACATCCCTATATAAGCCCCTACACTGGCATATAGCGTCGCTGCGCACCTGTGATTCGATGGAACAACATCCCGGATTCAGAGTCTTACGTGTGGCGCAGCCACTCTTATAATTCGCGAATACACAGATGCGCGCAGGATGCAATAAACACAAGTCACATTCTTAAAGCGTATTACGTCCTGCGACAATATGCTAACTTAGGATCATGTTAAGTGTATCTCCTCCAAGGTGCCGAGGTCCAATCACCTCTTTCTACATTCACTTGTTTCCTTTGTTCATTGCCTCCGTTCTACCAACTGACGATGCATTTATTTTAAAGAAAACCCAACGATAGTATACATTTATTTAGATCTTTCTCCTATCCGAGAGAATCGAGTGGTTGCTAGTTACCCAGAAGGCACCAGTGTCCAATGTGAACAAGTGGTGTGTTGCATCATAGGTTGGTGTAAGCCAGTATTGACTCATGTTACCCAGAAGGCACCAGTGTCCAATGTGAACAAGTGGTGTGTTGCATCATGGGTTGGTGTAAGCTAGTATTGACTCATGTTACCCAGAAGGCACCAGTGTCCAATGTGAACAAGTGGCGTGTTGCATCATAGGTTGTTGTAAGCCAGTTTTGACTCATGTTACGCAGAAGGCACCAGTGTCCAATGTGAACAAGTGGCGTGTTGCACCATGGGTTGGTGTAAGCCAGTATTGACTCATGTTACCCAGAAGGCACCAGTGTCCAATGTGAACAAGTGGTGTGTTGCATCATAGGTTGGTGTAAGCCAGTATTGACTCATGTTACCCAGAAGGCACCAGTGTCCAATGTGAACAAGTGGTGTGTTGCACCATGGGTTGGTGTAAGCTAGTATTGACTCATGTTACCCAAAAGGCACCAGTGTCCAATGTGAACAAGTGGTGTGTTGCATCATGGGTTGGTGTAAGCTAGTATTGACTCATGTTACCCAGAAGGCACCAGTATCCAATGTGAACAAGTGGTGTGTTGCACCATGGGTTGGTGTAAGCTAGTATTGACTCATGTTACCCAGAAGGCACCAGTGTCCAATGTGAACAAGTGGTGTGTTGTATCATAGGTTGGTGTAAGCCAGTATTGACTCATGTTACCCAGAAGGCACCAGTGTCCAATGTGAACAAGTGGTGTGTTGCATCATGGGTTGGTGTAAGCCAGTATTGACTCATGTTACCCAGAAGGCACCAGTGTCCAATGTGAACAAGTGGTGTGTTGCACCATGGGTTGGTGTAAGTTAGTTTTGACTCATGTTACCCAGAAGGCACCAGTGTCCAATGTGAACAAGTGGTGTGTTGCACCATGGGTTGGTGTAAGCTAGTATTGACTCATGTTACCCAGAAGGCACCAGTGTCCAATGTGAACAAGTGGTGTGTTGCACCATGGGTTGGTGTAAGCTAGTATTGACTCATGTTACCCAGAAGGCACTAGTGTCCAATGTGAACAAGTGGTGTGTTGCACCATGGGTTGGTGTAAGCTAGTATTGACTCATGTTACCCAGAAGGCACCAGTGTCCAATGTGAACAAGTGGTGTGTTGCATCATAGGTTGGTGTAAGCTAGTATTGACTCATGTTACCCAAAAGGCACCAGTGTCCAATGTGAACAAGTGGTGTGTTGCACCATGGGTTGGTGTAAGCTAGTATTGACTCATGTTACCCAGAAGGCACCAGTGTCCAATGTGAACAAGTGGTGTGTTGCACCATGGGTTGGTGTAAGCTAGTATTGACTCATGTTACCCAGAAGGCACCAGTGTCCAATGTGAACAAGTGGTGTGTTGGACCATGGGTTGGTGTAAGCTAGTATTGACTCATGTTACCCAGAAGGCACCAGTGTCCAATGTGAACAAGTGGTGTGTTGCATCATAGGTTGGTGTAAGCTAATATTGACTCATGATACCCAGAAGGCACCAGTGTCCAATGTGAACAAGTGGTGTGTTGCATCATAGGTTGGTGTAAGCTAGTATTGACTCATGTTACCCAGAAGGCACCAGTGTCCAATGTGAACAAGTGGTGTGTTGCACCATGGGTTGGTGAAAGCTAGTATTGACTCATGTTACCCAGAAGGCACCAGTGTCCAATGTGAACAAGTGGTGTGTTGCATCATAGGTTGGTGTAAGCCAGTATTGACTCATGTTACCCAGAAGGCACCAGTGTCCAATGTGAACAAGTGGTGTGTTGCATCATAGGTTGGTGTAAGCTAGTATTGACTCATGTTACCCAGAAGGCACCAGTGTCCAATGTGAACAAGTGGTGTGTTGCACCATGGGTTGGTGAAAGTTAGTATTGACTCATGTTACCCAGAAGGCACCAGTGTCCAAAGTGAACAAGTGGTGTGTTGCATCATAGGTTGGTGTAAGCCAGTATTGACTCATGTTACCCAGAAGGCACCAGTGTCCAATGTGAACAAGTGTATTGACTCATGTGTTGCACCAATGTGAACAAGTGGTGTGTTGTATGGGTTGGTGTAAGTAGTTTTGACTCATGTTACCCAGAAGGCACCAGTGTCCAATGTGAACAAGTGGTGTGTTGCACCATGGGTTGGTGTAAGCTAGTATTGACTCATGTTACCCAGAAGGCACCAGTGTCCAATGTGAACAAGTGGTGTGTTGCATCATAGGTTGGTGTAAGCTAGTATTGACTCATGTTACCCAGAAGGCACCAGTGTCCAATGTGAACAAGTGGTGTGTTGCATCATAGGTTGGTGTAAGCTAGTATTGACTCATGTTACCCAGAAGGCACCAGTGTCCAATGTGAACAAGTGGTGTGTTGCACCATGGGTTGGTGAAAGCTAGTATTGACTCATGTTACCCAGAAGGCACCAGTGTCCAATGTGAACAAGTGGTGTGTTGCATCATAGGTTGGTGTAAGCTAGTATTGACTCATGTTACCCAGAAGGCACCAGTGTCCAATGTGAACAAGTGGTGTGTTGCACCATGGGTTGGTGTAAGCTAGTATTGACTCATGTTACCCAGAAGGCACCAGTGTCCAATGTGAACAAGTGGTGTGTTGCACCATGGGTTGGTGTAAGCTAGTATTGACCCATGTATTTCATTTTTGTCAGATTTTAATTTGGTAACATGTACAAAACAATTTTGTTCAAATAAAGAAGCTTTGTGAATAAAAACTGTCTGCGTTTGTACCTTTGATGTAATGGGACTCTCACTGGTTCGGGATAGACAGGGAATGGGAGAGTGGTCATAAGAATGCAGTTGTGATGTAGACCCTCACAATGGTAACATGGCACCCCCAGCACACCCACTCAAACCTTCACCAATGAACACACTTATGTGACAAGAAATGTATTTTAATAAGCTCCAGCCAACGTAAGGATGGATCGTATAAGCTGATCAAACAGAACAACCTACGTTTTAAAGTATATCTTATAATTCAACACCACAAACCACCATTGTTTTACCAACGTTGTTTATGTTTATCTCTGCTGTATTTACTCATTCACCACGGTTGTTTGTCAGGAGCTTGTTTCACCAAGACACTGGTGTGTCTATTAACTGACAAACATGAAATGAAGTTGGTGACACACTACCCTCTCTCTCCGCACTATTGACACAGTACAGTGTGTTTTGAGTAAAGAAGCTGGTGAGGGAAACAGTAAAGCTTTGAAAGCAACAACCAACTGGCAGTGTTACTGAAGACATCACCTGGTAAAACAATCTCCTGGGGACCGTTCCACTAACATTCGCATGAGCTCGTAAGGCAGATTTTGCACTTTAAAATCGGTTTCATACCTTAACAATGATCTTGCATAATTATGAAAACTATCAAGACCAGGACATTTTCGTAGGACTGTCATGGAAATATTGTCCTCATTGATACAACGGCAGCTTTTTTAATTTAAAAATATTAAATTTAACAACAGATTCTGTTGAATGATAATTTTTTTTTATAAGCTCATTATCTTTGTGAAATGGTCCCCTGATGCAAACGGCTGAATCACGGCCGACTGAAACAACAAATGCGGCTGTATAAAGCAAACCCAGCTCAACAGTAATGTAGGAATTCACTGGCATGTCACACCTCGCTAGCTATCTCAGCTTAGAGTATCATATGGTCCACACCTGAAGTTGTGTGACAACGCAGCAACATTGAGTGGTTAACATCCAACAAAATGACTTCTTGCACAGGATAAAGGCTTTGCTAGATGAAACAAAACTGGATAGAACTGAATTTACTTCATCAAAACATCCAATCGAAGCTGGTACACTTGAAGTTCTTGTGCAGCCCCTATTCTTGAATGACCACAAGTTCAGTCAATGTGTCAATGGTACTACACAAAATGCAAAATCTACTGGATGTCGACATCTAAGACTTCATTTTAACATATCACAAAATCAACCACTGTTTCTGGCACAAGAGTCTACTTCTTTCCCTCTTTCTTTTTGTCATCCTTTTTCCCTTTCTCCGCTCCGTCTTTCTGCGTCAGCTGACCCATGGCCTGGCGGATAGCCTCACTCTGGGGATCGACTCCGGGCAGCCCTTCGAGCACGCTCTGTAGGAACGCTGGATCGTTGATCACTTCTTCGTAGTCTTCGTCCTGTAAATAAAAAGATGTCAATCAATAAATTTTGACTTTTGAGGATACTTTTTGCTGTGAAAGTATGACTAGAAAATGTGACACATCATGACAGATCAGAACTGTTTGGCATGTCAGAATTATCAGGTAAAAGTACTGAAGAGACCTGAAGACAGTGCGTGGACCATCCAGCGATCTGATGAAGTATGAACCTAAGTTGCTCTCATACCTCTGTTCTTAAAATTAGTCAATATGTAAGCGAACTGAATTGTAACTTTCTACATGAACTGAGATACAAGTAAATATTTCTTGTATGTAGCGTGGTCGCAGAAATGCTATTCCACCTACACATGAACGTAGAACCAGTGTCTAGAGGAGTGAGAACTTACGTCTTCCTTCTTCTGTTTCTTCTCCTCCGAGTCTGTCTCCATCGGAGTCTCTTCGCTCTCTGACGTGTCTGGCACAGGCAACAAACATTGTTGTAAATCACACTCCTTGTGAAATATCATATTTTAATTAACCATTGTATCTTCAAAACTACTCATCCTATCTTCACCTATTTTTCCGTGAATTATCTATACAAAAAGAATGTTGCATATGATATAGTAATAAATTTGAATGAGAGTAACCATGTTAACTAGATATTCTTTACAAATTGCTGATTGGGATGGTTTAGTGGTATGTTCTCCCCCAAATGGCACCAACAATTGTATTATTATATTTCCCTTTTTTTTATTTATTTTAAGAAATAATATATTAAGTCGAGGCTAATGAAAACACTATTCAAAAAATGGGCCAAGTGGCCCTGAAGTCCTTTGGACTAATACGTCTATATGTGACCCCGGCTGACCAAATGAGTGATAAGTCAGAAATTGTAACATTGTTTTCTTACATCCTTGTAAAGGTTTGGTAGGGTGCTTTACACGGTTTCAAAAATTATATGACTGCTACAAAAATTGGCGAAGTTATGGAGCACTGAACATGGTAGGGATCAAAAAGTGAAAATGAAGAAAACGGCTGTTGAAATAGTATATGCAAATGGATTGCATGGAAATATTACATGCACAACATTCAAATGTGGCACACAGTATGTAATATGTATGTTATGTTGCAATGATACACTAAAAGTACAAATGTGCTGCTACAAAGACTTATCAAGTTATGCCAGATTATGTCTTTATGTATAAAACTAAGAGGACAGATTATTTGAGAGCAAAAGGTAGACTCACTGTTTGACACAGTTTAAAAC
The DNA here is from genome assembly GCA_020002185.1 of Paraescarpia echinospica. NCBI lineage: Eukaryota > Metazoa > Annelida > Polychaeta > Sabellida > Siboglinidae > Paraescarpia > Paraescarpia echinospica. The sequence continues at coordinate 2,721,108 of CM034534.1, read as the reverse complement.
TTACAGGCAACTGTTCAGTTTAACAGGGGCCTAGTGGCTTAATGCTGTCTGTTGACACAAGCTACTGCCAGTGACCAATTACAGATTAGTCAGTTTCCATGAAACAATAGCAGGCAGAGAACCTTAGCTCCACAGCTGGGTGTAATACACAACAAGTGATAAATATGATACACTGGAAGTACAAATGTGCTGCTACAAAAATGTATAAAGTTATGCCAGATTATGCCTTTATGTATACAATTAAGAGGACAGATTATCTGAGAGTAAAAGGTAGTCTAAAGAAAATAAAAAATAAACACAACTTGCAATTATAGAAAATCAATAGTTTTGAAGATACAGTTTAAAAGTGTTAGGCAACTGTTCAGTCTAACAGGGATCAAGTGTGTCTACTCTGCCTGGGTGCTGTGACCAATGAAAGATTAGTCAAGGTCTCAATGGGCTAGGCTGTAGAGATTAGTCACAGCTGTTGACTTTGTGGCACAATACACAACATCTACTGTTGGGGGTGGTCTCAAGGGCCCTTCTCAAAACCACATCACTAGATAATGTAAAACTTTTGCACTTTGGGGGCCCCTTAGGTGCCTTTAGAATGATTAAATCAAATACAGATTTCTTGTATATAGTGGCAGCACCCTAAAATACATCTATGCAAAATTAGAAAAAAAGTTGCTGAACAGTTTTTGAAAAAATATACAAAATGTTACATTTTCACCAGTTTTGGGGTCCTTGGGACTAAAAATGTATGTAAATGTAACAATGTTTGATGAAGATCAATATATACAATAGCAAGTTGGTAATTAGAGATACTTGAACAGCCAACACCCCCTAAACACCCACCTACGGCGGCCCCGAGAGACATCTGCATGGCGTAAGCGATCTGCTCCTCCTCTGTCATGGTGGAGACGTTGGGAACCTCCGGGGGACTGTCAGCATCCTGGTCCATCGACATGTCCAGAGCCTGCTTCAACAACGCCTCCTCATCTGTCTCTGCAGAGGCAATAAGCAATATGAATTCTCTGGAAAGCATTCAGCCATGCTGAAATTAATGCACAAAGATAATTCGTACACAATTATCAACCACCGTCTCTAGCCAGGTACTCATTCGTACAGCTGAATGAACTGGAGCAATGTAGAGTGAATGAACTTGCCCGATGTTCGACACGGCACCACATAACTCAAACTCGGTTCTCCCAATGGAGAGTCCGATGCTCTAGCCACTGCACCACAGAACTCCACAAGAAGAAGTAGTAGAATAGAAGCAATAACCAATATACTACCACTTAGAATGATACAGTTTGGAATTCCAAATAGTCAATAACTGCAAATTGATGCCTTTGTGTTTTTTAGCCAATTCGTAGATCAGATTCAGACTGTTTATTACCAAGTAACATTTACAATATATGAGGAATTATTGGTGTTGTGGCAATCAGATGCTAATGGTCCATGGAAGCTAATGAGGATATAAAGGGATGGGAGGGAGGAGATACTGTTGTTGTTGTGAAGATAGAAAGAGATGAGTGGACGTCGGCACCTGGGAGGAGATACTGTTGTTGTTGTGAAGATAGAAAGAGATGAGTGGACGTCGGCACCTGGGAGGAGATACTGTTGTTGTTGTGAAGATACAGAGATGAGTTGACCTCGGCACCTGGGAGGAGATACTGTTGTTGTTGTGAAGATAGAAAGAGATGAGTGGACCTCGGCACCTGGGAGGAGATACTGTTGTTGTTGTTGTGAAGATAGAAAGAGATGAGTGGACCTCGGCACCTGGGAGGAGATACTGTTGTTGTTGTTGTTGTGAAGATACAGAGAGATGAGTTGACCTCGGCACCTGGGAGAAGATACTGTTGTTGTTGTGAAGATAGAAAGAGATGAGTTGACCTCGGCACCTGGGAGAAGATACTGTTGTTGTTGTGAAGATAGAAAGAGATGAGTGGACCTCGGCACCTGGGAGGAGATACTGTTGTTATGAAGATAGAGAAATGAATGCACCTCGGCACTTGGGATGAGATACTGTCAGAGTGCCCCCCAAAATAGCATATATTTTGGTTATGTAAGACAGATGTTCTTTATTCTGTGTTTGTCCCTGTGGTTCCCTGGTACAGGCCTGAGGTCTAGCTCCTGTCTTGCTCTTACTGTTGTTGCTCTCCACTATTCCTATTAGTATTTTCCTGGAGAAAATATTTTTTGGTGGGTAAGCATTTGAATATTTCAATGGTAACTTTGTTGAGAACACAAACATTTTACAATTTCACAAAAGCATATTTTTGGTACTTTGAGATAAAGTGACTGGGTCGGACAGCAAGAAGTTTTTGTTGGTGCTTGAATTTATACAGGATTGTAAACAAATTATGTATTTTCATTGTTGTTATAAGAAAATGTAGGTTTGGGTACATTTAACAAGGATAGTTTGTGCTGTATAATTTTAGTGTTCTATTATTATTACATTCTGTACTTCCATTTAAAATCATTGTCTCATATTTTTACACCTTTTCTAGGTGTCCATTTTATCCCAGTGAAAACTGGCAAAATAGCATTTGTTTATAACGGTTTCCATCATTGTCTATGGGAAAACAGGTTTCCGCTGGCAGAAATGGAACCTTGTGAGACTGGGTGTAGGCACTTACCTTCAACGTGTGGGGCAGTGGCTGGTGCAGACACAGTGCCCCCGGAGGGTTTGGTAGCCTCTTCTTCCTGTCTCGCTCTTTGTTCCTCCATCGACACACGCAGTGCCTACACACAGAGGGGTCTAGATTAACCATTTCAGTACGACAGGTCAGATTTCCGGCCGCACTGTCCGTGACGCTTCAGTACGACAGGCCGGTTATTCGGCATTCACAATGTCTGCTATTGAAATCGTTTTTACTCACAATTATCCACTACGTGGAGCCACTTGTTGTGTACAGTTGTTAAGGCGAATAAATTAGCTATTCAGCAGTGGTCAGCGTTTATTATCGCTCAATAATAGTTTACGGAGATTTTTGCGGTTTTTAATGATGGATTATCAAAATCTGCGGTGGCCACAATGGCGGACAGCATTACTTCAACTAACAATTTACCACCACATGTTTTGGACAGATTATTTGAAAGTTTTAGCGAAGAATGTTTGTCGGATGGTGACGATTGACATAATAACGACGTCGGCGAACTTGGTATACAACTGTGTTCAGCAACTGCAAAAACGTTGAAATTTTGGCGGCCATCTTGGATTGCTGGTTATCATGACGATGGATTGTAAAATGATATGGCTCATATTACTCGCTGATTACTTTCAGAAAATATATAACATTCCTGTTCATAAAATGCATTTTTGTTGCTCAAATCTTGACTTGAAGTGAGGTAGTCCACTGTCTAGCATATTCACTGGGAATGCAGTATTCAGTGGTCACAGCTGGTCAGGGCTGTAGTACTGAAATGGTTAATACTTGAGGGTGATTCTACATGAGGTAACTACGTAGTGACCCATTCTCCGATAGAGGACGCCACTGTGGGAACACGTTTTAAAACCAATGCCCTATGTTTGCTGATCCATGGTAGCTGTATGATGCCTGTACAAAATATTACATTTTGTATTCCTCCGATACCAAGAAATAACCACAACATTGCACAAGGAAGACTGGAAGTCGGGAGTGGTAACTGGTTAAAACTTAACCAATTTATAACTCTGAGGTGTTATTATAAGGCTTAATTGATTTTTTTTAATATAAAGTTCAATGAAACTTTTATAAAGTAAATTGAGAGTTGTCAGTGCTTGCTCCACTGGAAAAGCCCTCACAGACTAGTGCTGGTTCGATATTCGATATATATCAAAGTATCGCGATACTTGTGAAAGTTCGATACTGATACTTCGTGGTATCGCGATACTTCGATATTTTAGTATCGAACGGCCACAGTTCAATACCTTCGATATTTTGATACCTTCAATACGTCAATATTTCGATACCTTCGATATTTTGATACCATCGATATTTCGATACCTTCGATACTTTGTCGATACATATACTTCGATATCGAGTCCATTCGACGTCGATGCGAAGACGTAACATCGTTTTCGAAGACGAAGTTACAGCCGGATGTATGGAAAGTATGGCTACTCCGCTGTGGGCTTCGCTTCCTAACTTGACAGGGTTGACTATGTTGTATGTATTAGGCCACTTAGGCGTGGTTCTTTTTCAAAAAACATAATAAAATGTAACATCTCAGTGATTTTATAAAGCTTTATTGTGGAGTCAGTTTCCAAAAAAGTCTATATAAATAATTATTTGAGTGCGATCTCAGCTTAGCCTCAATTATTCAAGCCTCGTTACGACGTTGGGTGGCACTACCGTTTGCTTCACCACTTTACCTTGTCCACTCTACAGCGTACCAAAAACACACAACATTCCAGTCATTTTATAGAGTGTTTATTGTCCGCATTAGTATTCATGAATCTAGTTTAATATAATAATAATATAAATAATTATTCAAGCGCGACACATTAGACTCGTTTGCCTAGGTTCCGTTTGGTGGCGCTATGTTTTGCTGTTCGATGGCGCCACTGTTTGCCGTACTCGCTCAACCAAGATGAACGACAAAATGTCAAAACGCACATCGCCAATTTGGCAGTTTTTTTTTACAAATACGGAAACACTGTAGAGTGTCTACTATGCCAGAAATGCTCCCCCCAAACTAGTGGGGGAAATACATCGAATTTGACGAAACATGTCACTGTCCATCATCCAATAGACTACCAAAACATGATGATTTAAAGAAGTACTGGTAACACTAACAGTAACAATGTCAATGAGAACCACGTGTTCCACCAACATTTTCGTCAGAAACCAAGCAATGGACATTTAGTAGTAGTTACAGTCAAAGTGAATCGCCATCGGTTGCAGAGTCTACTGCGGCGACAGCGTCAAGAAGTGGCGTACGCGATGTGACTACCAGTTTTATTTATTTATTATTACTAGGTATTCTATTGCTATTGTCTGTAATACTGTATTGTTTTAATGTTACATTACAATTACTTTTACAACATTAATAAATTAGAATTAAACAATTACAATTTACAACTGTTATTTGGTTATTGAAATAAAATGAAAATTGCATATTAATCATTGTTTGCATAACTATATCAATTAGTATGTATCAATGGTTAAGTTGAAAACTGAATAGGTGTACCGTATAGTTCCCAACAGACGCTCAGAGCATGTGCTAAGACTTGGGTGCACGACTACTTGTTTCTTAAAAGTGGTACCAGGCATCACTTTTTCAAACGCACATAGTCAGCAGTGCACATCTACCAAACTGACTGATGCAACATCGACGCATGACAAGAATGCAACATGTTGCAGCTAAAGGCGCACACACACACACACACGCACACTATGAATGACCTATCAAGCATTTGCAAGGTGGCGCTAGCAACAGTGTTGCCATCAGTTATGTCTAGCATGCATTCATTCATGAAAAATATATTTCTATACATGTTTCCCTAATGAAAAACAGTGTGTGCTTCTATGCCATTAGTCTAGATGGATAGTGTGTTTCTATTGGAATCTATACTGTATATAAATTAGACTTACTTACAATGTAAGTATCGAACAAAATTCTGGTATCGATCGATATCGAAGAATTCTGGTATCGAACCAGCACTATCACAGACAATATTCATTGTTATATAAACCAGGGTATCTACAGGTAGCTCGAATTAGATTAGAACTGCAATATGACTACATAAACTACAAATATCAAATTTAAGACAGTAATATCTGAAGTTGCAAGTGATTAATTTTATTTTTTTCGATGTCATCATAAATATAATAATGCCTTCTATAAATATGTTGCTGGATGAACACAACAATTTTGAATAGTTTCACGTTATTGCACATTGTATTTGAATGTTACACCACACTGTTAGAAATGTATATTCCTGTGACATTCATTGAACATTGAATAGATGCTTGTGAGTGTCAGACAGGTAATTAAAAATGTGTTTTATTGTACATATTGTTACAAGTTATCAGTAAACTTACAAGTTACAAGGTAAAACTTACCAGTGCCAGTTCCGGGTCTTCATTGGGATCGATGCCAAACTCATACCCAGCCATGCCACCCGGCACGGCCCCGGTACCGTCCTCTCCCATCACAATGGGGGAGCTGATGAGAGCATCTGACAACATCGGCCCGGATGACACAGTGACCAGGTGAGAACTGTAAGAGAGATTCATGAAAATATTCATAAAGTTGGAAGAAAAATTAATTAATTAATTTTCATTCTACACACAGGCCTTGACACTGACCCAGGGCGCCAGTAGATTTGAAAAGTTACTCTCCACAATGCAAAGTTAAATGAAGATTTTTCAACCTGGTATCACTCTGCAGTCTGCCATTTATTGCAAAATCTGAGACATCACCAAATTATTTTCAGTTCGGGGCTTGATACTTTAGCTGGCTGTCCTCAGCACATCAAAAGCATTTCTTGGTTTTGGCAGTGCCTGTGGCTCAAAGCTAAGGCCGGTATTGCCAGGATCAGGCACATTATATATTATTTGCACTAGCGTTTTATCATGCAGACGACAGTTGAGATTGTCTGCCATCCGTGGCCAATGTGTAACAAGTCCGCTTATTGGGTGAATAATTAATGACCCCTCCATTCGCCAATGATGAGGGTGGATAGAAATGAGTTTGGCAGTGCATACATGTCATCGTATACGCATGGCTGAGTTTTAGTTGCCGTTATTTAATTAGTTATAACAAAAATGTAGCAAAACAAACATTGATTTACAATGTCAAATAAAAAGATTAGGCTTTAGGGTTGTCCTATTTTTTTAGGTAGGGTCGGGCTACCGGAAACACGATGGTGGTCAATCGGATTGAAACCAGTGGCCCGGCGGGCCAATAAAATATGAAAACTGGTGGCCTGAACTGGCCCGACAGCCTCAAAAGACTCCAACGGGCCAGTCTTAATGTCAAGGCCTCACACAACGTCGATGCGAGTTGAATTTCCTAGTTGTGTAGTATGAACATTTTTTAATTAACCTGTTAGACATCAAGTCGGCCAAACCCATCTGAAGACCGACACTTCCATTCAGCCAAACCCAGCCCAAAATAAACCATGAAAAGCTGTATTGTGGTGGTGCCATCTAGTGGATAGTTTTGAAGACATTAGAAACGATGTTTGAACGGATAAGGATATCACGTTCTTGTTATGGCTCAAACAAGTGGGGAAACAAGAACTTTTCAAAAAATGGCTGAGGTCTAAAGATGTAAGAAAGAGAGAGGGATTTTTCCACCACATCACCAAATATTTTGCTTGCAAAAACACAATAATTACTGAAGTACAAAAAATGCCAATTATCCAGGTGAAGAATATGGCTTAGAACATATTAATATTTCTTAATAAAAATGTTTAATAGATATTGTAAAGTGAACATTTTATACCTTATTTCTTGATTGCATAAGTTTAATAGACACTATTAAAAGGAAGCAGTCTGTTCCTAGTTTGTCATGTATTAATTAATATAATGTTCTTAAAGGCCATATCTTGTCCAAATGTTTTTTCCAGAGAACTATGAAATATACGTGTACATGTGTGTTATTCAATGTTATCACAAATCCGAAGCCACATGTTTACCAAAACATTGATGAAATTGGTCTTAAACAGTGCCCGGTCATAGTGCAAAACTGGAAATGTCTGTTTTCCGGAAATGTCTGAAGGCACAGATACATGACTTCGTCGTGGAACCGGTTACACGGTCACACGGTCTACATGGTTAAATGCTATTTCATTATAATTATATTTCACCTGTTTTTACCGTTAACATGTATAATTGATGAAGGTATGTATTGTGGGAAACAGTGGCAATTCGGGGTTTGACTGGAAATTCGGTGCACATCTTCCCCAAAGACCCAATTTGTCGGCAGAAAATGGAACATTTTGTGTGTAAAGGACGGGTTCCATGCTATGCCTACAACGAATAACATCATTTGTGATTCAGATCTGCCGATGGATATATCTTATGAGGTGGAAGATTGGCTTCAAAATACAGTTACATGTTAATAAATCAACAGTCCTTAAAATGACTCAAAAAAAGCGCCGAGATGCGAACGAGTACCACAACAACACCACTGGCCATTTCACCACAACAAACTCAACAGCCAGCCGTCAGTTGTGGACTCTCTCGACAGGTTCATGCCTCGGCCTGTATATTTAGCACCGCACTGACACCAGGCAATCTAACACCAGCAGAAACAACATTAATCTCTCAAATGTCATCATCACTGTCACGAAAATCTATTTGATCATCATATGACACCGTTCTCAACCCACCGGCCGCCATTTTATGAGTTGTTTACACGAGGCGGGTCGTGAGTGGGGCAGCTGTCAATCAGTCAGGGTGGTCCAGGCTGGCGGCTGTTTTCCACAACTGACGTCACATAGCCTCACGCCGCTGTCACTCGGCAGTTTCCGTAAGGCGGCAAATAGAGGTTCTTTTTATCTTGTACGCTCTTACGCGATTCATAAACATGTTTTCAATAGCATCATCTGAAAGTGCGTACATCATTTGTTATTAAGGAACACAGCACATTTTATCCCAGGATATGGCCTTTAAGACTATACTAATTATGTTGAAGGCATCAACAAACTGAGCCCGAAATGTTTGCAGCTTGGAAGATACGCCCCGGAACATGTTCAAATGGTAAACAAAACATCCAGTTTCAAAACAAACTTTATTGGCAATACGGCTGAGGCGGGCTGAGTTTACAGCAATACCCTTTGATGTTCAACAATTTCCCATTTTCCCACGTTCAACATTGTAGACTTCCTGTTACAAATAACTATGCTGGCTAATTGAGGGTAGAGGAACAGACTGTCTCCCTTTAAGTGAAGGAGCTTGGACCACCTGGAGCACCCACCTGCTGCCTTCCTTGCCATTGATTGTATTCACAAACGTTGTCAGTTTGTCTGTATTCACAGCCTGAAATAAATATACGTATTATTACTTCCTAAAAGGTAACTAACAGTATGAGTGCATTCCAAATATCATTATTATTATTTAATAGTTTTATTTACATGTATAAATATGGACTTAATGGTGTTTTGAATAATACACAACACTAATATGTGTGTGCATGTATGCATGAGACATTTAAGGGAACACCTCAGAACGTCGATGTCCGATATCAAATAAAATTACTTTCGTTTGGACGGGGGTCAGAGGCAGTTTCGTCTGGCATCAGACATCAATATTTTAATCTTCGGACTGATACTGTTAATATATTTATATCATCATATCAATGTTTCTGAACTTTCGTCTGAAGAAGGGGATGGGGGCTGAGTCCAAATGAAAGTAATTTAGTCTGATATCGGACATTCTGATATGATCCCTAATTAGATATTCTATTCGTACAGAATGTGGATACATTAAAAGCCAATTAAGGAATGCTGTTACTAAATTTCAGCATCCATCATTAGTAAATAAAGACACTGTGTTCTTACAGCATTATGCACTAGCTCTGACTGTTTAGCTTCATACAATTACTCCTCTCTGTGAAGCTGCAAACACTAAGTCAAGTAGACTAGTGGTTGGATCTGAAGCAGTTGGTATGTGGTGGACTCAGAAATGCGCAAAAAAACAAAAAAATACATAATGTGTTGTATTGGTTCAAAGTACCACCCACCCCCACCAATATGTTATGTGTTGTACTGGTTCAAAGTACCACCCACCCTAACCAATGTTATGTGTTCTATTGGTTCAAAGTATCACCCACCCTAACCAATATGTTGTGTTGTACTGGTTCAAAGTACCACCCACCCTAACCAATATGTTATGTGTTGTACTGGTTCAAAGTATCACCCACCCTAACCAATATGTTATGTGTTGTATTGGTTCAAAGTATCACCCACCCTAACCAATATGTTATGTGTTGTACTGGTTCAAAGTACCACCCACCCTAACCAATATGTTATGTGTTGTATTGGTTCAAAGTATCACCCACCCTAACCAATATGTTGTGTTGTACTGGTTCAAAGTACCACCCACCCTAACCAATGTTATGTGTTGTATTGGTTCAAAGTATCACCCACCCTAACCAATATGTTATGTGTTGTACTGGTTCAAAGTACCACCCACCCTAACCAATATGTTGTGTTGTATTGGTTCAAAGTATCACCCACCCTAACCAATATGTTGTGTTGTACTGGTTCAAAGTACCACCCACCCTAACCAATGTTATGTGTTCTATTGGTTCAAAGTACCACCCACCCTAACCAATATGTTATGTGTTGTATTGGTTCAAAGTATCATACACCCTAACCAATATGTTGTGTTGTATTGGTTCAAAGTACCACCCACCCTAACCAATATGTTATGTGTTGTACTGGTTCAAAGTATCACCCACCCTAACCAATATGTTGTGTTGTATTGGTTCAAAGTATCACCCACCCTAACCAATATGTTATGTGTTGTACTGGTTCAAAGTACCACCCACCCTAACCAATATGTTATGTGTTGTATTGGTTCAAAGTATCACCCACCCTAACCAATATGTTGTGTTGTACTGGTTCAAAGTACCACCCACCATAACCAATGTTATGTGTTCTATTGGTTCAAAGTACCACCCACCCTAACCAATATGTTATGTGTTGTATTGGTTCAAAGTATCATACACCCTAACCAATATGTTGTGTTGTATTGGTTCAAAGTACCACCCACCCTAACCAATATGTTATGTGTTGTATTGGTTCAAAGTATCACCCACCCTAACCAATATGTTGTGTTGTACTGGTTCAAAGTACCACCCACCCTAACCAATATGTTATGTGTTGTATTGGTTCAAAGTATCATACACCCTAACCAATATGTTGTGTTGTATTGGTTCAAAGTACCACCCACCCTAACCAATATGTTGTGTTGTATTGGTTCAAAGTATCACCCACCCTAACCAATATGTTGTGTTGTACTGGTTCAAAGTACCACCCACCCTAACCAATATGTTATGTGTTGTACTGGTTCAAAGTACCACCCACCCTAACCAATATGTTATCTGTTGTATTGGTTCAAAGTACCACCCACCCTAACCAATACGTTATGTGTTGTATTGGTTCAAAGTACCACCCCCCACCAATATGTTATGTGTTATATTGGTTCATCAAAGTACCCCCCCCACCAATATGTTGTGTTATATTGGTTCATCAAAGTACCACCCCCCACCAATATATTATGTGTTATATTGGTTCATCAAAGTACCCCCCACCAATATATTATGTGTTATATTGGTTCATCAAAGTACCACCCACTCCCAACAATACATTATGTGTTATACTGGCTCAAATACATATCGGGTTTTTCAGGTAATCTTTGCCAAAACATTACCCACCACGCTGATATCCCTGATAATGACAATGTGTATTAATATATATATTCCAATCAATAGGTGGTGCAACTTTACACTGTAGCAACTGATTCCCCATGATGTGGTGATAACTAAACACCCACCCATACTATTATAGATATTGGAGACTTTGTGAACTGACATGTCCAGATCATGGGTGAGTATAAAACACACACAGACCGAGACTTACCTCTTCACCAAAGTTGACAATGTCTACATTCACTTTCTCCTTCTTCAGTCGCTTCGCCAACTTGACGAGCTGTCAACAGAAGCAACAACAACATATAATCACTCACTGTCTATGTAATAGAAGTAGTAGTAGTAATAGTAGAAGTAGTAGTAGTATTAGAAATAGTAGTAGTATTAGTGGTGGTGGTGGTGGTGGTAGTGGTAGTAGTAGTAGTAGTAGTAGTAGTAGTAGTAGTAGTAGTAGTAGTCACCTTTCTCATCATCTTCAATGGGACTACCAATAAAGACAACAAATAAAGACTCATAGTGCATACTCACGTCTTTCTCATCATCTTCAATGGGACTACCAATAAAGACAACAATGCGTGTCTTGTGGTTCTTGCCCTGTCTGTGTTTCAATGCCAGCTGAAACCATTACGGTCAGTTATTCACAATGTTTAAATATTTTAATGTGAATTTTGTTTCTCCTCCAAATTCTCGTTTCTGATTCTAGGAAAAACACATACAGCACACAACATGAAGTATACACACGGACAATCCGGAAGACAGGTCAAAATGAAGGACCTTTAAAACAAAGAAGTATTCAACTGCCACGTGATGCATGTATGTTGAAACTGCAGCAGCATTAGGTTCAATGCTGTGTATACTTACAAGCAACATCACAACATTTCCTCATTTTCGTTAATAATTAATATGCAATAGCTCGAAGCATGTCACTCACAGTTAAAATTGGCAAGAGTAGATTTCATAACAGGCCCAATATATGAGTGAAGAGGTACGTCAGACTGGATGGTTCAAATGGGTGATAGTTTCACTTATTTCACAGTCTATATACCTTTTTCCTGTGACATTTCGACTGCTATCATCAATCTACACCAGACAGCTACCACTAGATGGCGACACAGTGGTCAATCTGTGCAGAGTTGTCATTCATTGTCGTGGGCACACAGGGGATAATGGTTTGATGAAGACTGCTGATAGCCGTCAAAGCATCACAGGAAAAAGCTAAATTGACTTTGAAATAAGTAAAAAATATTACCCATTACACCCAATATGTGTGCCAAGCTTCATCGAACTCGGAAGGGGTCAAACACAGCCAAATTATTTCATACAGTCATGTTTAAATGACCCAAGAGTAAGTCAACGTGGAGTACATACGTGTGCGATCCTGACGCCAGAGATGAAGCTAATGAGCCCTTTAGGTGACACCTGATGAAGTCTGGCCAGTATGCGTCCTGTGTCTCCCGTCAATGTCACCAACACCTCTGTGCTGAAACACACGCAATCACACTAGACGACACTTCAAAAAACAACCCTAAATGCGACTTGCCGTAGCAGAGTGGGTATTTTTAACCATTTCAGTATGACAGGCTGGTTTTCCGGCCGCACTGTCTGTGACGCTTCAGTACGACAGGCCGGTTTTCCGGCATTGACGATGTCTGCTATTGAAATCGTTTTTATTCATAATAATCCACTACGTGGAGCCACTTGTTGTGTACGGTTGTCAAGGCAAATTAATTAGCTATTCAGCAGTGGTCATTGTTTATTAGCGCTCAAAAATAGTTTACGGTGATTTTCACGGTTATTAATGATGGATTATCAAAATCTGCGGCGGCCACAAGCGATTTACCACCGTGTTTTGGACAGATTATTTGATAGTTTTATCGAAGAATCTTTGTCGGATATTGACGATCGACATAACAACGACATCGGCGAACTTAGTATACAACCGAGTTCAGCAACTGCAAAAACGTTGAAATCTTGGCAGCCATCTTGGATTGTTGGTTACCATGACGACGGAATGTAAAATTATATGGCTAATTTTATTTGCTGATTATCATACTTTTCGAAAATATGTAACATTCCCATTCATAAAATGCATTTTTGTTGCTCAAATCTTGACTTGAAGTGAGGTAGTCCATTATGTTGCATATTCACTGGGAATGCAGTATTCAGTGGTCACAGCTGATCAGGGCTGTAGTACTGAAATGGTTAAGCTGCAAAATGGAGTATTGTACGTTTTTGTATTCTGTAGATCAAAGGCTTTGAAATTATACATGGTCTCAGTTGCTGAAATATCTTCAGTAGTTTTTTATTTATTGCTAAAATTAAAACGAACGTTAAAAAGCCATGTTTTGAAACAAAAAGTCAATTCTGAGTTATATAGTTTTTTACCTGTGGGTTAATAACTGAATGTATTTGATTAGTTTGAGATAATATGTCAAGGAAAATAAACTGGATATTGAAAGTGAAATTATAAGTGAATTACACATCGTACCAGCATTCAGATGCACATTTATCATGGTATAATGTGCCTGATCTTGGCAATACCGGCCTTAGCATTCAGCCTCAGGCACAGCCAAAACCAAGAAATGCTTTTGATGTGCTGAGGAGAGCCAACTAAAGTATCAAGCCCCAAACTGAAAACAGGTCGGTGATACCACGATTAAAAATCGGTATAAACACATTTTTTTTACCAAATCCGGGCCAGTACCTTTTTTAATCTACTGGCCCCCTGGGCCAATGGATATAAAAATCTTTAAAATGTCAAGGCGTGTATTAGTTACAATATTTGGCCACTAAATTAACTACCTGGCCGTTTTTGCTTCTCCACATACTTAGCTAATGTCATCAGTCCGAGGTTATTCTCGGGGTTTGCCCGGGTCTTGGAATGACATATCAAGTTGACTGCGTCTTGTTGAGCCTGGAGTCTGGTAGGAAGGTAGTCGCCATTCCTCATGTAGTCACTGTTGTCAACGCTGCAAACAAACATATTATTTGAAGTCAGACAACAACGTGCTCACACTTGTGTCATTTCTCCATGAATACTTGAATCACATATTTTGTAGCATTAAAATAAACACCGACAAACAACATTTACAGTGGACCCAATCCCACTACAACTACCCGTTCGACCGTGATCACAAGCCATTGAGTTCAAATAACTGTTTACTTCCCAAACATTACATGCATGTAAAACGAGCAGTGTGTGGCTGAAATGAAGACCAACGGAACTTCCTGGCAAGAGATTTTACTGGCTGACCTTCATTGTAATTATATTATTATTTAACTTTGCATTGTTGACTTCTTCAACATATATATTTAATTATTTTTATTTAAAACATGCAGTGGACATCGATGGACCATAACCCACCCCTTGTACCCATTTTGATCCAGGTCTACCAAACTCCATGGAATTTGACGTAATGCTGCACCTAGTCCATGACGCAAATTGCTCAGGGGCCGGAAGATGTATTGCAGCATTATGCAATTGACAGATGTATATCTGTATTAGTATCTGACTTTAGTCAAGACAAAGTCATGTATATTGGGTAAGATACTAAGAGTGCTGGGGTACCACAGTAGTGCTCACTAATTACCAATGAAAAAAGATATTTTGCTGTATTAAAAATGGTATTGCATTTCATCTTCTTCCATTATACGACCAAACATCATTGACACAGACACCAGATAGAAGGGACCAACAGTTTACAGCATCTCTTCCGAAAGACACAAGCAACGTAGCGTGTTTCGACATGGCGGTTGAACCATTAAACATCAGTACCTCTGAATGACAGTCCAGCACTCTAGTACTATTAGTAAGGACACTTCTCTATTATCCGGCCCACCTCGATTTTACCGTTATAACCACGTTTGCCTAAATGTAATACTTCAGTGCGTTAGTTCCATCATTAAGCATCATCCCAGGCATAGCTGTGTTTAAAAATATTGTGTCTTACCAAACAGCGACCCGGTTTGCACAAGTATGTGTCGCTGCGGTTGTGCGTTACCGCATCATGCGCATAAAAAACGATATAGCAGCGTATGTTATTGCAAACCGGGGCAGGGTGCTATTTGGGCTTCAAAAGTGTGCTAAGACACAATATTTTAAGCGTAAACATGCCTGTGATGATGTTGTATGTTGGAACTAACGCACTGAAGAATCAAATCTCTGCAAAAATCATGTTATAGCACCAAAATCGAGGTGGGCACGGATACTAGACAAGTGCCTTAGTAAGTAGGCAGTAAGTATAATTGCTCAACCACTGCACCCCCACTTCTTCATTGGTTTAACTTTAACTGTTACTTACAGTATTAGTAGGGAGGTCAGACCAATATACCTCCCCTTCTGACAACATGGGAGACAGGGGTCCCAGTTTAGTGGCCATAGTTTATTATCATGCATTCTACCTGTTGGTTTGTGAATTTTCTTATGTTGTAATAATGTCAATGTGTGTACCTGCGCTGACAAAATATTTTTTGGCGGTGTTTATTAGCGGTAATTATTTTTTTACTCTCAGTGTCGTATTTTGGTTTTCTTGATTTACGCGTGCGGCCATCTTAGATCACGTTGACAGGCCCCACCTATCAAACTGATTTGCGAGATTATGTTAATGAGTACATCCATATTGAAATGTGATGAAGAAAGAGGAAATTCAGAGGGAAATGAATCTGAAAATATCATTGTAATCCGTCGATAAAAAATTATAGTAATTATGGATTTAAAATGGCCTATGTTTGACGATGTTTTGTGAGTATTTAGTTAGTTGGTTTCAGCGGAAAGCATATGCCGATGGGTAAAGAATTGTGTGAACGATAACGTGATTACGGTGATGGCTTACCAATTGATAGCACAAACATGCACAACGTCCGTTTATGGAACCCCCGTCTAAAATGATATCGCCATTTTGCCTTCTTCCCTGTATGCGCGCAATGCATCATGGTATACAATGCACTCGTGACTCGGATAGCGATGTGATCGACAGCGGGTGACTTTGATTAATACTGCCAAGTACATATGCCTACACCTGAGTAATTCATTGCTGCCATGTTTAATGTAACTTATTGATGTTTATATTAATATATTATTAGTTTATTTATTGGTATTACTTTAGTTTAATTATACAACTGTTGAGCTATTTAGCATATACATAATATTGTGTGTTGGTTACATTATTACAATTTATGATAATTTATGTTTTAATTAATTTATTGTATTATTATTTGTTTATAAAATTTTGTATCGTTATAAATTATTTTGATGTAGGGCCTACTGTTTTTGTATTTGATATGTATATACCAGTTTTTTATATATTAAGATTACAGAATAAGAGTATATCTTTGTATTTGTCACTATATAGTATACATAAAATAATATACATTAAGTAAACATTATGATTTATTGTATCTATTAATTGTATATAATCATAGACAAGTAAGTATAATAGTACGCCCTATTGTTGATGATAACAATGGGTTTAACCACAGTATATTACAAGTTAATTGGTTTGGCAATTATAGTAGTTATGGGATTTGCCCAATGTAACAGTGTAGTGTATTGGGGGACTATTATTGGCATTTTGTGCCACAGTGTATTACGAGTTAATTGGCTTGTCAATCATAGCAGTCATTGGCTTTGCCCAATAAAACAAGTGTTGTGTAATGGGATACTAGTATTGTCAGTTTGTGGTTCTAATTCACAATCAACAAATCATTTCATGTGGTTTAAGTTCATACAGTTGTTTTAATGTTACGAAGATAGAACCACACTGATCATCTTTGCTCAGTTGCTGTGTCGTGTTCATGATTTAATGCTATTGTAATACATGATGTGTGTGTGCGTATTTACTTTTTTATGTTTGTATTTATTGTTACATGTAATTTTGTATTGGCCTTCTTTATAGATGGCAAAAGACTCAAGATGATAAAAAGTAATTTTCTTGTGAATTATGTACACAATCAGATCCGTCAGAAAATATTTGGAAAAATTCATGAAATTTTGAACTTTGCAAAACTGTAGTTTTCTTAATGTTGTACTTAGCTACATGAAATGAATAGCATTGTACTTCTTATAGTGACCACTATGTGGGAAAATATTAAAAAAAAATTGTCCTTGTGATTTATATGCAAAATCAAATCTAACGGAAAATTACATGAAATTAGAAATTTTACAAAACTGCAGTTTCTTTAATATTTCATTGATGTACATGAAACAAGCACCATTGCACTTCTATTAGTGACTATTATCAGGGGAAAATAATAATAAAAAATTCTTGTGATTTATAAGCAAAATTAGATCTGTCAGAAAACCGTCAGAAAATGTCATGAAATTCGAAACTTTACCAAGCTGTAGTTGTTTTAATATTTCACTTAGATACATGAAACAACTACCGTTGTACTTCTTATAGTGACTACTATCAGGGAAAAATGAGAAAACATTTTTTTTACGAAACAACATTTTGGTCCGACCACCCTAGTATTAGGCATAGCCGAGTTAAATTGTTAAGTTAGATCGATTGCTCCAAAATAGGCCGTTGTAATTTACAGATACCTCTCTGGTTTTACAACAATATTCTTGATGTTTACTGTAAGAAAACGTCGCATAAATTCGTACGAAGATACCCTACGATGAGCGATAATGTAATGTGTTTTCATTGAAATTTGCTGTGTCACCCAGCAATGACCGTTCTCTAAAGCCAACTCATTGGAATCCTTCTACCTTTTAGTCTGAAATATTGTCACAATGCACAAAATATGTCCATGTATACATATAGTAAATATTCAGAAGACCAACGACAACCAAACTACACAAATATCATACCATAACATAGTACTCTCGAGCACCATTTTGGCAGCGTATTATGTTATCAGCTTGTAACGACAGTTGTGGTTGGCCAACGCAAGTTTTTTTCTCAATTAAATTACATTTTCATTAGAATAACGCAGTAAATAGAAATTAATAACACGTTTGATGTATAATTCTGGCCAACATTATATCAATTTATATAACTTATATTATAATTATAAAATTAATACTATAAGGTACCCAATAGAATGCAACGTTAGTTTCACTGTCAGAACCACTTCCGACGTCAACATCCGTGACAAAAGCGTGGTCTACAGACTAAACGTCAAAAATGCGTTTGTTCATCACGACAGTTGCACTATTTCAATCCTCGTTAACCTGATTGCTATCGTATTAACTATGAATATATTTGGTTGTGGTTTTAATGGCTTTAACCAACTGCTTCCGTTTGGAAGCTGTCTCGATGATAACATTGACACATCCTGCGTTTTGACTCTCAGAAAGTTGCACTCCTTTCCAAAATCAAATCCAGCTGATACATCTGACATTCTCGCACATCCACAATCCACTCTATGTAACAGTGAATATCCAAAAGAATTATCTTTGAGTGCTATTTCAGTTGGATGGGACAAGATTGCTCTACAATTTGGTTAGTATTGCATGATATAATTGATATTATCTAATTCTAAATAAAATGGTTAAAAATAACGAATAAATAATAAATCCTTTGCCTTTTATTCTTGAAGTTGAGACTATCAATATGTCAATAGCTAATAATTATAGAGTAGGCATACTGACAAAAGTCGTTGGTTTTTTGTAGGCTACGATATAGAAACATTGTTGTGAATGAGGTGGAGTGGTCAAGCGGTCATTAGTGGGCTGGACTAGCTGTTGTGAATGAGGTGGAGTGGTCGAGCGGTCATTGGTGGGCTGGACTAGCTGTTGTGAATGAGGTGGAGTGGTCGAGCGGTCATTGGTGGGCTGGACTAGCTGTTGTGAGTGAGGTGGAGTGGTCGAGCGGTCATTGGTGGGCTGGACTAGCTGTTGTGAGTGAGGTGGAGTGGTCGAGCGGTCATTGGTGGGCTGGACTAGCTGTTGTGAATGAGGTGGAGTGGTCGAGCGGTCATTGGTGGGCTGGACTAGCTGTTGTGAATGAGGTGGAGTGGTCGAGCGGTCATTGGTGGGCTGGACTAGCTGTTGTGAATGAGGTGGAGTGGTCGAGCGGTCATTGGTGGGCTGGACTAGCTGTTGTGAGTGAGGTGGAGTGGTCGAGCGGTCATTGGTGGGCTGGACTAGCTGTTGTGAGTGAGGTGGAGTGGTCGAGCGGTCATTGGTGGGCTGGACTAGCTGTTGTGAGTGAGGTGGAGTGGTCGAGCGGTCATTGGTGGGCTGGACTAGCTGTTGTGAATGAGGTGGAGTGGTCGAGCGGTCATTGGTGGGCTGGACTAGCTGTTGTGAATGAGGTGGAGTGGTCGAGCGGTCATTGGTGGGCTGGACTAGCTGTTGTGAATGAGGTGGAGTGGTCGAGCGGTCATTGGTGGGCTGGACTAGCTGTTGTGAATGAGGTGGAGTGGTCGAGCGGTCATTGGTGGGCTGGACTAGCTGTTGTGAATGAGGTGGAGTGGTCGAGCGGTCATTAGTGGGCTGGACTAGCTGTTGTGAATGAGGTGGAGTGGTCGAGCGGTCATTAGTGGGCTGGACTAGCTGTTGTGAATGAGGTGGAGTGGTCGAGCGGTCATTAGTGGGCTGGACTAGCTGTTGTGAATGAGGTGGAGTGGTCGAGCGGTCATTAGTGGGCTGGACTAGCTGTTGTGAATGAGGTGGAGTGGTCGAGCGTTCATTAGTGGGCTGGACTAGCAGTTGTTTGGAGGAACTGCACGGAGTTAGAATTCTGGTGCACTCGGGCGGTGGTTTAGTACTGGTTCGGCTATCGTGTCGAAATTAGGGCAATTTCATTCACCTAGCGTGTAGTGTATGTCAGGGGTAGTAAGAAATCCCACAGAGGGAAATGGAACAAACTTGTCATGGATTCACTGAGCGGAGGACTCATTCTTAAAAAACTATGATAGAATGATCAACAAAATGATGTTGGTCGTATTTATGTATAATGGAAGATGAAGAAGCCTAAGTCTTAAGATTTTAGTTACACAATATACAGTGGTCAACACTAATACATTGTCATCTGGTGTGTTCCATCATAATACCTTTGTAACAAATATTTGCACTTGTGACGGTGCCGTATATCTTGTCATAAAAAGTGGAATGATCGGAACAAATAAATTATTTGTATGACCATTCAACAACTTGAATTTGCAAATATTTTAATGTGGAACTGCATTTTCATTGAAACTTTCATTGAATTTGACGTCAGTAATCCACAGTTTTATGGATCTACCAACGGGGTGAACGGTGTTACAAAGACATTATGTTGATCTTATAAATGGTACATGTCGACTTTAGAAACTAGCAAAATGAACCTGTACTTTTACTGAGGTTTCCATACATACCCTACAGTTTATTGACTGGCTGACACACGTGTTGGTTTGATTGGCTTTCCACATGATTGCATCAACATTGTTGTAGGTGATGGCCACCTCCATATATCACTCATGAACCCATCACCAGGTGTCGCCAGTGTGCCTCAGATCAATGCAAAGTCTGTTGCTGTGTCGTGGAGAAACACATTTGTTGTCGACAAGGATGGAAAATGTTTGAAGTTAGACAATTCAGCAGCAGGGGTCAGCACTGTTGATGTCAGCGAAGGCGCAGGAGACACTGACGGCTGTCGATTCCAGCAGGTGTCAAGTGGCGACCTCTACACAGCAGTCGTGTCAGGTATGACTTGACAGTCAAATGGTGTTTTGCATAAAGAAATCATAACCTTGTGTGTTCCGACACCAGGAATCATCCTATCAAGCCAAGAGTAGTAATCATTAGCAGAATTATTGTTTGTCCAAATAGTTGTGCTTCATCTCATTTGTGTTCTTAATTGCCACTCTACTAGGAATCATTTGCGCTTTGTCCCATTTGCGGTCTTAATTGCCACTCTTCTAGGAATCATTTGCGCTTCATCTCATTTGTGGTCTTAATTGCCACTCTTCTAGGAATCAGTTGTGCTTTGTCCCATTTGCGGTCTTAATTGCCACTCTTCTAGGAATCAGTTGTGCTTCATCCCATTTGCGGTCTTAATTGCCACTATTCTAGGAATCAGTTGTGCTTTGTCCCATTTGCGGTCTTAATTGCCACTATTCTAGGAATCAGTTGTGCTTTGTCCCATTTGTTGTCTTAATTGCCACTCTTCTAGGAATCAGTTGTGCTTCGTCCCATTTGTGGTCTTAATTGCCACTCTTCTAGGAATCAGTTGTGCTTTGTCCCATTTGCGGTCTTAATTGCCACTATTCTAGGAATCAGTTGTGCTTTGTCCCATTTGCGGTCTTAATTGCCACTATTCTAGGAATCAGTTGTGCTTTTTCAGTCTTAATTGTGAATCAGTTGTTTGTCCCATTTGCGTCTTAATTGCCACTCTTCTAGGAATCAGTTGTGCTTCGTCCCATTTGCGGTCTTAATTGCCACTATTCTAGGAATCAGTTGTGCTTTGTCCCATTTGCGGTCTTAATTGCCACTATTCTAGGAATCAGTTGTGCTTTGCCCCACTTGCAGTCTTAATTGCCACTATTCTTGGAATCAGTTGTGCTTCGTCCCATTTGCGGTCTTAATTGCCACTCTTCTAGGAATCAGTTGTGCTTCGTCCCATTTGCGGTCTTAATTGCTACTCTTCTAAGAATTCTGAGATTTGTGGTTAGCTGCACATATCTCAGCTGCAGGATGTTTACA
Source organism: Paraescarpia echinospica (assembly GCA_020002185.1). Classification (NCBI taxonomy): domain Eukaryota; kingdom Metazoa; phylum Annelida; class Polychaeta; order Sabellida; family Siboglinidae; genus Paraescarpia; species Paraescarpia echinospica. Next base: position 2,699,123 of record CM034534.1, on the reverse strand, counting down.
ATTACAAATATTATAAATATGTTGCTAAGTTCATGAAATTTTCCACACGATTTTATATGTATTATATATTACACTGTATATGTAAATACACACTGTAAACCCCTCCTCAAGAAGACATCCCTTCCTAATGATAACTTCATAGACAAGTTTCTAATCTCAGTTTCATTTCAAAAATACTTGAACAAATTGTAACAAGATGCCTTGGATCTCTAGGGGTTACCATTTCCAAACATTAATTGTAACAAGATGCCTTGGATCTCTTGGGGTTACCATTTCCAAACATTAATTGTAACAAGATGCCTTGGATCTCTTGTGGTTACCATTTCCAAGCATTAATTGTAACAAGATGCCTTGGATCTCTTGGGGTTACCATTTCCAAGCATTAATTGTAACAAGATGCCTTGGATCTCTTGAGGTTACCATTTCCAAGCATTAATTGTAACAAGATGCCTTGGATCTCTTGGGGTTACCATTTCCAAACATTTTCCCCAACGCCACTCTGGGTAACTCGGCTATTTTTAATAATACATTTATGGAAATGAGTCATGCAATCACAAATTACATAAGTAAAAATGTATTATCATGTCAACATGTATAATTATGTATGACATAACAGTTCAAATAGTATTATTAAATAAAATATAAAATGCAAAAAAATTCATTCATTGACACATATCAAAACATTTCTACAAGTATGGTCCATAACATTTAATCAAACAAGTGATCAAATCCAATTATTCAGCTCTGGTCACGCGCAGATGTACGCTCGCTGTTCAGCACCGTAGGGGAGCATACAGGTCAGTGGACTAATGGTCGCTACAGCAAAAAAATTATTAATTATGTAACTCAGTCGCCGCATGCGTCGAGCAAGGGATCAAAGTTGATCGGTCACCTGAGGTCATATTGCTCACTGCGGATTGCATTTGGTATACTGCACGTGAGCAAGCATGCGCAATATGCAAAAATGAAACCGGAACTTACTTTCAGAGTGGAACTTACTTCCAGATCGGTACAGTGGAATACTTAGTAAGTTCAGGTCAGCGGATCTCAATAATCGGGCTGGCGCGTGTGACATTATTAATGCTGAAAGATATGCAGGGGCTAGATGGTGTACAGCGCGATAAACCAACAACAGAAGCTTAAATTCAATACGTTGACGAACAGGCAGCCAATGAAGAGCGAATAGAACAGGAGTGATGATCATCTAGTTCATGTCTCATATGCTAGCTATGCAGCTTCCTAACACATTTTCGGCCAGTGTCCAGGATTCGACTCCTCTGAGCAGCATAGTGAGTAGGCCGTTTCATTTCCAAAATATTTGAAAAAAATTGTAGCAAAACACCTTGGATCTCACATTAAATCAAATGGTTTGTCTAAAGAATTACAATCTGTATACAAATAGCATCATTCGACGGAAACTGCCCTGTTAAAAGTTCATAATGACGTTACTTTAAATATGGATAAAGGTAAAGTAACAGCGCTTACCTTGCTAGGTCTGTCTGCTGCCTTTGATACAATCGATTACGCCATTCTCATAAATTGTCTGTCTTTATGATATGGTGTGTCCGGCACAGCTTTAAGTTGGTTTTTGTCATATCAACACATACGCATTAAACAGTGAAGATTGGGGATTTTCTTCCATCATGGGTTCTGTCCTCAGACCACTACTTTTCACTCTCTACACGACACCACTGAGCTCAGTTAGTAACAGTCATAATCTAAATCATCATCTTTATGCAGGTGATACCCATATTTATATTTCTTTATCTACGCCTAATACTAAACTGCTCCTTAGATCAGCTCAGTAATTGTCTTAATGACATTTTTGTTTGGATGACTGAGAATAGATTAAAGTTAAATGCTGATAAAACAGAGTTTATTGTAATTGGTACACAGAGGCAGCGTGACAAAACTAAAAGCTTGTTTCCCACACCTATGCTTAGCCAGTATGTTATGCCTGCACCTTCAGCAAGAAATCTTGGAGTAATAATTGATAATTTAAATTGTAGACGGTATATTTCCCACCCAAACTTGTCACTGCTGCTATTATCATATTCGTGATTTACGATGTATTCGCCGTTGTTTGCCTCTTTCTGTTGCAAAAACTATCGCAACTGCACTTGTTACTAGTAGGCTTGACTATGATAATTCCCTTTTTCACAATATTGCCCATAAGGATATCACTAGGTTACAATGTATACAGTATTGCTTAGCTAGGGTTGTGACTCGGTCTCCACTGTTTTCACACTGAAGTCCTTGCACTGGCTTCCTGTATGATATCGTATTATTTTTAAGATCTGTACCATTACCTACAAGGCACTTTTGTGTAAGCAACCAGCATATTTACATTCACTGCTTACTCCTGTAAAAAAAACCTATCCAGCTTCGATCATCTAGTTCTGATTTACTTTTCTTTTTGTTCCTACTAATATTGGAACCAGGGCATTTTATATTTCTGCACCAACTCGCTGGAATATGCTCCCTCTTAGTTTTCGATCAGTTAACAATACTATACAATTTTGGCGTCATTTAAAAACTTACCTTTATAACCTTGCATATCCACCTTAGCTGCCTGGCATACTGGTCCATCTGTTTACAACTTTAATATGGCTTATTGATTCTGATATTGACTAACCCTTTTTTGTATTGATGCTTCTCTGAGCTTGGTTTCTGAGGATTTAGGCACAAAAGAAGTTACCTTATTATTATTATTATTAGTTGAATATTTTGTATACAATTTGAACATTTCTGTGTTTCCTGGGTACAAAGCATTCAAAATATGAACATTGTTTTGGGCTTATTAAACACAATTTTGGTAGGTATGTTCTTATAGCACATTATCCAATCTTAGGACTGCTCAAAGCACATTACAGTTTACTCCCTGGCAGACCTGTTCAATTGAAAAGCATCTCAACTTCACAAGGACTCATTCAGCCACATCGCATTTACTGCACAAAGACTATTTGTAATTTTGTATACAAATAAGAAATAACCCCCAGTGTCTGTAATCAGATACGCATTTTTATAGCTAACACTGAACTGACTCTATTTGAATAGTTAATTGACAATTTACGCCAATTCAGTTTTACATTGGTGACAAACCATTGTAAATATTTCCGTTATGACACATGTAATTACAGTTAAATCAAATGAGTAATTGTCAAGCTTCAAACAAATAGTATTTATTGTAATACAACTATTCAACTCATTGAATGCTACTTTTTATGACCAGATTCATTTAACGTTTGGTGCATGAATAACCAAGATGGCGGCTGCATCCTTCGGCCAATCAGCCTCCGCCAACACATCAAGAGTGTCAGTTGCGGGAAGGAACATGTGCTGCTGCTTTCACGCATTGGAGTTGTTTTGAGCATGGGCATAGGGAGGTACGTTTGACCGTTCCACACGGTCATAGCCAGATGCTTCTTTTGTAGTGTTGGTTTACACTGCAAAGGGTAAGCTAAAAAGAACAAGCTTAGGTTGAGAAAGTTCTGTGGCGAAATCACTTTTTGACATAATCAAGTTGCTATAAAGTGCTACTGTATGACAACATTCAGTAAGATACAACCTCAAGAAAGGGTGGTGTTGACAGACCATGCACACTGACCTTTCTTGACCTGTCAGCAATTGTGAGTTAGTTTGCTGATATCTATTTTAAAGAATGTCTGACATTCATAGTGATTCAGAATAGATTCAAGTGCATTTTCAATCGAGATTCAAAGCAATGTGTTACATTATGCAGTGATTCAAAACGGTTTGGTGCATCGTGACTTGATTTGATCAAATCAGTCTTATGTCCATATGTATTCATGCCTGATTTCAGTCGTGGCCAGCTGGGTCACGGAGACACAGAGAATCAACCAGAGCCAAGAGTTGTAGAAGACCTAGAAGCTGTTACCATGGTGACAGTGTCTGCTGGAGGCTGGCATTCAGTCGCAATTAGCGGTAAGTTGCAGGTTACTGCAACCTCGCAAGCCAGGGCTGTTTGCCATGCAAAACTAGCCCTGGCTGATCTCCTGTGCGAAGTGCGGAAGTTAGCTGAGTCAAAGTAGTAATTGACTTCGCCAGTCACGACTGCATCACCCATGAGAACAGCGCAAATACCCGCCCCAATTTGAAGACGGATAAACGACTTCTGGGAATCTCACTATAAAATGACCTGTTCGCCCATTAGCACGAGCAGCTTAGCGGTATTGTGTATTCGAATAACTGCCTCTACTTCCTAAACATTGCATGTAACATGAGCTATGGTTGGTTGAAATTAGTTTTATTATGACCACCTGACCTGAGTAGATCTACTGATCTAGTGAGCGATTTGATAGGCTGAGCTTAAATTCAGAGTTTCGCAAAGCGATCAGCCAGGGGTACTGCTGGCTGGGACTGACGTAATCAGCAGCGGCGACCCCTGGCGCGCGAGGATGGGTTACTGTACTATGCATTACATATATCAGTCAGGGATCATATTTCGGATGGTTTCATAAGTGTGCACCAGTTTATATTAACCTGTTTCACTCGTTAGGTGGCATAGCTGTATCAGTATATCCCCTCACGATACCTGATGACCATCAAACCACCCAACCCGCCCCGTAATACTGCAAATGTAACATATTTTGGAACTTATGCGACCTCACTGTGGCATTTATAGTATATTAAAACATGTCTGAAATTGCTAGAATCAAGGATAAGGATAAGTTTGTTAACACCAGCAACAAAACATAAATTATTGACACTGACAAATATTATATACAGAAATACGTACATAGAGATATTCTTATATAAATGTCCCTACATTTTATTTAGCAAAACAAAAACTACTAAACGCCCAGTATTATTTTTTATTGGGTTAAGTCTTCTCTTTTACAGTTCTTTGACATTTTTCCTGTAAGCTTGACTAACCAGGTACTCTATCTCTGTCTGCCAGACATTGGTGACGTGTATTTGTGTGGCTAGAATGACACAGTTGGGTCTGTCCTGTAAACTTGACTAACAAGGTTCTCTCTCTGTCTCTCTCTCTCAGATATTGGTGACGTGTATGTGTGGGGCTGGAACGAGAGTGGACAGTTGGGTTTGCCCTGCAGGACCGTCCAAGACTACAGAGATGCACCTGGGAAGCTGACATCAACCGAAGACAATGGACTCTCTTCTCCACAGACTCTGTCCTCTGATGGTGCCAGATCTGACGTCTGTGTAGGGAGTATATTTATATGTCAATCAGGGCATTAGGAGACTTATTGGACACATACAGCTAGCAGAGTGTCTGAGCTCCTTGTAGAATGGAATATAGCCACTGTTCATAGAGTTCCCAGGAATTCATCAACAGAACTACATCATTTAAAGGCAAACAAAAGGCACCTTTTGCGCTTAGGCATCTAAGAGTTAATAAAAACTGGCCATTAGCAATTACAATCAAAAATAATATGCCACCAGTTTACTAGAATAACCTTGTTGAAAACATAATTTAATGGACAGCGCCATTGTGATAGAAAGCCTGATGTCACCAATGCCCACTCAAATTTGTTTTGGCATTGTAATTACTACAAATGTTACGTCCGCATGGTGCACTGGCATTGTAATTACTACAAATGTTACATCCGCATGGTGCACTGGCATTGTAATTACTACAAATGTTACGTCCACATGGTGCATTGGCATTGTAATTATTACAAATGTTACGTCTGCATGTTGCACTGGCATTGTAATTACTACAAATGTTATGTCCGCATGGTGCACTGGCATTGTAATTACTACAAATGTTACATCCGCATGGTGCACTGGCATTGTAATTACTACAAATGTTACATCCGAATGGTGCAATTGGCATTGTAGTTATTACAAATGTTACGTCCGCATGGTTCACTGGCATTGTAATTATTACAAATGTTACGTCCGCATGGTGCACTGGCATTGTAATTATTACAAATGTTACGTCCGCATGTTGCACTGGCATTGTAATTACTACAAATGTTATGTCCGCATGGTGCACTGGCATTGTAATTACTACAAATGTTACGTCCGCATGGTGCACTGGCATTGTAATTACTACAAATGTTACGTCCGCATGTTGCACTGGCATTGTAATTACTACAAATGTTATGTCCGCATGGTGCACTGGAATTGTAATTACTACAAATGTTACGTCCGCATGGTGCACTGGCATTGTAGTTATTACAAATGTTACATCCGCATTGTGCACTGGCATTGGGGGCCAGTAGATTTGAAAAGTTACTGGCCCGGATTTTGTTTGCAAAACATTGTCTTTTTTTTAATAATTTTACCAACAAAGTTGTTAGAAGTTACTATACACATATTGATTGTTCAAAGTGAGATGTCCAATGCTAACAATATGGTAATATTGTTCAAGTGTGTACTCAGATGCATATATACAGTATTTGCCAAGTTTAAATAAAGTGTGGCCAGTGTGACGACAGCTAGTCTGTCCGAGTCGGTAGTTGAGTTGACGCTGCTTTTATGTACAAGTCGATCAAGGCATTATACTATTTCACGGTTCATTCGCTAGGTGGCACCACCCAAAATGGGTGGCCTTCACCTTGCCCTTGCTGACGCAGCGTTACAATTGGTTTCTGTCACTTTAGCCACTAGTTAAATTTGGATTTAAGCTGTATTCCTTTCATATATCTAGAGAAGAAACAGCGTGAATAATTCTAAAGTCGAGGCAGCTTCCAAACACCATACAAAGTGTGTCCAAGGGACGCGGAGGGATTTTTAAAATGACGTCTCGTCATAAAAACCTGCGCTGCCGGTGGTTAGAAAATGTATTCGATGGCTTTGCACGCCGTCGTCCGCATGATAAGTGTTGGAGTTTGGACTCATTATTTATCAGAATTAGCATCTACGTTATGTTTACAATGTCCTATAACTAAGTCGCGTCTAAGAATTCTGGCGAATTGCATCTGATAACCGATGGCGATGCAGTCGTGCCGTGACCGCCGCTTTGTCTCGGCGGCGTCCGAGAACCGGAAACCAGTGGCCCGTCGGGCCAATAAAATATAAGAACTGGAGTTCCGAACTAGCCCGACAGCTTCAAAATAGGCGCCGGGCCTTCAGGCCAGTGTTAATGTCGAGCATCCTCGCAAGCCAGGGCTGGTTGCCATGCAAAACTAGCCCTGGCTTATCCCCTACGCGAAGTGCGGAAGTTAGCTGAGTCAAACTAGTAATTGACTTCGCCAGTCGCGACTGCATCACCCGTGAGAACAGCGCAAATACCCGCCCCAATTTGAAGACGGATAAATGACTTCTGGGAATCCCAATATATAATGACCCGTTCGCCCATTAGCACGAGCAGCTGAGCGGTATTGTGTATTCGAATAATTGCTTCTACTTCCTAAACATTGCATGTAACATGAGCCACGGTTGGTTGAAATTAGTTTTATTATGACCACCTGACCTGAGTAGATATACTGATGTAGTGAGCGATTTGATAGGCTGAACTTAAATTCAGAGTTTCGCAAAGCGATCAGCCAGGGGTACTGCTGGCTGGGACTGACGTAATCAGCAGCAGCGACCCCTGGCGCGCGAGGATGATGTCGAGGCCTGCCGTGACTTATTGGTCAAGCATCGGGGACATGTCTCAATACATCGTGGTCAAAGAAGCTGTAGGCACTTATTGGTCAAGCATTGGGGTCGTGTCAATACGGCGTGGTCAAAGAAGCTGTTGGCACTTATTGGTCAAGCATCGGGGGCATGTCTCAATACGTCGTGGTCGAAGAAGCTGTAGGCACTTATTGGTCAAGCATCGTGGGCGTGTCTCAATACGTCGTGGTCGAAGAAGCTGTAGGCACTTATTGGTCAAGCATCGTGGGCGTGTCTTAATACGTCGTGGTCAAAGAAGCTGTAGGCAGTTATTGATCAAGCATCGGGGGCATGTCTCAATACGTCAGCCGTCGGATGCTGTGAGACTTCACTGGAATCTCCCAGTTTGAAAATAAATTCTGAGTAAACCACAGACTTGCTATATTATTGATTGTAGTTGCAAATGGTTAGATTGTATTAAGTCTTACTCTTAGGTGTATCTGTAAGTCCACACAGTTGCCGTTTGTTTCCCTTTCATATAAATGTTACCTACACAAATTAAACAAATCTACATGTCTCTATATAATATGTACTTTTTGAAATGATGTTCCAGAAACTGCTACTGAAGTCAATGTTCACCTCATGTTCCCTTACCATACATATATTTTTAAAACCGTAGAATAGGCTAAACACCTATTCTGTATCACATAGGAACACACAACATTTCTCCTTCATTCGGCAAAGTGACATACGGGGTACATTTGCAAACACAAGAACTCGCACACGCGTACACACATGAAGGATCGCACACACATGGCTAGATGTTGCATAACATATATCGTGCTCAATGGTTGTTAAAGTAGCATTTGTGTTGCAGGATTCTACCGGGCGAGAGTGTCACTTAACAGCAACTGCTGACGGTGGTAAATGCGACGTGATAAAACCGTCTGATGTTACAACGTCATCACCCATTACCAGCTCACATGTAGATAGTGAAATTGAGTATGTGAACTTGCAAACGATTCCCCTTGCCATTGACTTCCCATTTTCGACGGAGGAGCAAGAGGTCATGGTGTCAAAGGTCAGCTGTGGGTCAAGACACACGGCTATTGTGACAGGTCAGTGGGATAGTCCACAATGCATTGCAGTGTGATGTGATTGGTTCTGAGCTACTGACGTTGCCTTTGCGTTTCCAAGATAGTGATGGAAATTTATAACAAACTACAGTGTAGTTTAGACACACCTGCTTCTCCCTTTAGACATATAACAACATGCTCCGTCAACTGGTGGGGTGCCTTGGTAGAAGACAGCCGTGGTAGTAATATTTACAAAATGTTAGAAAACAGACAGCATCGTTACATAAACACCATAACGCACTCGCAGATACTCGTTGTTTGTTCAAAATGACAAAGGTTGGAGAGAATGTGAAGTTTACGTCAATCGATAGGCCCTAGTCGTGATAGTGTAGATTTGTGAAATAATATTTGTATTGCTATGCTATTGGCATGAGGGTAGACATAACCAATATTGTGTCTGCGTCTACTCCATGATGTCACGTCTATGACGCAGGAGCCGTTTTGCCGCGCGCGCGTGGTTCGTACAATTGTTACGTTACGTTTTACGTATTACGCACACATTACGTATTAAGTTCAGAACCGTTAAAGAACGAACTGATTTACCCCATAAAGGTGGCTTGACGTATAGGGGGTATTTTGAAAAGATATTCCGGGTAGGTATTACGTCCTACTCCAGGAATCGTTGATTAACCCCTGCATGTTTGGCGCTCGAGGTACAAGCCGTCTAAGTAGGAAACGTTAAGAAACATACGCTAGGTCGATTACAGTTTTTTTTAACAAGATTGCCATCCAGAGAATTAACTCTAGATGGCAGGTGGACAAGGAAGCCCTTTGGCTTATCGAGAGTCCAACCCTTTTATCTACATATATCCAGCCCTTCTGAGGTATGTGTCGATTTTATTTTTAAACATATTCACACTACTAGCACCCACACAATCATCAGATAATCTGTTCCATTCATTCACAGTCCTTTGTGAAAATGAGAACTTTCTCACGTCTAATCTACACTGCTCCTTTACTAATGTAACTTCATGTCCTCTAGTCTTTCTTAACTGAAAAAAACATATTTCTATCAATATTTTCATAACCATTCAATATTTTAAACACTTCTATCTGATCTCCTCTCAATCTCCTGGTCTCTAGTGTTGTTAAACCACATTCTTTTAGGCGTTTTTCATAACTAAGATCCCTCAGTTTTGGTATCATTTTAGTCGCTCTCCTCTGTACTCTTTCTAGCATATCTATGTCCTTCTTGCGGTATGGCCTCCACGCTTGTATACAATATTCTAAATGAGGCCTAACTATTGTTTTGTACAGCGGTATTATTAGTTCTTTTTCTTTATATGCTATATTTCGCCTAATCAATCCAAGGATTTGATTTCCTTTTGAAGCTGCAATTCCACACTGCTCTGAAACCTTCATGTCAGCACTAATTGTCAGCCCTAAGTCTTTTTCTTTTACAGTAGTACTTAGTACAGTTCCCCCCATTGTATATTCTACATATTCGTTCCCATGTCCTGTGTGAAGGCATTTACATTTCCCACAACCATTTGATCAACCTGTCAAGATCATCTTGTAAATGCTGTCTATCTCCATCACTTTTAATCCTTCTAAACACTTTTGTATCATCTGCAAATTTCAACACCTTGCTAGCTATATCATCGTCCAAATCGTTTATATATATTAAGAATAATATAGGTCCCAGTACTGATCCCTGTGGAACCCCACTCAAAACTAATTTCCAGTTTGAAGCCTCCCCATCAACAACTACTCGTTGTCTTCTGTCAATCAGCCATTTTTCTATCCAGTTAATTATACCATTTCCTACGCCATGGGCTTTTAGTTTAAGCAGTAATCTCTGATGTGGCACTTTGTCGAAAGCTTTTTGAAAATCTAAGTAGATGATGTCTACTGGTGATCCATCATCTACCCACTTAGTGATATCTTCCAAAAAACATAACATATTTGTTAAGCATGACCTCGCTTTTAGAAACCCATGTTGAGATGGGTTTATCAAGTTATGTTTAACAAGAAAATCCACCATGTGATCTTTAATTAGTCTTTCTAATAATTTACAAATCACCGATGTTAAACTAACTGGTCTATCATTATTTGACTTGTTTCTCGAACCTTTTTTAAATAACGGTATAATGTTTGCTTCTTTCCATTCTAAAGGAACCACTCCCTCTTCTAATGACAAGTTGAAAACTGTTGCAAGCGGTATGCTAATTTGTTCTACAATTTCCACTAGTAGTTTGGGTGGAATACCATCCACTCCAGGTGATTTATTTTCCTTCATAGCCCTAATTTTCTTAGCTACCATTTCTGGGGTTACAATTAACTGTCTTAAATAGTCTGATTCTGCCCCCTTGAACTTAGCCTCTGGTACTGGCAGTGAACTAGTGTCTTCTCTGGTAAACACTGAACTAAAATACTCATTTAGGTCTTCGCCATTAAGAATCCTTCTGATATTATATTTCCAGCACTATCTTCTAGAGGACCGACCTTATCCTGAACTTTCTGTTTGCTTCGAACATACGCATAAAAACTCTTGCTGTCATGTTTTATATTACAAGCTAATTTATGTTCATAGCTTCTCTTTGAATTTCTAATTTCAGCTGTAGCTTGGTTTAGTGCTTCTTTATAAATGTTGTAGTCTTCGTCATTTCCAGTACATCTATATGACTTCCACATCATTTGTTTATACTTAATTTTTCTAATGGCTTCTTTCGATAAGTATTTCTTTCTGGTCCGTTTCCCTTGTTTTTTGAAGGGAACAAATTTATCTACGATGCACTCTATTTCATTCTTTAAGATATTCCAGCATTCTGTTGCTGTCTTATTCTTCAGTGTATTATTCCAGTCTATCTTTGCTAAATATTTCCTCATTTCCTTATATCTTCCTTTGTGGAAATTTCTCCTGAACTGCTTTTTATTATTTCTTTCTGATTTTACTTTGATCATAAAATGTATCTGGTTGTGATCACTACTTCCCAGAGGCTCACATAATTTAACATTGTCAACTAATTCATTCTGTGAGGACAAAACTAAGTCTAACACATTCTCTCCCCTGGTTGGTTCTAGCACATGTTGAGAAAGGAAACTATCTTGTACTAAAACTAAAAACTTGTGGTCCTCACTACCCATACTCTGTAGAGATTTCCATTTTATATGCCCATGGTTAAAATCCCCCATAATAACACAGTCCCGTTTGCTCACTTCCCTTATAGCGTTTTGTATTTTTTCATTCTCTTCTATGCTTATGTTTGGACTTCGATAAACTAATCCAACCGTTAACGTTGAGTTTCCTGTAACTATGTTACACCAAACAGCTTCTTCGCAATCTGCTTCTCTGTCTAATTTTATTTCATAAGCCTGGATAGATTCTTTAATATATAAAATAACTCCACCTCCCCTTCTTCCTATTCTATCTTTCCTAAACATTACATATCCTGTCAGTCCCAATTCGGCATCTGATATATCGGTGGTTGCCCATGATTCGGTTATACCTATTATGTGAGGGTCAATATCTTCTACCATAATGTTTAGTTCATTTCTTTTGTTTACTATACTCCTTGCATTTAAACAAACACATTTATACCCAGCTTCAGAACAGTTTTCCAGATTGTTCTTTGCTGAATTATTTTTGCTGCCTTTATCTATGCCTCCAGTTTCAGGCTTCTCTGCGAGTCCCCCCTGCGAATTTAGTTTAAATAGATGCAACCTGTCCCACTGTCAACAGATCGCAGCAGATTCTCTGAGAATACTGCTGCCCCCTTTCCACTTAGATGGAGGCCATCTCTCATGTACATATCTTCTCTCCCAACAAAGTACCCCCATAAATCTAGGAATCCCACGCCCTCTTCCTCACACATCTGCTCAACTAGTGCGTTGATCGCCATCCTCTTACAGTTTCTGTATCTTGCCCCCCTTCCTCCCATTACTGGCAAAATTCCTGAGAGAATAACCTGTTCCACTCTTGTCTTCTTTAGCTTCCTCACTAGATGTCTGTACTTCTGAACTATCCCAGTTGTTCCCTCCTTGTCTGCATTGTTTGTCCCAACGTGTACTAGTATAGACCCTCCCTTGCCATGCCCCAATACCTTCTCTACCCTTTCGGTCACATGCTCTATCCTAGCCCCCGGTAGACATACAACAACGTCCTTCCCCTCGCATATAGTCTTGTCTGTTTTTCTCAGAATTGAATCGCCCATAAACACTCTCTCTTTTCTCCTTGCCCCCTCAATCACTGCCTCGGAGTAGCTCCTCCGGTTTGCATATGTCTGGTTGTTGTCTTTTCCTCTTGTCGTCTTCTCTCCTGTCACATTCTCTTCCATTCCCTTCTTTCCTGTCGCGTTTTCTCTTGTCCCCTTTCCTCCTGTCATCTTCTCTTCTAGCACATTTACTCTCACTTCCTTTCGTCCCTTCTTCTTTCCTCCCATCACATTTTCTTCTCTCCTCTCCCGTCCCTTTTCCCCGGCTACCTCCTTCACTACGGTCACTTTCTCCCCTGTCACCTTCACGCCTGTCATGTTTTCTGTTTTTTGCTGAACACTCTGTCTTCTTCCATCAGTCTTCTGTCTCACAGTCTTACCAACTGCCTCTGTGGTATCTACCTCTTCACCACCTGTATCGCTGTCGTGTCTCTCCTCGTTCTCTACAGTCTGACTACCTGCTGATCTATCCCCACTGGCCCGTTTTCTTTTCCTCTGCCGAACACTTTTCCTCCGTCCCTCTGTTTTCTCAATGTCTTGTTCCTTCACACCGGTCACCTTCCTTCCTCTCAGTCTCCTTTCTTCAGTCTCCGTGTCACAACTCTGCTCCTTCTGTGTTGTAGAATTTTCAACTCTCTCCGCGTCATCCCTCTCTGCTCCATCTATTTCTATGTTGAGTCTCGCCTCCATCTCCTTCACTATATCCGTCAACTTACACACCTCCTTCATCAGACATTCCACCCTCAAACACCCCATACACCGAAAGGTGAATCCGTCATCTTTGGTCTCTGCCCATGATTTTGGACAGCCAGACAACGCAAAATCCACCCAGCTCTGGCAGTCGTTGCAAACTAGGTGTCGTTTTGCCCTGAGTTGCCGCTTGCAAGGTGCCATATCAGAATTTATTTATGTTCAAAGTAGTTTTTATGTAGTCTTTGAAAAGACTTTTCTGTGTACAATTTACACCAGATTGTTTAGGTTATAGTTAGTTATATTTGTTAACACACAGTGACACACCGTGCCTTACCTAGTTACGATGTCGATGACAATGTATTCAAGTTAGGCTTAGATACAAGGTAGTCTTTACAAAGACTGTTTCCTGTGTACTTTTATACACTTTAAAAGATTGTTATTTCAGGTTTTAATTACTCATCTAACTACACCGATTATCTCAAATAACGCTATTCTATTGTCGTTCACGGTACGCTAACTTCGTCAGTGACCTACTTTGTAAACAACGTTCCGATTACATTAACGTCCCCGATTATCGCTCGCAAATCGCCTACTTTTAATCTACCCTAGATTACTCCCTCTAGCTAACTTTTAACAAAAAATATTGCTTAATGTATATCTATAATTACGTTATGTATGCTATACGCTCAATAATGTTACTTATCTTGATCAAATATCCTTATATTTTCGCAAGTTTGCTGCACCAAATTCAAATCAATTCACCACCGGAAGTCCCACCAAATTTATTCCACTAATCAAAGTGTCTAAATAAATTTGATGTCGTTATGTTCTTGCAGAGACTGGAGAACTGTGGACGTGGGGCTGGAACGCCTACGGTCAACTTGGACTTGGCGACACGGCCAGTCGCGACGTGCCAACTAGAGTGGACAGACACTTCTGTAATGTCCAAGACGTCCACTGTGGATGCTGGACTACGATCGCTGTTGCCATGGAAACATGACAGTGGCAGCTAGACAGTCACGTCATCGTTAGTAGTAATAATAATATAATATAGTAGTGTTATTATAATAAGTTGATCTGCTTTGCCGTCACTGGGTCAGAACACTACCATTGGTACATATTAACTGTCATAAAATATTGAACGCAGTAAATTAATAGAGCATCGAATTGTAATAATATACATGTAATTTAATATATTATATTGCATATGTATAAGTTATAAAATATTAGGCCACAATTAGTGAAATGCTAAACGTAAACATAAGTTCGTGGGTACTGCCAGTGATGAAGTCCGCAAAATATTAAGGAGTTTTTAAATCGTCCAGACCTGCATTGAGACATGCTATGCAAACGTAGAAGTTGTAGGTGAGAGATACCGGACGATGGTGTAGTTTGTGGCTAGGCTGTTGTGAGTTCGTAGACAAAGTTCTGCATATGGTCTCCTTCCGTTCGACAATGGCGTATTGAGGGTTATCGGCGCCCGGGTGCAAACACGATGAATTTGGCGCCCCCCTCTGCACATAGTTTACCTACATGTTTCCTCTCAGAACCAACTCAACCGGTTATGCTATTATCCTATTTGAAAATGACTTTTACGTAGGGCTTATGTTGATATGACTTGGTAAAACCAACAATGATTAAAACACGAAAAATCAGTTACAAACGCGAAAAGCAGCTTCACAGCAGAACGGGTTTTCTTGCTTTGATTGTTGTAAACTGATCAGTATCTCGATACACGTTTATTTGTTATGCAGTCGCTAAGAGGGGTCTTACTACGTAGAAGGGTAACGTCACAGAGGCTACACATTCTTCAAGTATGCAAGAATATACTGGTGAAAGCGATACTTCATTATCCTGCAGTTCAGTTTGTAAGGTCACTATGGGCTAAACAATAAAAAAAATTATTAATAAATAAATAAAACCAAATAAATTGTGCATTCCATGATTAAAGCAAAACAGGCATCTATAATGTCGATGACTGGGAGAGCGGCTCTCTGGAATACTTCTTTAGTAGATGCTGCAACTGCTTCCTGTGTGAGTGAGTTCCACAGTGGGATAGACTACATTGAACGAGTGCTGGTAGGTCGTGCAGGAAGCTGGCAGTGTTCGTAGTTTGTGCTCGTGTTTCCGTTTGGTGCGGGAATATGCAGCGGTAATGACGGTAGGGAAGCTGATACGCATTAGTCCGTGGTGAATGTTAAAACACATTGTGGGATTTCTTATGTATAATGAGTTTCTCATCAGGTTAGCGCACATAGCCGTTAGGCTTCACGTGCTGAGGTAATCGCCAATGGCAAAGTGAGCTGCGGGACGCTGCACTTGCTCTATTGACTGAATACCAGTCTTGGTGTGGGGTGCCTAGGCACAAGTAACAGGCGTAAGACCACGTTAAGGATTTGTCCGCCATTACCCAGGTAAAGAGTGCCCTTGAAAATAGCGTTTTGGAGTGATGTGTGTTTTTTTTCGAGCACTTACATGGGACATGTTGGTTCAGTGAATACTGAATGTACTATTGCATTAGATCTACCACGAAGTAGCAATGAATATGCGCTAGTCGCTCGCGTATTCGCACGGTGGCTAGTTTGCAGAACGCACCAATATTTCAAAATCCGTCACCAGATTGGGGCGAAATTGAGGGTATCAGGTTTGGGTGATTTTTCTGAAAAATGAAGTATGAGAATTTCACGAATTTGTTACAGCATTTGTGTCAGTGGAGGTTAAATATGCCGTGGAATTTTCAAGAAGATTGTTAAACAAACTTCGCAGGAAATTAAAGGGAATAAAACATATATGGTTTGAATTCATATTATATTACATCCTGTTATCTATTTCCGTGTCCACCAAGCCAAAAAAAATTCAATGAATTAGAAATTCCACATTTTATGCTGTGCATCCGGACATTTTCGAATATGCATATTTTTGGCGCGCTTTTCGGGATGCCGAGATGTGACGTCAAATATGACCCATACTTGCATCGGGCCGACCCTTTCCAAGCATTCAGAGCATGTTTACAAGGATAGCTTTCGGGTCGAAACGAGCGTCAAAATTACTTATTGTGCGATATTCCGATTTAATACAAACACTAGTCATCATAGAGGAACATGCAGTTATCTTACGGTTCCACATGAATCCAATTTTATTCAAAACAATGAATGCGAATGGGCCTACAAGTAACAAGTCGACTAGGTATCGCCGAATTTGGGCTCGTTTTTAGAATAATTATATCGGATGCAATCAACGGGAGATAATCTACGCCAATAAACATACATAACAAACATATATTGTATCCACCTACAGGAAGTAACGTGTATAATCTCATAATATCACTAGAATATCGATGTATGAAGCAGGAGTTGTTTATTATAACAACTTAAATCAGTCAGCGAATTTATGTCGGTCCTGCTAGCTCAGTTGGTAAAGGCGTTGGTTCCTTGGCGTTTATTTTGTAATCGGGCGACGCCGGTTCAATCCCGACACCAAACCATTGATGTTCTTTACACTTTTTTGTTTTCACAAAGTAATATAAACCAAATCATCTTTATACTATGGTGCATTGTTTGTAATTTTTTTAAACTTTTGTAGTAAATATTTATTCGCCACAAAAATGAAAATATGGAAATTTTATAACGGTGTTTCTAAATTTTATTTATCCAAACATAAAATGTAATGGACATATAATTTATTAATTGTATATATATATATATATATAGTGTACGGTAATATATTGTAATTATATTATGTGAAAACAAATGGTGATCTGTCTGGATAAATAACAGTTAGAAACATCGTTATATATAATTACCATATTTTCATTTTTGTGGCGAATAAATAATTACTACAACAATATTTACAAACAGTGCATCATAGTATACAAAATGATTCGGATGTCCATGCCTTGTTTTTTTAAATGGCAATTTTGTCTGCGTCACCTAGTTCTACAGAGCGAGTGGCGCCGCCAGTGTTGAAACACCTACATTTTGCTGATGCGCTGTCCAAAGTCCCAAGTGACTAGCTCTTATGACTTTTAACAACTCGGTAGTGGGCTAAAGCAGAAATTTGTATCGTACGATTGTTCTAGACTAAGCAAATGATCTGGAAAAAACCCATGGTATACACAAATGTTACAACTTGTCGTTCATACCAAACCGGATAACCCTTTCTATTATGATTTCTTTACTGTGTAGTGAGCTATTTTGAAAAAATTATGCCAGGATTTTTTCAAGATTTTTCCATATCTACATAATCAGCTATATATATATATATAATTTTATTAATGATATAGAGAGCGGGAAATCCCCAAAAAATGCTTTATTTTAAGACTTTAAATGCCCCCATATACACACACAAATGTTACATCATTTGAAAGCTCTATATCTCCCCGTCACAAAGAGGTCTGTCCTAGAGCTGCCAAGTGGTGCAGTATGCGTGAATCCAAGTTCAAACAAGGGCACCATGATGAATTTTCGAAATTGTGTGCTTCAGCAATCGTCTTAACATTACAATGAGCGCATATCTACTTTACTTAGTCAAAAGATAGCCAAATCATATATTTTTGGAAAGCTTATTGTATCCCCGTCAAACTGAGGTACGACACGCAGGTGTTACCTGATATGTTACGAGTGGACCTAAGGTCAAACTAGGTCACCGTGAAATGATGAATATTCGATTTTTTTGCAATGCCGCGAAAGTCAAAGTTACAATGACCTTGCAACTACTTCATTTATATGCACGTATCATATACATTATGAACTGGTTACATGTTGTGATATGAGTGTTTTATTTATTATTATTTATTCATTAATAATTTTTTTACACAAATATTTAGTGCTAATTATGATGTGTTTTACCAGTTTGTAGTGCTGACCGTAGTGTGTTTGACCAATAATATGTGTTGTACCAATTTTATTACTGCCATTTCAGTGTGTATCTAAAGGGAAATTTTCGTACTTAATGCTAACTTTTAAAGGGACAATAAAGTTATTGAATCTTGAAAATCTTCATCATCGTCATCACCATATCTGTCGTATTTCTTGTCACTGACTTCATCATCATTATCACCGTCATATTCATCTTCGTTTTTATTATGATTTTCGTCATCATGTTTAACTTCATCATCAACATCATCATCATCGAAATCATCATTGTCATCATCATCATCGTCTGAATATTCATCTTTGTTAGCGTCTTCATCGTCATCAACAACATCATCATCAACAGCATCATGGTATTCGTCTTCATCACACTCATCATCGTCGTCCTCCTATTCAGCTTCATCATCACCATTGTCAACTTCATCCTTTTTACATCATTATTTGATGGTTATTTACTGTTATTACCAAATGGGCCTGCTCTCGTGTACACTTGTCTAAGCCGTCTCTGTATATGGCCATAGATAACCACCTTTTTGTTCGTGCACTGGCAATGCTACTGCGACATCTCTCAGCTGCACGCCTACATTGAGCACACCAATGGCACGAGTGCGCTCTAACTTAGTCGTGGCATCGTGTGCCGGACGATGCAATATTGTCAGATCAAGTTTGCTTCCTGTCTGTCGGACTCGTAAGCTACGCAATTTTATGGTGTCACCAATCGAAAAGGGTTTCATGATATGCACCAATTCCACTTTCCTTGATGTAGTAAACATGATTTAAGAATGACCATTGAAACAACACCTACCAACGAATAATAATGACATGCTTCATAAGATAATTGTATTGACAAGATGCATTTTTTACAAACCAACAAGATGATAAGCGTACAGTGTAATAATTGTGCAAATATGTAATTAACTCTAGACTCCTAAACAGCGTAACCAGTCGACTATTTCACTTTCAACACAGATACTTGTTTCACGGTACTAAACGGGAATACTCGCCCACGATTGACGTCTTTCCTTTCACATGTGCATGTACTTGGAATTTAATGCAGGAACAAGTACGTTTGCTTACGACACATTTGCAACTTGTAAGAGACTGTGTGGATTGTGGGAATTTCGGCAACATCAAGGATATTGGTTACTGATGTGTAACAACCCTCTTAAGTCCTTGAACTTTATTCCACTGTTGAAGAGATGACGTGCATGAAGTGGTGCCAGAGATGCGAATGTCGGTACACAGTGGAACGCCATAAGAACGCTCTAGGCTTCTGTCATGACTAAATTTGTAATCTCGTTGTTGTCATCTCCATAAGAAGCTAAATGAATGAATGAATGATTCATTTATTCAAACATTGGCAACATGATACAATAAAAGACAACCGTGTATATATACACACACATAACCCTATACACATCTATATATTTGACGCGATATAATTATTCTTATTCTACGAAATACCACATACACACACAAGTGTGTATACAATGTTTGAAGGGAAAAACACGAAGTCAGTTACTTTTATGTAAATTTACCCCTGACAATCATATTAAGGTAAAAGTGTAAATTTATGGACAATTCGTATGAACTTTGTTTTATTCTTTATATTCTTCAATGGCAGACAGTTTTATTTCATTTTTATTCCATTGCCCAGGTGGTTTTTAAATGAAAAAATCCAAGTAGCAGAGTCTATTTTTTCCCAAAACGGTGATGTAAATAACCGTTGTTGCTTTAATGTGTTGATGACTGGCTTCCTAAAAGCAACTGAACTTAAATTATTTTGGCTAGTTATAAGGTAACCTAGAACTTTTCATCTTGCAAACCCTAAATATGCAAGCGCTTTAAAAGGAGTGATGTACAAAAACAAAAAGGCTGTGACAAAGCATTATATTTTTTACTTTTATTATGGAAACTTGTTTTGATCACGAACATAAATTCACTAGAATAAATGCAAACTTGTGTTCTATTCGCCATCTTGAACCGCATGACACCCTCCCAAACTGGACGAGCAATCCGTGCAACACCAGACTGATGCGTGCGCAGTACCGCCGGGTCAAACAAATACTAAATAAGCAGACCGGATGCACCGCGTGCTATACAGCGGTCTGGCCAATCAAACGCAGCCACTGATTCGAACCCCGGTCCGTTCGATCGACTGATGGTCCGACGCTCTACCACTCGGGGTAAGACCACATTAAGGATTCGTCCGCCATTACCCACCGAAAGAGTGCCCTTGAAAATACCGTTTTGGTGGGATGTGTGAATTTTGTTCGAGCACTTTGGCATGGCACATGTCAGTCCAGTGAATACTAAATGTACTACTACATTAGATCTTTCACGAGGTAGCAATAAACATACGCTAGTCGCTCGCGTATTCGCACAGTGGCTATTTTGCAGAACGCACCAATATTTCAAAATCCGTCACCAGATTGAGGGGTGTCAGGATTGGGTGGATTTTTCTGAAAACTGAGATATGAGAATTTTACGAGTTTTCCGTAGCACTTGTGTCAATGGAGGTTAAATATGCTGTGAAATTTTCAAGAAAATTGTTTGTCAAATTGAGCAGGAAATGAAGGAAACGTTATAATGGCCGCCTACGTAAAATTTAAATGTGGTCTTACCCCACTCGACCACCGTTTTCCCCGTGGGCACGTAAGGTGGGCGTGCAGAAGAAATCGGAAGGGCGAGCATAGTTCATTCGAGCTAATGGAACAACAGAGAACCCCAGTACTAGTATTGCCGTTGCACTTGTCGTGGCTTCCATTGAGCGGCAACACTATATGCATCCCTTGTCGCTTCGCCAGCTAACCGTGTCGTTCCATTCATGCAGCCATTTAACCGTGTCTCGGTCCGCTGACCAAGCCCCACGCTCATAACTTGACAGTACCGGGCATCGCTTCTACTCCCTCGAGCCGCGCCATAGCGAAACTAACACTCACTGCAGGATACACTCACATAAGTAAGTACATTAATGTACTAGTCAAACAAGAAAAGAAATGAAAGTTTCTGTTGTATGTCCTGTAAGTTATTTGTATGGATATGTGTCACCACAGTGTGTGCAAACGTGGTGTACCTTCTTCCAATACACGCCTAGCCTCAACATGCCGAGGATACAGGCGGTGCGTGGCATGGCAGGCGAACAGGAAAAAAACAACAACAAAAACGACCGAGGTGGGCGGTAATATGTTCGCAGTGACCTTTTGGGTCTCCGTAATCATAACGACGCGGCGTTCACCATTCGACTCGTTGCCCAGTGCATACGTTGTTTTCGTTGTTGTTGGGCCAAACTCCATCGTCACCTCAGTCGTGTTCAACAGGACACACATGTTACGACCCATTTTGCAATAAACGACCCATTACGTAAAACGATCCATTTCGTTGTACAAATCAGGCCCATTTTGTAACAACGACCCATTTTGTAATGAACCGACGTAACCGTTTTGTAATAACAGAAAGCTCACTTTCATTTAATGTCAGGTGTATCCATTTTGTAATAACACTATGACAACTTCATCGTTCTCGCCAACATATTTGTGGCGATTTAGATGAGCACGCTATGTTGCGCAATATAGTGCGGCGAACAGAAAGGAACGTGTACAGCGCTATCATGCCATGTTAACGTGTGTAGTGGACTGTCACTCGACGCTGGGCAAGTGACAGGAACAGAAGCTTGCCGGTCGATGTCAGGGGGCATGAGTTTGGGTATTTAACCCGTGAGTAGACTTATAATAATAATAATGTTGTCAATATGCAGACGTATTAATATGAATAATGACTATTACGTGTTGTTGCCGGAATACATTTATTGATTGCAAAGAGTTATTGTGAATCGTTGTCGAGTGAACGTTATATCACATGTGTCTGGAGATACGCAACTTGTTGTATGTATATCATTTTGGCATACTATTTGGTAATATTGTTTTAAATGCACAGCTGCCCGGGCTGCGCTGGAGTAAACACCGCTGGTGTGAACACGCAGTGGAGCGTCACACGCGTGGAAAGGCGACCGGGCTGGCGCGTTGTGACTAGTGGCTGTGTGTGTCTGCTACTGGAATCGACAGCAGCAAAACATGTTTCGCTAAGCGGGCCACGGGTGAACCGCACCGATATATATCGCCTCCAAACATTGACTGTGATTTCCCCGGCACTACAAACAGTAAGAAGAACGCGGTTCGAGATGGGGAGTGCGGAATAGACTTAAGAGATGTGCTTCTAGTTTCTAGTTGCTTTTAGACCACCCATTGCCGCTATTACATTTTCAAAAGTGCGCTCCATGTAAAATGGACGAACTGTCCACTCTCATCACACATGACTCTGATTATAGTAGAAGCGGTCTATATATATATATATATATATATATATATATATGTGATGCGATATAATTATACGTAATCTACAAAATACCATATACACACAAGTGTGTATACGATGTTTGAAGGGGGTAAACACGAAGTCAGTTACTTTTATGTAAGATTACCCCTGACAATCATATTAAGGTAAGAGTGTTAGGTTTCCGACACGTGTACGTTTTCCTTTTTCACACACCATAATTAATACATATTGTGCACCCTCTCAATGTATTTATTGTGATGCACAATAGACAGGTTATAATATATTAGTTAGCACGATTCAGTTCGTTAACAGTTACATTTCCACACTAACATGTTTGTGAAATAGACGTTTTTTATATTTAGATTTAAATTTAATTATATTATTAATGTTGTATGTCTTTATTCAGAAAATTCCACAACCGCACTCCGTAGACACAGAGATGCACCGATTTCATTGCGGAGCCGTTCTAAATCATGATTAGCTCTACGGGTACGACGTTTCCCGCCTAACAAATATAATAATAATAATGATTTACTGCATTTCTTTGCGCCATAAATCTGGCAGTTACTACCATTCAGAGGCGCATTACAATCCTAAAAACATGGCATGTAGCTACTAAGATTATTAAATAAAATAACAATATATAAATAAATGCATTAAAATATACATACATATACATATCAATAGTAAATATATGAGGATAGTAATACTACTAATACTAATTAAAACGACAAATTAAGAGAGAATAATAATAGTTAAAGGTATATATTAAAAAGTCCAGAGTTCGCCACTGTCCACACATATAATTTAAAGAGAAAAAGCACGTTTAAAAAGAAGTGTCTTCAGTTGCTTCTCGAACACGATGAAGCAGTCTGTAGCACGCATGGCAAGGGGCATATTGTTCCAGAGGCGCGGCGCGGCGCGGCGGCTCGTGATAAAGCTTTGTCGCCTTGAGTACAAACCTTGCAGCGCGGGACCTCGAGCAGGTGAGCGTCGGCGGAGCGTAACGTGGGAGTGGGCTGGTGTCGTGTTAGCAGGTCCGCCAGGTATGACGCAGTCATGCTGTGCAAACTGCGGAACGTAAGCAGGAGTAGTTTGTACTCGATGCGCTGTTCAATCGGCAACCAATGAAGCGCAGTTAGAGCAGGACTGATGTGGTCGTGCTTCTTAGTTCTGGTTATGAGACGGGCTGCAGCATTTTGTACTCTCTGGAGTCTGGTGAGGAGATGGTGAGAAATCCCGTAAAGCAGGCCATTTCCATTGTCAAGACTAGACGTCACGTAGGTATGCACCAGCATCTCTGTCGTTTTCCTATCTAGAAGATTTCGAATTCTTCCAATACTGTGTAGATGGAAATATGCTACACGACACATGTAGTGTACATGGCTGTTCATGTTTAGGGCATCATCGAAGAAAACACCAATGTTCCTGGCCACAGTGGAAGTAGGCACGATGTTATTGGCAACTTCTATGTGCGGCATAGAAAGTTTGTTCTTGAAGTACGTGTTCCGTGTTCCGTTAGATTTTGTTATTACTTATTACGCTATTCGATGTGAACTTGTTGTACGTTATGCATGATAACTGGTGCAGTGTAGTACCTTACCGTCGAGTACACTGGCAGATTTTCGGTTCAATTGTAACATTCAAATGCAAGAATGTCGTCTAATTATCAACGTGACAAGAGTATGTTAAACCTATGTCAAAAGCACTACCGTAGTGTTTTCAATCTACGTTCAAGCCACTACTGTTGTGTTTTGAATCGCGCAGTGTTTGGAGTGTACTACACCGGATGATGTCCACTTGGGTACCTCGCATTGATTGTCCCAGCCTTCCATGCACCGTGGATGACTCCCGATAACAGGCACAACAATAATAGCATACCGACTTACGGAAAGCAAGCACTGACATCACTGTAAACTGAGACTAAATCATACTAGGGCTGATTCTAAAATATCAAAAATGACCAAGAAAGTTCACATATTTGTTCACATAGGTACACTCACCAGCACACGTACACGCACACACGCACGCACGCACACACACACATGCACGCATGCACACACACCATCGCCTACAGGTACAGCTTCTAGCCATCCTCACTGACCAGACCTTTACAGAACTATCGTTGAAATAAGATTTTCCGATCAATGTTTATTTGCCGTGCCGGTAAATGTCATATGTGCACCTAATCATAGACAGTTGAACTAACTGTCAGCTCATGGTGTCCAGGTGGTTATATCATCGAAACATGTTAAATATATTTAATGCACGCGGAAAAAGTTATAATATTATTATGAAAACAGTGCACGGAAAATTATGCAAAACAATTCGCAAATTGTTTGTTTGTTAAACACAAATGACGGAGAGTTGATTCGTGGTGACGGAGACCTATCGGTTATGTTATAATGACGGAGACTGCGCGCGAAAGACAGAAAGTCGACATGTATACAGGATTGCACCATTTTAAGACCAACATGTCCAAAACCAACCTTCCTCAGATAAACCATAAAAAATACGTCATTATTAATATTTTTATTCCTAATATGACTGCAACCGCTTGATTACTGAGATTGTTGATTACTGAGATTGTTGATTACTGAGATTGTTGATTACTGAGATTGTTGATTACTGAGATTGTTGATTACTGAGATTGTTGATTACTGAGATTGTTGATTACTGAGATTGTTGATTACTGAGATTGTTGGGCCTGTAAGAAAATAGTATGATGAAACTTGTCATGCGGATTCATTGGTATGTTCGTTCAGAACTCAGTCTTTTATTTACTACAACGAGAACCGTGGAGTGGAATACTTCATGAAATCCAGCCTGATTAGTATCATGTCATGGCCACGCAAACATTAGTTTGGGCTATATGTTATGTGTTTGCATTGGCGTTGGAACGTGGTGACTATTAGGGGGGGCTCAGGCTCTCCAAAAACCCCGATTTTCACCAACAAAATTCACACAGCCCTTCAGGTTCGCCAAACAGGACCTACATTGAGGGTCTTCAAAAACCTCCAATTCCACCCCTAGTAGTTCGCCATAACAAACCACCTCGAGGTTCTCCAAAAACCCCGATTTGCAGCCCCCTCGAGGATCGCAAAATCCTCAAATTGCACCTCAAGATGCACTCATTTTCTCTAA
Source organism: Paraescarpia echinospica (assembly GCA_020002185.1). Taxonomy (NCBI): domain Eukaryota; kingdom Metazoa; phylum Annelida; class Polychaeta; order Sabellida; family Siboglinidae; genus Paraescarpia; species Paraescarpia echinospica. The sequence continues at coordinate 2,673,260 of CM034534.1, read as the reverse complement.
ATGTTGCTGGGCTAATCTTTTCTCCACCCCACCACCCCACACACACACACTAGGGACGGAACCAGTGCAGTTAATGTACCTTTGCCCATATGTTGGATACCAATCTGAAAAAATCGCCACGTATGATCTATTACTTAGCGAGTGATCGAATCATTTATATAAGTTATACATAGTTATTTCATTCACTAGGACAGGTATTCTACATCGGTCATTAATTTATTTTATGTATTTTAATATATTGTGAACTGCACTGAACACATTTGGATCTGGGTTATATTAAATCAAATATATTATTATTATAACGTCACACAAAAGCGCCAGACGACTTGTGTCGAAAAAGATGAATTTATATTCTGAAACATGTTCACACTCTCACACACACATAGATGCAGGAGATGGTTCCCCAGAATGACGTTTGTTATTGTGTTAATTTCAGCGAGCACTAACACTTATATATCAATTTGAGCGAAAGCGCCAGCGCTATTTCTGTTGACCAATGCGAGCTTTGGTTTGTTCCAGTAGACACGGCGCAACATGTCTCTCGACCAGCTTGGCGACAAAATTGAGTCCTTCTTTTGTCTCCATGGAGGGACATGTTGCGTGTGTCTACTGGAAGAAGTTGATAAAAGCTCGTATTGATCAACAGAAATTGCGCAAGAGCTCGCTAACAATAACACCTTGTTCGAGCAATACAACGATGGCACGATGTGATACCAAATACCGCGTATACAGTGTAGCAATGAAGACCGTGTCAGCGCACGCAAACCCGCTGCTCGAAATATCGCCCGTATTCAACACAGTCGGCCATGCATGACAGCCTTTTTACTTGTCTAAAGAGACACATCTGAGTGACTGGTTCGGGGTATCTCTACTTATCTGATCGAACACAATCGGTGAAGATACCAGGCGGCGCTCCCGATCTCAGCTATGGTCTGTAAGCAGTCGACACCCACCTGTACAAAAAATTCAACAGCACTAACGAAAAACAACATATTGTGATCATTGCTAAAATAGAGCGGGAGGCCAGAGCTTTTAGTTATGTGTAAACAACGGTAAAATGTTTGACCCCATGGATGGAAGGTATCATCCCCGACATCACAAACGGTTGTTGCTGCTTGGTCTGGGGTGGTGCATTATCCCGTAAACAACCTTTTGAAGAGGCAAACAGTACAGTTATTTATGGGAACGATGTCAAAACTAAACTGTTTCAAACGTTCTGCTGGTGTTTCCTGAGTACAGAATGACGAATGACAGCAAACTTAGGTGATTGTTCTCCTCGCCAGCAACCCCCGAAGGTTGAGAAAAAAGTACATTTATTTATGGGAACAACGCCAAGGCAAACTTGTGTTCCCACAGTTTCTTACCGGAAACCGACCACAACACAGAACGGGCTGATTGGTTTAACGTTGTTTCATGTACATAAAGACAAGTGCGACCAGTTGAAGTTAATGGATGGGTCCAATGAGTTTGTATGACTCTGGGCACAACTACACCAGGCCCTACACTAGGGGTGCGACCTCTGCTTCGTTTCACAAGATGTTCTGTTTCTCTCTTTCTCTTCACATAGCCAATACTGTTTCCTTGTCTTTTCCAGATTTTGCGTAATAATCTGACTTCCTGCGTTTGGTTTCGTTGGATTTCGTACTTTATTAAACGGGATTACATCGTCTTCGTTTCAGCACATCGAGCTGAGGACCAGGTGCCCGTCGCTCCGTGGCTGACGACACGTCGTTCGCCATCGGGAGAACACTCAAGAATGACGTCATCGACATATCTCGAAATAAGACGCCGCGTCTTGCAGACGGCTGTTATTCTCGTCGCTATTCTCGTTATCGTCACGTTATACGTCACTTCCGAGTGGAAGTTTACTAAGCCTAAGCCAATACCTATGCCGATGATCATAAAGGTGAACAAATACTGGAATATTACAAGCACAGTGCCAGTAAAGGTAGACAATACCTCGAATACTACAAGCACGGTGAAAGTAGACAAATTTTCGATTATTACAAGCACGGTGCCGGTAAAGGTATCCAAAACAACCAAACCCTCGACAACTAGGCCTACAAGCACGGTGCTGGTCTCGGTAACCAAAGCCTCGCCAATTACGACCACGGTGCCGGTCACGGTAACCAAAACCTCGTATATTACAACCACGGTGCCGACAAGGGTAAACAAAACCTCGAATGCGTCATTCACGGTGCCGCGCCAATTTCGCAATGCAATGTCGAACGCCGATGCCGCCATCTTGAATCACATCCTGCGTCGATTCACAGAAATGGCGGACAAGGCAAATGTGACGTACTTCATGTATTGGGGCACACTGGTCGGCTCCTACCGCCACCACGGCCGTATGCCGTGGGACGATGAGGTAGACCTGATTATACCCACCGCGCAGAAGAAGCGAGTCATCGAGGCATTTGCGTCATTATTACCGACATATGTCGTTAACAGGTCGGCGCGGTACCGCTGGAAGTTTTACGCCGCCAACTCGACGTCGATCAGAGGATTTACGTGGAAGTTCCCCTTCCTCGACTTGTCGTTCTACCGAGAAAACGACGTGTCGCTGTGGGACGAGGACCCGACCTATAGGCCCATCAACACGTACCCCAAATCAGCCGTGTTCCCGCTGTGTCGGCGTCCGTTCTCCCAGCTCGTGCTCCCGGCGCCGCGAGACGCGAGTGTCTTCCTCAAACTGGGACGCTTCGACATCGAGAAGTGCGTCTCGACCTGGTACAACCACAGCACAGAGTCCGTTAAATCCAACCTACTCACCCTCCCGTGTAGCAAACTGTACGACGACGTGCCGTTCGTATTCCGAACAAACACGACTCATGGAACGAATGAAACACTCAAAATCGGACATCGTGTTATCGATTGGAAATTGGTCTCCGGCTGCGCGAATTAGGGCCACCTTCATGATTTACCTGTAAAATTTACAGATTCACCAGAACAACAGCATTCACATTTTTTACACACGTGGTCAATGCAACATAATACAAAATCATGGTACAACTCGAATTTGCGAAACAATGTCTCAGCTACATCTTGCTATGTATAGTCAGTAATGCACATGATTTAGTATAAACGGCTTATGCGAGTTTGCACTGTACATTAAACACCATTATTCGCACACGTACCAAGCGCTATTTAAATTCCGAAATAGCTACAGTTGCCACCATGAGCGAACAACTTACGAGACCACCTTCTGTTGGTGCCTTTTTGCTTAAGTAGCCATAATCATGTATACTGTCATGTTGTAAGCCTGTTATCAGTCAGGCATTTTAGCCTCTGGTCCCAGACCCACACTTCATAAGTGTATTATTTGTGATTATTGTATTGATATGTTTTACATACACACTTGTTGAGTGATATTTCTAAATAAAATACATCTGTCTGTCTGTCTTTCTGTCTGTCACAACACCTGTTATCGCTCATAAAAGCACGAGGTTTTCTGTCATAGTAAACACATTCTTGTTTCAAACCTTTATGGTGTTGCAGTCTTAGAGATCATCATGCAAAGCAGTTTTGTGCCCAAATTATTGCGACAACGTCAGGCTGTGCGCTAAGCGAACTTGCAAAGAAGCAGCGAAGTCGGCAGATTGACCACTGAAGGAGGGGTCTGTAGGTTGTCCAGAACTCCGACAAATAGTGGGTTGGCATCTTCGATAGGCGCATCATCTTCGCCGCAAAATTATCTGGTGAACTTGAAATGTAGAAAGTTCAGCATGAAAGGATGACAAATTTATGTCGAAACTTTCACATAGACGAAGACACGTTTGTCTTCCCCGAAGCAGTATATTCAACGTGTTCAAATGTCCGGAAAATGAGTTTCAGAACGCAAAGCTGAACTCGAAAATCAGTATCCTCCAGCTGAGCAAGCGGTACGCCAATTGCTTGGAGAAAACTCACATATATCTCGCCAGAACCGTGCCATGGCACAACACTGTTGTGTTGTAGAACAATACCATTTTTGGTTGCTCTCGAAAATGTCCAGTTCCTAGCCACGGGCCAGCTGGAAACCTCTTGCAGAACGTTGTCACAGGGGAATGTGGGACCGACGAGCTATCACATTATCAACTTTACAAACAAACTAATATCACTTATAACATCAACATTGCTTCCAGAGGATAATAGATTTCGTTGCATTTTTGCAAATAACGCTAATTATGTGAAACTATGTGACATATTAATAACCCAATCGATGCCCATCTCGATGGATTTGTTATTTACCCGAATAAATCCAACTTATTTCTGTTGTACGCCTACTAACACCAACGGATCGTAATACAAAAATAACAATCGGACGTACACGACCTCTTGCAATATGAAATCAAACACGCGATACACAGACAAACTAGTTTATTTGTACATTTCGTGGCCAAGTAATAGGCAGCAATTCCATTGTATGGTGCTGCCATCTCTCGGGTGCTTGAATGTAAAATGTTACACTAGGGCCTTCTTGCGACCAAAGCGCAACTCATATTATCAGCTAGCTAACAAATTCTATTTGATTAGTTATTATACTAATTTTATAACTAGAAATGTTAAATTTAGTATGAGTAACTAACTGATAATGTGTTATTATTGTAAGTCATTAGAATAAGTTAGTAACGGGAATTAGGAAGCTTGTTGGACGCGCAGGGCAGGTTCGAATGAATGTTTCACACCTCATGTCTGAATGGAATATTTGTTTTACTAAAATAATGTATTAAGTTGTAAACATTAAGATATGTTATTGTTATCGTTATTACCGTCACGATTCAGGGATTCTGATGATATTAAATTTATATGTAATTGAGGTAATTTGAGTATTTTCAGGAGTTGGTGATTGTGTGTCTATTGTGTAAGAATGTTTATTTTAAAGCCAACGAATTAAAAGAGTCTGACCGAAGCGCTTTACACTTTACTGCATGGCAGACCTGTTCAATCTAACACCATCTCGACTTATCTGTGAAGCATCGTAGAGTATCGTCTCGCTCAGGGCGTTTCTTATTGTATTTTCGCTGGGGGGGGGTAAAGTCCTAAAAGGACACGTCTAACGGGCAAAAAAGGCAGTTTACTCACACATTAATGATTATATACATAATCCTTAGGCATGTATGAAAGCTTAATATGATGTGTCATTATCTTTGTATCCACATAGTTGTGGGGCCTATTGTGACGAGTGACGACTGCATCTTGATATGAAAATAAATGTTACACATATATCCTAGAAACATGTTTTATTACAACCAATACATGCAGTAGTCATAGAAACACGAGACGTATCCTGCAAGTCAGAACGTTTGACAGTTGTCTCAATTCGACTAGACGAGTCCCGTTTCGCGGGTGAATTTCTTAACGAATTCACGCAGTCCGTAGATCTCCCAGTCTGGAGCCCCGCATCGTCTTGTCTTCTCCAAGAATTTGACGACAGCGGGTCGGTGGTCATAGTAGGCGGTGCTCACACCATTCAGTGCCACCATGAGACGGGCGATTTCTCGTGTCCTCACTCATACTGGTACGGTGATTATCGACCACTAAGTTGTGGTGGCTCACGATCCTTTCGATCTGCATAGAGTGTGGTCTCATGCAAGCCAGAGATGTCAACACCTTCTGAAGTGACCATGTTGTGACTGGCAGAAGTTGGCGCAGTCTGACAGTCAACTTACAACCGAGATCACAGCCATCAGGCAGGAATGGCACATTCATCATGTTATCCCACTGCTCGGCTGCCCCGTCCGTAAAGTCAGATGCCTCATCTGGAAAAAGGCGTCTGACGATGCGCACACCATGCACAACGAATGATCACAGACTGCGTGACATCATTAACTCCTTAATATCTTTGATGACGCCCTCCTGCTCCGGGTGCATGCGTTCAGACAGGTATTCGTGCGATGCTTGCTCGACCTCCAACTCGATTGCTCGTCCATCTCGGCGGTGTATACAAACGAACTGGTGATTACACTTTCGTTGTGTTAGGTCCTCTTTTGTGTTGTCGGTTGGACAACTCACTTTTTCCTCCCTTCTTGATTGCCGCAGTCACAATGAGAACATCGCTGATGAACAAATCACTCCTTTGCAACTTCTTGTGGAGTGTTTCACACATATTCAGGATATCGTCCATCAGTGCGGTGATCAACGTTTGTTGGTAGTTCCAGGTTCTCTCTTTCTGTCGCTAGTACTTTCTGGCGCCTGTATCTGTTCCCACACCATAATGCAAGCTGGTAGGTTGTTCAGCACAGCATTCACCAGCTGCAGCTCGTGCTGGGCAAACCTGACATTGTGGTGCAGGGGGAACTGTTTGACATTCCCGGCCTGCGCTGACAACATCTTCATCCGTCTCGACGACCGGAAGAATCGTACGAGTCCCAGTAGATTGGACTTCCAAATTCCCAACTCAGGTACAGTGCTGACGACCGACTAAATGGCTGAGTCAGACTGGTGGGCAGCACACCATAATATTGGAAAACCTCTCTGCATTTGGTCATCGAGCATACAAGATTTAACAATATTGCCATCCAGAGAATTAACTCTAGATGGCAGGTGGACAAGGAAGCCCTTTGGCTTATCCAACCCTTTTATCTACATATATCCAGCCCTTCTGAGGTATGTGTCGATTTTATTTTTAAACATATTCACACTACTAGCACCCACACAATCATCAGATAATCTGTTCCATTCATTCACAGTCCTTTGTGAAAATGAGAACTTTCTCACGTCTAATCTACACTGCTCCTTTAATAATGTAACTTCATGTCCTCTAGTCTTTCTATCTTTCTTAACTGAAAAAAAACATATTTCTATCAATATTTTCATAACCATTCAATATTTTAAACACTTCTATCTGATCTCCTCTCAATCTCCTGGTCTCTAGTGTTGTTAAACCACATTCTTTTAGGCGTTTTTCATAACTAAGATCCCTCAGTTTTGGTATCATTTTAGTCGCTCTCCTCTGTACTCTTTCTAGCATATCTATGTCCTTCTTGCGGTATGGCCTCCACGCTTGTATACAATATTCTAAATGAGGCCTAACTATTGTTTTGTACAGCGGTATTATTAGTTCTTTTCTTTATATGCTATATTTCGCCTAATCAATCCAAGGATTTGATTTCCTTTTGAAGCTGCAATTCCACACTGCTCTGAAACCTTCATGTCAGCACTAATTGTCAGCCCTAAGTCTTTTTCTTTTACAGTAGTACTTAGTACAGTTCCCCCCATTGTATATTCTACATATTCGTTCCCATGTCCTGTGTGGAGGCATTTACATTTCCCAAAATTGAACAACATTTGCCACTTTTCAGACCATTTGATCAACCTGTCAAGATCATCTTGTAAATGCTGTCCTCCATCACTTTTAATCCTTCTAAACACTTTTGTATCATCTGCAAATTTCAACACCTTGCTAGCTATATCATCGTCCAAATCGTTTATATATATTAAGAATAATATAGGTCCCAGTACTGATCCCTGTGGAACCCCACTCAAAACTGATTTCCAGTTTGAAGCCTCCCCATCAACAACTACCCGTTGTCTTCTGTCAATCAGCCATTTTTCTATCCAGTTAATTATACCATTTCCTATGCCATGGGCTTTTAGTTTAAGCAGTAATCTCTGATGTGGCACTTTGTCGAAAGCTTTTTGAAAATCTAAGTAGATGATATCTACTGGTGATCCATCATCTACCCACTTAGTGATATCTTCCAAAAAACATAACATATTTGTTAAGCATGACCTCGCTTTTAGAAACCCATGTTGAGATGGGTTTATCAAGTTATGTTTAACAAGAAAATCCACCATGTGATCTTTAATTAGTCTTTCTAATAATTTACAAATCACCGATGTTAAACTAACTGGTCTATTATTATTTGACTTGTTTCTCGAACCTTTTTTAAATAACGGTATAATGTTTGCTTCTTTCCATTCTAAAGGAACCACTCCTTCTTCTAATGACAAGTTGAAAACTGTTGCAAGCGGTATGCTAATTTGTTCTACAATTTCCACTAGTAGTTTGGGTGGAATACCATCCACTCCAGGTGATTTATTTTCCTTCATAGCCCTAATTTTCTTAGCTACCATTTCTGGGGTTACAATTAACTGTCTTAAATAGTCTGATTCTGCCCCCTTGAACTTAGCCTCTGGTACTGGCAGTGAACTAGTGTCTTCTCTGGTAAACACTGAACTAAAATACTCATTTAGGTCTTCTGCCATTAAGAATCCTTCTGATATTATATTTCCAGCACTATCTTCTAGAGGACCGACCTTATCCTGAACTTTCTGTTTGCTTCGAACATACGCATAAAAACTCTTGCTGTCATGTTTTATATTACAAGCTAATTTATGTTCATAGCTTCTCTTTGAATTTCTAATTTCAGCTGTAGCTTGGTTTAGTGCTTCTTTATAAATGTTGTAGTCTTCGTCATTGCCAGTATGTCTATATGACTTCCACATCATTTGTTTATACTTAATTTTTCTAATGGCTTCTTTCGATACGTATTTCTTTCTGGTCCGTTTCCCTTGTTTTTTGAAGGGAACAAATTTATCTACGATGCACTCTATTACTCTATACGCCATAGTCCACCTTGTCTGCCGGTGTGTGCCGCCTCGCCGTCAGTGGTGACACCAACCAACTTCGTGTCTTTACCTCCTTTGTTCACCGATTCATGTAGTCCTGGGGCACCGTTCTTCTCTGGCGAATGCATGACAACGAACACACACGTTACGCTGCCATCACCGTTAGCCATCCGTCCACTTACAAACTTGTGGTCCAACATTTGCCTGTCTCATCTGCTATCGATCTGCACACTGAAGACTATACATCGGCTGAACATTTGAGACAGACGCACTTTCTCTAGTTCGTATATGACATCCAACACTTGCTTGTAGTATTTGGGTCCTGTAGTGTAGGTCTGCACCATTTTCGCACATAGCGGCCAACAAACGGTCTGACGCCAAACAAGCCAGAGATCGCATCGGCTACGATCGGGCGGAGACCGTTTCGAGCTAACAGTCGTTGTATACATCGACGGCTATTCGAAGAAACATTGCAAAAACTGTTTTGTTGTAAGCAGTTAGTGGATACAGCCATGGGTGCGATGTTGCGTTTTCTTCCCAGGCTATGTCCATATTTGTCTTGTCTATTGCTGCTCTGTGCGGTTCAGAGGACATGCGGTCAATTATTCTTTCCAGCCTGACATTGCAGTCCGCTCTGACGCCGCTTGCAATTGCTATAGTGCCATTTTTAGAAGTTTTCTTTGCCATCTCCTCATACTCCTGACGTGTTGTGCATAGAATGTGAGCCCGTGTTCGGCCACATTTCTTGGCTGAAATTGAGCGAAGCTCCGGGAATTTGCTGACAATACCTGCAATAGTTAAAGGAATTCATTTGAACATCGGTGCGCGGGAACTTGACAGATTCTGGCCTGAAGTTGGCTTGTCGATTTCCTGATCAGGTGTAGGGTGATTATCTTTCTCGTCGGGTATATCGTCAGATGTGATGGCAGTGGACGTATCATGGCTGCTTGATGAAGTGGCACTCGAGCGAGAGCACGACGAAGGCAGTACCTCTGTGACTGGTGGTACATCTTTGTCTTTGCGAGTGTCATCAGATGTGATGGCTGTGGACTGATGATGGCTGCTTGATGGACTAGCAGTCGGGCGAGAACACGTCGAAGGCTGTATCTCTATGACCGGTTGTACATCTTTGTGGGTGTCATCAGCACTGGCGTAACGCGCGGGGTGTGATAGGGGCAATTCCCCTCAGCGGCACTTTTTTGGGGGCGGCACTTTGGGGAGATTGTTTTTCTTAGACACATTTCATACATATTTATACGTTGTTGTCCACGCGAATTCTGAACACATCGCTGTTATACTACATAAATATTGAAGTAGTCATGCTTGAATACATCAAACGTAACTCAATTGACACTAGCCAATACTGGTGTACGTAACGCACAGCGGCCGTGCGTGGGGACAACGGCGATGCGGAGGAGCAGCTAGATGAGAACATCTTCCACGACGCAGGTAGCTGGCCCCGAGATGCCCCAGATGAGCTACGGCTAGAGCTGGTTCGGAGGGGGCTTCTTGGCCTCCAGAACAAAGACGGGCCCTTCCCAGCCAACCCAGAGAAGAACAGGAGCAGATGGTTTTACAAGGCGCTAGGCAACGGGAGCAGCTTTTCCGTTCATGGTTCATGCATTGTGTGCAATGCTTCTGTTGTCGTTTGGTTGGCACTGGAACAAGCAGCTATGGAAGATCATCTGGATTCAAGAACTGGATGAAGCTCAATTCTCGTGTCGGCGCCCAGGAGGAGACACGAGGTCACGGTCAAGAAGAGGTTAACCATGTGGCGGCCAGGTGCATGGCGGGAGATACTGAACCGTATTCTGGACTGCATTCGCTTCCTCTGCAGACAAAACCTCGCATTCCGAGGCCACCGAGAGAGTCTCTCATCCGCCGAAAACAAACAACACGTCACGGGAAAGACCGTCAACAGAACCTGCGAGACCCGATGGAGCTCGAGACATAATGCCGTAGGTGCAGTTGCGTCGAGTCTGGAGTTTATCACCGCTTCATTTGAGCAACTCCGTGACGGTAATCACGAGACGGCTGACACGCGCTCTGATGTCGCCATCCTCCTGTCATGTGTGATGTCTTACACATTCATTGCCTACCTGGCTTTCTGGCGTCCAGTCCTGAGAGAGATCAATAATGTTAAGATATTCCTCCAAAAGCCTGGGCTCGGGCTAGACAGTTGCGCGACCAAACTGGGGGCTCTTGTTGTTCTATTCTGCGAAGTGGAACGCGGAAACGTCGTTGAAGAGGCAAAGGCGAAGGCCACCGCGTTCTGCGAGGAAATGGAGGTAGCAACAGAAAGAAAGGTGCGGAGGAGAAGATGAATGGCGGGAGAAAAGGCTGAGGAAGCCGGCTTGTCACTACCTTGATCTTCTTAAACGGGTAGTGAAATGGGGACACGAGACATCGTTCCCAAACCTGCGCGTGTGTCTTAGGACTTTGCTCATTATGTGCGTGAGCGTGGCCGCGTGTGAGAGATGCTTCTGAAAGCTTAAACTCATTAAGACATACCTTCGCTCAAGCATGGTTCAAGAGCGACTCGGCAGTCTTGCACTACTGTCGATCGAGCGATCGTGGATTTCGACAGCGTAATTGCCGAGTTCGCGTCACTCAAAGCAAGAAAGGTTAGGCTGTAGGAGAATTTGACGGAGCTTCTGCGCTCGGACCAACAAATCACTCCCGGTTTCATTGGCCTATCATTGTCGTTGCGGTGGCAATGGCGGGACGAGCTGACAGTGAACATATGTTGTGTTGACAGTTGTTAACTTTGACCACTGTACATTCAGTTGTTTGTCAGCTGACCACTGTTGAGGGTTTTGTTGGGAGGTTTTTATGGGTTTCATTGGAGATGTGAGTATTGTGTTGAAGTGTACCTCAGTGTGGTGTAGCTGCGCTGAATCATTACATCGCGCCTATCGATGCGTTAATATATTTATGCTACTGTGGAGCAATGATAAGTATATCACTAGCGATACCTATTTCACTACCTCACTCTATTTGTTCTTTTTTTGGGGGGCGGCGGCATTTTTTTACTCTTGCCCCCAGCGGCACTTGGCCTCGTTACGCCACTGACTCATCAGGCTTGATGGCAGTGGACGGAGCATGTCGGGCAACGTGTCATCGAGAATGCGTCGAAATATCGTGTCGAAGCGTTGAAATTTTGCGGCAGATTTTTGTAGTTGCATTTCTGTCTCTCTTAGGCTAAGCTGGGGGATATCGACCTGGACAAATAAAGGTTATTCCTTAATTATTCATACTTCACAGTATATTTATTTATTGTTAACAGTATGTGTATTGTATTTTATTTGAACAAACGAATTGTAAAAAAATCGATTTGTGGCGAAATATTTACAAATAACGACGGCGAGACGAAGTCGCGCGAAAACAGCGCGAAAACATTCCCGTGACGCGAGTCGGAATGACAAGCCGTACTGTCAATAAATGTAATTATTTACGTCCATCTTTTCCGGGTCATTAATCTTAATCGTTGTTCTCATTTTAGTTGTTGAGAACTTGAGACTGTTAACGTTTAGTTATATTTTTGTATACATATTCCATATATATTTAATATATTCATAATGCCCAACGCCGTGCTCTAATGTTTGTAACATTTCTGCTATTTCTGGATGTTTAAATCTACTTTCCTGAGGTTTAATTTTATAAATGAGGAAGGTCAAGCCAGTAGATAGACATATTGTTAACCAACCGCCTTAGTTACGTAATTACAGCAACTCGGTTGCAGATGCGCTCAGTGAAGCGTGGTATTCTGTTGCTAGTGTTTCTAGGCAAGCAGGTGGTTTCACTGTAATCGTAGAGAGGGTGTTCCACAATGCCTAGTTTGAATAGTATATTGCATTAACCAATATAAATTATGGAAACCTGTCATATGATGTGTAATTAGGTCTGCTTATATAAACGTTTGTTGTACGCATTTCGCCATCTGGGCGCTGGCGAAGGACTGGGACAGATCCAGGGTTGAACTAGACAGGTTGCCCTGCTGCCAAGAGAATGGCAAGGAAAATCGTAAAGCGTGGTGGGAATCGTTAACGTGGGTTACGTTCCCAAGCTTTTGTGTGTGTGTAATATTCAGTGTCCAGAGTGACTATTCGATCGAACTTCGAAGAAACCATGCCGCCACGTCAGCAGTACTTTGAGACAACGTTCCGGTCGGCCCCAACGTATTTGCGTCGATGAGCGATAATTGCGACGCGCTCACCCAGCACGGGCCATCCTCGAACAGCGGTCTCACAGCGATATCGTCAGAAAGTTTGACCGAATGCGACTCGTAGCGGCCGGTGGTAAACGTATTCTGCCCGAGATACTCCGTTCTAATTGTGTTCTGAGCTCGGCGTGTTGACTTCAACAAACGTTCGTATATATTCGAGATGGGACTAGCCCAGTATAAAGGTTTATTTTCTGATTGAACGTATCTATTATTTGCTGTATTATGATTAGTATTTATCTGTGGGTTTTGAAGTGAGGTATTATTACCCATGAAGTATTCACATATATATAAATATATGTGTGTGTTGTAACATATTACTGAAATGAGAGTCCGCGAGGACTAGCTTATACTGTGTATTTATATTATGGGAGTTATTCTTAGATAACACTTGGCGCCTAGTGTATGGTCGTATAGCGGTATAATCCACCTTAGAAAGGAAGTGGAATTTGATAATCGAAAGATTCAGTATTATTGTTTATTATGTTCTATTAAGATTTGGTTACGGGATTTCTTTATTTTGTTTATTTTGTTAATCGAGATATTTACCAAAAGGAAGATATTTTGTAATAAAGTCTTAAATTTTCCTCGTTCTTTGTTGCTTGTTCACGATCACCGTTCTTTCTGATATGCGTTGACCTTGATATATAAGAACCCTACTAGACTGAGCCATCTAGTGTACGGAGACCTCGCTAATCCGTGACATGTTCCACATGTTATGTCAACACAGGCGGTCCATAGCTCTTTCACTTTAGTGCATATTTTTGTTACTTGACCAGAAAACCAGACAACGCACAAGCAAATGATAACATAATAACTGGTAGGTACCTTAAGTCAATGACACATGGATATACATATCATTAGAGGTGATAACTATTGCCTATACCACTGTCTATTAATCAATTTTCGAGCCGAATGTAAGCCTCATCATTCGACTTTTTTTTAAATATAAGCGAACATAGGAGTTTATGCAAACACGTGACGTTAAGTAAGCGCGTAACTTTAAGGACGCTTTAAGCCTTCATGAAACCGGCCCCTGGCATCTAGTTACAGAACAAGCACAATGACGGTAAACGCCCTTTTTGAATATGTAAGATGCCCCTCTGATGTCATATCTTTATTAATAAATTGGTCTTTTGTAAACACATTGCTCTTTGGAACGAAAGGGCTTTATACATTAAAAAACGCCGTGTTTCGAGTTGAATGTAAAGCTCACCATCGAACATGAAAATAGTAACCTGGCATCTAGTTACGGAACAGAAAATATAACTAAATACGCCTTTTTTGAAAATGCTCGATGCCTCTCAGAGCCATATATATCGGTAAAATGGTCTTGTGTAGTCATATTGCCCTTATGCTACTTAAATATTAAATCAAACACACTAAAACGAATAAAAAGTAAGCCCTAGAAGGGGCTGGTTTATGAGAATGGGGCACACTGAGCGGTCTGACTGGGAGGGGCAAACGAAAGGGCTGGGGGGCAATGCCCTCCATTTTATTTACTTACTTACTACGTCCCCTGGCGTTTAGGGCAGCGACGAAGTTCCTCCACCTCTGTCTGTCTCCGGCCATTGGCTGTATGTTGCCCAAGCTTTGGCTCATTTCCCTCAGTTCCGCCTCCACTGTTCTCCGCCATATTCCGTCGTGCTGCCCTATACGTCCATTTCTTCACGTGGTACAAGTAATCGCAGCCTCATTAGGTGTCCTCTCTACTTCGTTCACGATTCTCCCTAGACAGGATTGGCGAAGACTGACTCACATTAAACATCGCAGAAGTCCAGATTCGACCTATAGCATAGGCTTTTATTGTACAATGTACAACAGCATAACATGTAGCAACCAGAAAGAGACGACTCAATCTCTATAGTTCTGTCTCCTTTTACAAGTTCTACCGACATTAATCTATATCCCACGTATGGGACCTTAATGAACAATCAACACTTTACCGGATATGCAATAATCTCCTACAATCCTGCGGAAGTCTTATATCTAATCTACACTGTTCCTTTACTAATGTAACTTCATGTCATCTGGTCCTCCTATCTGAGAAAAAATATGTCTATCAATATTTTCATATCCATTCGATATTTTAATCACTTCTATCTGATCTCCTCTCAATCTCCAGGTCTCTAGTGTTGTTAAACCGCATTCTTTTAGGCGTATTTCGTAACTAAGATCCCTCAGTTTTTGTATCATTTTTAGTTGCTCTCCTCTGTACTCTTTCTAGCACATCTATGTCCTTCCTGCAATATGGCCTCCACCTTGTATACAATATTCTAAATGAGGCCTAACTATTGTTTTGTACAGCGGTATTGTTAGGTCTTTTTCCTTATACGTTATATTTCGCCTAATTAATGCAAGGATTTGATTTCCCTTTGAAGCGGCAATACCGCCCTGCTCTGAAACCTTCATACCAGCACTAATGGTTAACCCTAAGTCCTTTTCTTTTACAGTAGTACTTAGTACAGTACTCCCCATTGTATATTGTACATCTTCGTTCCCATGTCTTGTGTGGAGGCATTTACATTTCCCAAAATTGAACAACATTTGCCATTTTTCAGACCATTTGATCAACCTGTCAAGATCTTTTTGTAAATGCTGTCTAACTTCATCACTTTTAATACTTCTAAACACGTTTGTATCATCCACAAATTTCAACTCCTTGCTTGTTATATAATCATCCAAATCGTTGATGTATATTAAAAATAATATATGTCCCAGTACTGATCCCTGTGGTACCCCACTCAAAACTGATTTCCAGTTTGAAGCCTCCCCATCAACTAGTAGCCGTTGTCTTCTGTCAATCAGCCATTTCCTATCCAATTAATGATACCATTTCTTATGCCGTGGGCTTTAATTTAAGCAGTAATCTTTGATGTGGCACTTTTGGCACACAGACATCGATATTTTACGCAACGGACCAATGACGTTAATCTAAATATGTCATCTATATTTTTTAAACCTTAATTTTTTTTTAAAGAGGCTCGGTATGAGAATTGTATTTTCAATGCGTTCTTTGTATTTTCAACATTCGGCTGCCTTGGTATCCCCACGCCATAACACAACAGTTAATATGAGATGATAATAATAGTGTATAGTATAACAGAATTTTTATTTCTAAAGGAAACATATTTTTGTTTGTTTAAGATGCCGACTGTTTTGAAACATTTGATTGTGCTAAATAAGGCGGTATCGTCGGCTTACATAATAAAGTTAAACATTTTACTAGCTTCTTGAAAATCATTATTACATATTATAAATAAGGGGGACCAACGATAGAGCATTGTAGTACAGCAATTGTGATTAATAAAAATCTGAATTTACATTTTGAAGTTCGGTGTATTGTCTTCTGTTGCTGAAGATTAAGATTAAGAGTTGAACCATTTAATCCATATTATCTTAGTTTATTTAATAGTATCGAGTGATCTGTTATTTTGAAGGCATTGGAGAGGTCAAGAAAATACTGAATTGTACATCATTTTAATTCATTTATGTAATTATTCTATCTATTAGTTCAAGTGATGCGTAATCGGTTGAGTATTTTTTCCGAAGCCATATTGATTACCAACAAACAGTTTAGAATCATTAAAGTATGCGGATAATTGACAACTGAAATGATCAAAGCGGGTGGTGAAACAATTGTACAATGGATGTGCGGACTATGCAACCAGATCTGGGACTCGGGCATCGTTCGTGAAGACTGGAAAGATGGTGCTGATGTCTGTATCCCAAAGAAAGGAAACTTAATTGAATGTGACAATTGGAGAGGTGTGACATTGCTGTCAATACCAGGGAAAGTGTACTGCCAGATGATACTGTGCCGAATGCGAGATGTGGTAGCGCCTTGACGAATCTGTTGACAACTGGAATACTGCTTATGGATTTTGAGATTGACCAATCCTTTTGTTTTTATGCGCCACTGAACTTGGTTACGAAAGATTAAGAGCAATAGAAGTTATCTTATTATTATTAATATTATAAAAATAATAATTAATACATTAAGTAAAAGGTAACAAAATAATTGGATTATGGTAGTAAGACGTTAACTTAAAATAAACACAATACCATATAACATAATTAATAAATTATAATGCATAAATTAATCACTGAAATATAGCAGTATAAATTCAAATAAATAAATAAATATATAGTTCTAAAATATTACTAATATAAATGAGTTCACTGGATCACTGAGGAAAGTCACAAACAAACTACTAGTGTTTTTTATGGGCGACTCTATTTTGAGAAAAACAGACAAGACACTAAGCGAAAGGGAGGACGTCGTTGTTTGTCTACCGGGGGCTAGGGTTGAACATGTGACTGAGAGGGTAGAGAAGGTATTGGGGCATGGCAAGGGAGGGTCTATACTAGTACACGTAGGGACAAATAATGCAGACAGGGAGGGAACAACTGGGATAGTACAAAAGTACAGACAGTTAGTGAGGAAGTTAAAGAAGACAAGAGTCAAATAGATTATTCTCTCAGAAATATTGCCAGTAAAGGGAGGAAGGGAGCCAACATATAGAAACTGCAAGAGGATGGTGATCAACGCACTAGTTGAGCAGATGTGTAAAGAAGAGGGGGTGGGATTCGTAGATTTTTGGGGATACTTTGTTGGGAGGGAAGATATGTACTTGAGAGATGGCCTCCATCTACGTGGAAAGGGGGCAGCAGTTTTCTCAGAGAACTGCAATCTGTTGACAATGGGATAGGCTGCATCTATTTAAACTAGATTCGCAGGGGGGATTCACAGAGAATCCTGAAACTGGAGGCATAGATAAAGACAGCACAAATAAATCAGCCAAGAACAGCCTGGAAAACTATTCTGAATCAGGATATAAATATGTTTATTTAAATGCAAGGAGCATAGTAAACAAAAGAAGTGAACTAAACATTATGGTAGAAGATATTGACATTCACATAATAGGTATAACCGAATCATGGGCCACCATTGATATATCAGATGCTGAATTGGGACTAACAGGCTACGTAATATTCAGGAAAGATAGAATAGGATGGAGGGGAGGTGGAGTTATTTTATATATTAAAGCATCTATCCAGGTTTATGAAATAAAAGTAGAAAGAGAAGCAGACTGCAAAGAAGCTGTTTGGTGTTATAACATAGTTACAGGAAACTCAACGTTAACGGTGGGGTTAGTTTATCGAAGTCCAAACGTAAGCGTAGAAGAGAATGAAAAAGTACAAAGCGCTATAAGGGAAGTAAGCAAACGGGACTGTATTATTATGGGAGATTGTAACCATGGTCATATACAATGGAAATCTCTCCAGAGTACGGGGAGTGAGGACCACAAGTTTTAGATTTAGTACAAATCAGTTTCCTTTCTCAACATGTGCTAGAGCCAACCAGGGGTGAGAATGTGTTAGACATAGTTTTGTCCTCACAGAATGAATTAGTTGACAATGTCAAATTATGTGAGCCACTGGGAAGTAGTGATCACAATCAGATACATTTTACCATCAAAGTAAAATCAGAGAGAAATAATAAAAAGCAGTTCAGAATCAATTTTCACAAAGGAAGATATAAGGAAATGAGGAAATATTTAGCAAAGATAGACTGGAACAACACACTGAAGAATAAGACATCAACAGAATGCTGGTATATCTTAAAGAATGAAATAGAGTGCATCGTAGATAAATTTGTTCCCTTGAAAAAACAAGGGAAACGGACCAGAAATAAATACTTATCGAAAGAAGCCATTAGAAAAATTAAGTATAAACAAATGATGTGGAAGACATATAGATGTACTGGAAATGATGAAGACTACAACAGTTATAAAGCAGCACTTAACCAAGCTACAACTGAAATTAGAAATTCCAAGAAAAGCTACGAACAAAAATTAGTTTATAATATAAAACAAGACAGCAAGAGTTTTTATGCATATGTTCGAAGCAAACAGAAAGTTCAGGATCAGGTCGGTCCTCTAGAAGATAGTGCTGGAAATATAATATCAGAGGGATTCTTAATGGCAGAAAACCTGAATAAGTATTTTAGTTCAGTGTTTACCAGGGAAAGATATTAGTTCACTGCCAGTACCAGAGGCTAAGTTCAAGGGGACAGAATCAGATTATTTAGGACAGCTAATTGTAACCCCTGAAATGGTAGCTAGGAAAATTAGGGCTATGAAAGATAATAAATCACATGGAGTGGATGGGATTCCGCCAAAACTGCTATTGGAAATTGTAGAACAAATTAGCATACCATTTGCCACAGTTTTCAACTTGTCATTACAAGAGGGCGTGGTTCTTTTAGAATGGAAAGAAGCGAACATTATACCGTTATTTAAAAAAAGGTTCCAGAAACAAGTCAGAGAACTACAGACCAGTGAGTTTAACGTCAGTGATTTGCAAATGATTAGAAAGACTAATTAAAGATCACATGGTGGATTTTCTTGTTAAACATAACTTGTTAAACCCATCTCAACATGGGTTTCTAAAAGCGAGGTCATGCTTAACAAATATGTTATGTTTTTTTGGAAGATATCACTAAGTGGGTAGACGAGGGAATCACCAGTAGATATCATCTACTTAGATTTTCAGAAAGCTTTCGACAAAGTGCCACATCAAAGGTTACTGCTTAAACTAAAGGCCCATGGCATAGGAAATGGTTTAATTAACTGGATAGAAAAATGGATAATTGACAGAAGACAACGGGTAGTAGTTGATGGGGAGGCTTCAAACTGGAAATCAATTTTGAATGGGGTACCACAGGGATCAGTACTGGGAGCTAATTTATTCTGAATATATATCAACGATTTGGATGATGATATAACAAGTATGGTGTTGAAATTTGCGGATGATACAAAATTGTTTAGAAGGATTAAAAGTGATGGAGATAAACAGCATTTACAAGATGATCTTGACAGGTTGATAAAATGGTCTGAAAAATTGCAAATGTTGTTCAATTTTGGGAAATGTAAATGCCTCCACACAGGACATGGGAACGAATATGTACAATATACAATGGGAGATTCTGTACTAAGTACCACTGTAAAAGAAAAGGACTTAGGGTTAACCATTAGTGCTGATATGAAGGTTTCAGAGCAGTGCGGTATTGCCGCTTCAAAGGGAAATAAAATCCTTGGATTAATTAGGCGAAACATAACGTATAAGGAAAAAGAGCTAATAATACCGCTGTACAAAACAATAGTTAGGCCTCATTTACAATATTGTATTCAAGCGTGGAGGCCATATCGCAGGAAGGACATAGATATGTTAGAAAGAGTACAGAGGAGAATAACTAAAATGATACCTAAACTGAGGGATCTTAGTTAAGAAATACGCCTTTAAAATGTGGTTTAACAACACTAGAGACCAGAAGATTGAGAGCAGAACAGACTGAAGTGTTTATAATATTGAATGGATATGAAAATATTGATAGAAATATGTTTTTCTCAGTTAAGAAAGATAGAAGGACCAGAGGACATGAAGTTACATTAGTAAAGGAGCAGTGTAGATTAGATATAAGAAAGTTCTCATTTTCGCAAAGGACTGTAAATGAATGGAACAGATTGTCTCCTGATTGTGTTGGTGCTAGTAGCGTGAATATGTTTAAAAATAAAATTGACACATACCTTAAAAGGGCGGGATACACGTAGATAAAAAGTATGGGACTCTCGATAAGCCGAAAGGCTTCCTTGTCCACCTGCCATCTAGAGTTAATTTTGAGGATGGCAATCTTGTTAAATCTTGTTCGTCTACAATGATATTCTGAATAAATGTGTTTCTAGTTGACAATTAAAACTGCCAAGAGTGTCCGAATATTTAATGTAATTAGGCTGAGTGTTCCAAAGAATTGCAGCGGCCACCGCGAACGAACTGTCACCAGCTTTGACGTGTGTACGCGATACGGACAACATGTTGTTGTCATCAGACCGCAGTGATCTAGCGGGTCTGTAAGGACCCACGAGATCACGCAAGTTGACGGGCGCATTTTCATGCTTTGCCTTGTACGGGAACACCAATATTTTGATTCTGCGAGCAACGGGTAGCCAGTGCAGATCATGCAACAATGGCGTAGCACTATCAGTCCGCAGGCGACGCAAAATCAGACCAGCGGCCGAGTTGTGAATTCGTTGCAGACGGGCTATGTTGTTTGCAGATGTTCCGTATATGATTGAATAGCATCCTCACGCGCCAGGGGTCGATGCTGCTGATTACGTCAGTGCCAGCCAGCAGTGCCCCCTGGCTGATCGCTTTGCGAAACTCTGAATTTAAGTTCAGCCTACGAAATCGCTCACTAGATCAGTGGATGTCGGCAGGTCAGGTGGTCATAATAAAACTAATTTCAACCAACCGTGGCTCGTGTTACATGCAATGTGTAGGAAGTAGAAGCAATTATCCGAATACACAATACCGCTCAGCTGCTCGTGCTAATGGGCGAACGGGTTATATATTGTGATTCCCAGAAGTCGTTTGTCCGTCTTCAAATTGGGGTATTTGCGCTGTTCTCACGGGTAATGCAGTCGCGACTGGCGAAGTCAATTACTAGTTTGACCCGGCTAACTTCCGCACTTCGCGTAGGGGAACAGCCAGGGCTAGTTTTGCATGACAAACTGCCCTGGCTTGCGAAGATGAATTGCAATAGTCCAGCCGCGATGTCATCATGGCGTTGACTATGCTTTCTTTCGTTGTTTTAGGTAAACATTGGCTGATTTGATTAATGTGGCGTAGGTGGAATGCGCACACATTAACGGTTTGTGATACCTGTTTGTTCATGTTCAGATGTCTGTCCACGTAGACACCGAGATTCCGGACATATCGTACAGTTGCCAACACGTATTACGCTGCCATCCACAAGTGCAGCGGCCGACTTAGGCACCACTGGAATGTATTCGGTCTTGCTCTCATTCATGCACATGTAATTCCGCGCCATCCAATGTTTTATGTCATCCATTCGACGTAAAACAGCAGTGTAAGCGGTTGTACTGAAATCAAAGTGGGAGTAGGGTTGTAAATCATCAGCGTAGTGGTGTTAACAAAGGCCATGTTTTCTGATGATATCGCCAATTGGTTGCCCATACAACGAGAAGAGCAGTGGGCCTAGGACGGAGCCTTGCGGGACACCTGACATCAGAGGAGTTGTACCCGAAAATGTGTCACGAAAATTTACGACGCCCTGGGTCCGTCCCTGTAGGTACGAGATCACCCAGTCTAATGCTTTGTCAACAAAGCCGTAGCGCAATCGTAATCGTCGAATTAAGATGGCATGGTTAATTGTCTCAAAAGCTGCACTAAAATCAATGAGAACCAGTGATGTGCCTTGATTGTTGTCCATGGCTGATTTCATGGCATTGGTAACGCATAAAAAAACCGTTTCCGTCGAATTGTGTTTTCGATACGCCGGTTAATTTGTAGCAGTCATTTATTCCCAGAACAGAGACGTGTGTGGATATTCTAAGCGCCACTACTTTCACAACTATTTTAGACAAATGTGTGAGATTACTCACTGGACGATAGTTATTCAAGACGTCTTTGTTCATGATGGCTTCTTCAACAAGGGGCGAACAATAGTCTGTTTAAGCAATGTTGGCATGACGGCGTCTTCAAGAGATGCATTTGTGATTAGTGTTACAATGGACACAAGACTGGTGGCATTGTCTTTCAGCTGGTTGGCAGGTAGAGGATCTAACACGCAAGTTTTCTTCGTGGTAGCAAAATTGTTGTGATTTATTCGGCTGTTGTTGGATAGAAGACATGTATAGGATCTGCGAAACCATTTAGTACCAGTAACCCCTCGCAATTAGCTTCATAGACTTCACCAAGGCGTTTGACAGCATCCGCAAACCATCCATGTGGACAATATTAACCACGTGTGGAATCCCACAAATGATTGTAACAGCAATTGTGAAGATATATGAAAACTCAAGATGTATAAAAAAAACCAGAAGATGGCTACAGCGACTGGTTTCATGTGATGACTGGTGTCAGATAAGGCTGCATTCTTTTCTCCTTCTGTTTGCCGTGGCCATCGACTGGGTGAAGCGGCCAGCAACCATGGGCAATGAAAGGATTGTGTGGGTTAAGGAGGAGCGTTTATCAGACCTGGACTCTGCTGATGACATTGCTGCCCTCTCAGACACCACCCAGGGCCTACAACGTCTCGTGGAATCATTCAGCAAATACGCTGATAGCTTGGGACTTGTCATCAGTGAAAAGAAGACAAAACCATGCTGACAGGGAGGATCAACCACCCACAGATGTTTTGATCAACCAGAAAAAAGTAGAAACAGTCACAAATTCACCTACCTTGGCAGCTCCATCAACAACCAAGGAATCATCGATCATGAACTAAACTGCAGGTTGGGGAAAGCGTCAGCAACCTTCAACCAGCTGATGAAAATTTGGAAAAACAAAAAATTTACCTTGAAATCTAAACTCCGCTTATATAACTCAAACGTTATATCAACCCTCCTATATGGATGTGAAACATGGAAACTAAAAACAAGGAGGGTTCCTATTTCACCCCTGTGCGTGAGGGGGCTAGCTGGCAGTCGTAGCTGGAAGCGAGAGCGTGAAGCGCATGCACCACAAACTATTCACTACTGTAGACGCACACGGATCAATAAAACATTAGACTTTTAACAGTTCTTTTGGGAGTTCGTTAAATGAAAGTAATTTGTCAATATCGTCGTTACATCCTTTACTGGCTTTTCAGCAGTGGATTGAATACATGTTAGTTTGGAGCAGAAAAAAGTCATTTATGTTAATTTTGTGATTGATCAACAATAATATTATTTTGAAATAATTTTCCATTTTCGACAAAATTACTTACAGTGAAACACACTTGCTATAGTGTGCAAGTTTATTGACTAAAACGGCCGTTACGCCAAAAGAGAATGATTCGGGTATGAAATTAGCTTACACCGGATTTAAGTAGCGGCTCTTCATATTCATAGTGTTCACAGCGAAGGCTACAAATATGCTGAACGTGGAAACGCTCGGTAAACGCGATCCGTACGCGATAGTGGAATACCAGGGTAAATTGATGACCGGACGCATTCCGGCGTGTTGACAAGTTACAACGCCTGCTGACTGCCGCCGCCGGTGCGCGGCACAAAGCTATACGGGCGTCTGTCAAAAGTTGCAGTTGTGATGGCGGGATGCTGTTTCACGAGTATATTTTGAAAAAAACTTCAGCATATTCTGTTTAACTACTAATAAAAAGTTGTTTAGGCTGCATTTGACTGAGACAGCGCTTTTGCACGCATTCAGACGCAGACAGATACAGCGTTTCAGTCCAGCATACTTTCAATAAATGCCATTGCCTAGGTTAGGCCAGGGACAGGGCTAGCCTATGGCTATAATTTGTATAATTAATGACTAGGTCCTGGATTCGCTTAGTGTTGGTATTTCACGAATGATCTTAGTCAAAGTTGTAGTGTGTTCTTAAAACATTTTGAGTGAAGAGGTTCATCAGACAGGATGGTTCAAATGAGTGATATTTTTACTTATTTCACAATCAGTTTACCTTTTTTCCCGTGACATTTCGGCGGCTTTCAGCAGTCTTCCTCAGACGGCTACCGCTAGATGGCGTCACGGTAGTCCTTCAGCACAGACTTAATCACTCCGGTGTGTGCCCTCCACCGCTGCGCCCTGGGTGGCTGTCACGGATTAACGAGGTCTCCGTACACTAGATGGCTCAGGTCTAGTAGGTTTCTTATATATCGAGGTCAACGCATATGAGAAAGAACGGTTATCTTGAACAAGCAACAAAGAACGAGGAAAATTTAATAAACTTTATAACAAGATATCTTCCTTTTGGTAAGTATCTCGATTAGCAAAAATTGAAAAGAATATTGAAATCCCGTAACCAAATCTTAACAGAACATATTAAACAATAACACTGAATCTTTGAATCTATCTAAATAAGAAAGTAAATATACAATTAATCTTTCAGTTATCAAATTCCTCTTCCCTTCTAAGGTGGATTTTTCCACTACACGACCAAAACGTAGGCGCCAAGTGTTATCAAAGAATAACTCCCATAAGATAAATACACAGCATATAGCTAGCCCTTGCGGACTCTCATTACAGTAATCGGTTAAAAAATATATATATGAATACTTCAAGGGTAATAATACCTCACTTCAAAACCACATATAACTACCATTCATAAAACAACAAATATTAGATACGTTCAATTAGAAAATAGACATTTAAACTGGGCTAGTCCCGTCTCGAATCTATACGAACGTTTGTTGAAGTCAACACGCCGAGCTCAGAAAACAATCAAAACGGTGTATCTCGGCCGCACGAGTGATGTTGTCAGGCAATTGACGCTTGCCGTCGTACGCCGCGAATTCTCGAGTCGTGTCCGTTCTATGATCGACTTGTCTCGCACGGTCGCAAACGATTGCGAAGTCAGTAGAATACATTCGCGTGAATGACGACGTCAGGCGGTAGACGCTTACCGCCGGCCACTACGAATTCTCGAGTCGCATTCGGTGTTTCGGTCGAGAGGTCTTGCCCTGTCACAAACGATCGAGTATGGAACGATATTAGGGCCATAATTCCACAATGCTACATTGTTGATTTCTGACTTTCGATTATCCATTTACGCTGAGATTGTCGAATTCTGACTTTCGATTATCCCTTTACGCTGTCATTGTGCAAGATTTTTGTCAAATAATTCACTAGAATGACGTTTGATCAAATATTTCTCCAAAAGATTTTCTCCAAAATATTTTCTCCAAAATATTTTCTCCAAAAAATGTTCTCCAAAATATTTTTTCGAAACGAAGTTCTCGAAACGATTATCTGGCACAAATTGTACTCCATGACCTAAGCTAAGCTAAGGGGCAGCACGCCCCCTAGCGAACTACACCAACTTGCAAATACTGAAGTATCCCTTGCAAGTCAGGCCAAAGCAATTATAAATAATACTTATATCGAGCATTTGTTACCCACGTTATGAGCTGTTTTATCAAAGTTGGAGTTTAAAAGAACTCAAAGTCGATGAACGGAAGAAACGAAGTGCCAAGCAGTCTGCCAGAAAACGCGAATTGTTTGTCAGGAAGGTTGGTACTGTGTGTGAGCGATAATTCATGATGTTTCGAAAACACAATAATAATATTTATTCGTACTATAACGTGTACAATTCAGTGAAAGCAACGTATACATCCATCTAATATGTATATAAAACGGTCAGTGCAGCCAGTCTCGTTTATGAAGCGTGAGCGTCTATGTCATGATTGGGGGAGGCTGTTTTTAAGTGACATAGCTTCCAAATCTTCAAAAGTCCTAGGCATGATCAAACGAACCATCGGACCATGCAAACCTGAAGTAAAAGAAACAGCCTATAACATGCTAATCCGACCAAAACTCGAGTATGCCTCCCCCATATGGAACCCACACACTGCCACCCAAATTAAACACCTTGAAAGAGTGCTGCCAGATTTTTCAAAAATGACCACAGACGCCAAACAAACGCAGCAGACCTAATAGCCACCCTTGGATGGTCAACTCTTGAACGACGACGCATTATCAAACAAGCCATGACATTTTACAAAATACTAAATAACATAATCAACATCACACCCCCACCAGGTCTACTAACACAGTCAACATCACACCCCAACCAGGTCTACTAACACAGTCAACATCACACCCCCACCAGGTCTACTAACACAGTCAACATCACACCCCCACCAGGTCTACTAACACAGTCAAAAAACCGTGGCCACTACGTAGCCCCTAGGTGCCGTATCAATGCAGCAGTGTTCTCTTTCTACCCCCGAGCAGTTCGAATCTGGAATATGATTCCACCACCGATTACTGAACTAGAAAGCCCCATAGCGTTTCAAACAGCGATCATGAACCTCCCTTTCACCACACCCAATCATCTAAAGTGCCTATAAAATAAACAAACAAACTACCCACAATGCATGCGCACAAACAAGCACCATACAACTCCTGCGTTAGCTCAAGTTTGGGCTATTTGGAGTAAATCACCTAAGACCTAAGACTAAGAATATTATTAAACTATTATTAAAGATAAAAATAGTGTGGAGTCTCCCATCACACAGTGATTTGTTTTGTATTTTGTTGACATTATGTAAATTGTTATTGTAAAATTGGTATCTTAGTATTTGTTTTCATATTTTGTAGTTCTAGTTGTTTCCAGCGCTTGGCAATGTTCTATTAACTGACTAGTCTGTATTATTGTGGTTACAATGTAATGGTCTTATGAGGTCTCATTCTTTATATGCTGGCACCGAGGGTGGTCACTACCAGGGTGCTTGTCGTCCTCAGTGGTTCTTTTACGTCCCAAATTGAGACGGGACCTACATTACTACCAAATATGCCTGCTCGGTCCAGGTTTCGAACTCAGAGCACTGGCATGCCAGGCGGATGTGCTAACCACTACACTAGCCACACTTTCTGTATAATTTGTTTCTGCTGTTGGGATAAATAAAATGCATCCTTACCTTACCTAAAGATGGGAGGGTGTGTTTCTATATTTCATAAAAACCTTGGAGTAACATACACTATCGAGAGGGATGCGGGGGTACCAGCCCAGCCTGATCACAGTGCTGTCTTCTATATCATGAGCAGTCTTACTCCAAAACCACTATACTTTATCTTAGTCACATATTGAACATAAGTTGGGATAATGTCATTGTTTTTCATTTTATAGGTTAATGAAGAGGAGCTCAGCATGAAACTACCGCAGAATAACATGTATAGGGACGTACATGGTGGTAAGCACCAACTACCCAAATTTACACTGGGGAGTCTAGAAGAATACTTATCCCAGTACGGAAAGAAGCTGGAGGAAAAGGGGAGGTCTCTATACAAAGAAAGGTGAGTTATCTTAACATTAAACTAATAGGACTGTAGGATTAAAGATATATATGCGATTAACCACATGAGCTTAGTAGTTTGTACTTCCCTGTCAAATATGATACTGCCTTGATGAAATAATAGTTTTCTTTGTCAATGGATACCAGCAGGCTTATTTGTAAATTTATGTCTTAAAATGTAAGAACAAACATTCGAAACATAACAATAAATTATTCAGGATCAGTATTCTGGAATACCCTGCCTCATAAACTTAGAATACTCCTGACCATTAACCAGTTTAAAAGAAACCTAACAGTTCCTTACTCGTGAATTATTATTGATATTACATTATATATGTGTCTGGGTAAATATATATAGGTGAAGCACAATACTGGGCCAAAAAAGAGGACTGGACAACAAAAACAAAAAGTCTTAGATGGTAACCAAGATACATCTACACCTAAAATTAAAGAAGATAAGATATCTATACTCACTGTTATGTGGCGCAATGCCAAGTGAAGTTGATGATCTAAAATATGAGAATGTGAAACCTTTCAGAAATAAAAACATTGTTTGACTGATGTATGCTAGTACCTCATCAGAATCCAACCAAGACTTTTAAAATGTTAAGAATGATCAGAGCATTCTGGACGTGAAATGGTGGACACTGTAACTTATGAAATCCACCACATTGTCCACAACCACAATTTTTTTTAAACAACAATAAACCGGCAGGATGCGTTTTTTTTGGTCTCTTCTTTCTTCATGGGCCTAAAATACAACACAAATGTTATCAACAGAAACTGTCCGCAAAGAAGCTGGTTATGGAATAAATATAGCGTAACTTACATGACACCAATTTGGCCCGGTATTGTTCGACTCCACAATTTTTTATATATAATGTACATTGTTTTCTTCAGGTTATTGCGGTATATGCGTACCACCACAGACAACACACAAGGAAAGTGGTTTGTGTCAGCTGTTATGTGGGCAGAGATGAGGAAGTCTACCTCTTATAAAGTAGATGTGTCCATGAACAATGATGCGGTGGTGTAAGAAGCACAATGTGAATGTGGTGCTGGGCAGGACCCTACAGCTCACTGCAAGCATGTTGCAGCAATTCTGTTCGGCCTGACACTACTGTCAGACAGGAACTATCTTGACAGAAGTGACATGTACACAGGTAAGACGTTTAAAAAAACACTTATTTTCTGCATTCAATGTACTATATACAAATATTGGGGCAACTGTCAATGCACAAAAAAATTGCATTTAGTTTATCCCAATTTTATACAAATAAGCTGGGTAGTTTCAAGAATGTGACACGCTCTTGTCAACATATCGGCAACAATAAATAAATGAAAGGGTTAAAATGCATATAAAATTCATAAATGTACACTTTGACTTGACCTGCAGGTCCTCCAGACGTTCCATCATGGTATACCTTTTAAAGGAACTCCTATCAAATCCAGCAGATTACATGCAATTCGTGGGAAGGACAATGCGGACCTTATATATGATCCTTGATCAGAGCAACTGCAGAACAACGACTCTACTCCAGACAGGTTCACACTGTTTGACGAAACAAATCTTATACAGCTTGTATTCCTTTTACAGACCAATTGAAAAATAGTTACTTGTCAAAACATGGGCATTAGTGCAGTCTCTGGCTTTATGTATAAAGCAAATAATACAATGTTGCTTATATCTCTACATATACATATTTCAGGAAAGTCAACCAATGCCAGTGATGCAGCTGTTCCCTCCTGCCAATCCACATGCCCTTGCCAACGACCACAACTACTTGAAGTTAATTCCACAAGATCAGTACTTGAAAGATGAAATGGTTAGTTATTTCCATGCTTTTCAATTCAATATACATACATACATCTGTATTTACACAATGTGCTCCATTGAAACAATGCATAAGGTTACAATAGAGTGCATTGGCTCAGTGACTAGAACGTTGGACTCTCAATCAAGAAAACCCGGGTTCGAATTCAGTGCTGCTGTGTTGAACCTTGGGCAAGTTCGTTCACTCTACGTTGCTCCAGTTCACTCAGCCGTATGAATGAGTACCTGGCTATAGGCAGTGGTGGATATTTGTGTACAAATAGCCTTTGTACATTAATTGCGGCATGTCTGAAAGCTTCCCAGAGAAGTTGAGATGGTGCTCGATCAAACAAGTCTGCTAGGGAGTAAAGTGTAAAGTGCTTTGAGCAGTCATCAGGACTGGATACTGCGTTATTATATGAGATTACTTTTTATAAACATTACATCGTCACAGCACAGAGTCCAACTTACAAACCATTATGCAATGCAGCTCTGAGCATTTCATTTGAAACTAAAATAAAACAAAATTAAAACTTGAAGCAAAGAGGGGGTTTGTTGTACTGCAATTAATATCAGACTAACTGGTGATAATACAACTATATAGCTTTTTTAAAGCTGCAATATCAGTTCGATTTTTATGCTCCTCGCTTTTCTGACTAGTTTCCCAAAAATCAAAGCTATCAAGTATCCACTATAATATCCTAGTTCATTGGTGCACTTGTGCTACTTCGTTTTGTTGAAATTAATAAACAAACTGCGAACTATTTTGAATTTGGTTTTGAGTCGAAGGAGTCAAAACTAGCAACACTTACTTGGACCTGCATCTGGAAGTGGAAACTTCATATAATAATATCGTGTTCGCAAATTTGGGCGAGACTGACCTCTGACCCTCAAGATTGGTGCCTTGATCAAGCCGTTTTTGTTGATAGTACAGTGTTCGCAAGTGTTTATACAACACGTTCTTATTTTATGGCATTTACGCCAGCGATGGGATGTTCCCGGACATATGCCACCGACTCAGCAAAAAGGGCCAAATTACGCAGACAATGACAGACAGTCAGTATTCGCGTCAGATGGTTTATTTGGAAAAAAACAGTATGGATTTGTGGAACAACACAACTCACAAAAGAAAGAGCTGGAGTAAGACTAAGAACAGATGCTGCGTTCGCAAAACTTCTAGAGAAGTTAGTAATTTCAAAGTAGTCAGCCTGAGCCACGCATATTTATTCGTATGAATATAATATTATGTTGCTTATTATGTTCACAAAACCACCACCCCTCAATACTGTGAAAATGTCCATAACAATAGCATGTAGGCCTTCGTAACATGTATCGATAGCTTGCGACTGATTTATGTGAGAGAGCAGAGAATTACTGTTACAATACAAAGAATTGCAGCCCATGTTTTGTTAAGTTACAAATCCTCTTGTACATGTAAATTATAGAAGTTCTGTTTTTAGTTGTTTTTTATTTTGGTCTTTCAATTTATCAATAACATGCATTTGGTAATTTATACTTCTACATTCATACCTTTTGTAGAAAAATGTTGTAAATGTTATTTTCCATTTCATTTAATTAATTCACTTCATCTCACTTTGCGTGATTCAATTTAAATACAGTCAGGGTTGGCAGCTAGGTTTCTGACAGGACAGTTTACAAATTGTTTGCACGTTGATGACACTGAAGCCACAGAGGCTTCGCTTCAAGGAACATACTTTCCCAGTCAGAAACCTCTAGTTAATAACCACAGTTGCAAGTAGTTGAAAGGCCGTAATAATTTTTGTTTGTTAAATCAAGCCAGGAAATCCATAATATAATGCCTTTGTTGCTCTCATAAGAGACACCACTAACTGCTGGAATCTTCTTCTAAAGACTTACAGTGACTCAGCCAGCCTTTAGACAAGTGTAGCCAGCTTCCAGTGGCACCTTGCAGTCCAGCTAAAGAACAAAGGGGATATTGATCATTGAACTATAACAGGTGGTAATCCACCCTCTGAGTAAACAATAGAACTTTGTGGATACTGCCAGGGGTTCACCCACTGCCAGCCAAATGTCCTCATTAATTAGCAGTGTTAGATGAATGACACATTGAGACCACAACTAAGGCATTGGGTATTTTGCATGGTTTACTATTGAATTCATAACACTTTGTTTTGTTGAACTATCAGTGAAAAATTGCAAAACTTTTTATTTATTTTATATTTTTCGAATAAAATTAGTTTGACTTTATTTCCTGTAACCTTCTTTCCAGCCCATCTGTGTTCTACCTGTACTTAGTTAATAAGTTGACACTTGTAAATTGTCTAGTTGTTTGTTACACTTTTACAATATATATATACAATAATAACTTTGCCACTCTCATATCATTGTAATTGTTTCACAACTGGGCAAATGACCTTTTCACTCGTGAGTGCTGGGCAAATGACCTTTCGGCAACATATGTTCACCTGTTAATGAAATTAAAAAGTTTACAAGTTACATACCACACACATATATAATATTATATATATATTGAAGGGTAGTAGTGCTGTCAAACCATGTTCATTTTCACAAATAATCTGACTCATTCCATATTCCAATTCATGACTTTGTTCGACAGCTTCAACACAAAGGCGCGAACTACCTCAACATCATTGCAGCCGTCACATATGACAAGATCTATGGTGGCTCTATCGAGCATCAGTGTTCGTAGCAAAGGCAGCTCAGAACAGTTAGAACAAACGTAAGTATTAATTGATGCTGCTATGCAAACGTTATATATATATATAAATCATAGCATAATAATTGGAAGATATGCAAACATATGTGATTGGGTTTAACAATTATGTTTTATTCTGACCAATCTTAGGGTAGTTACACCATATTTGGTTGATAAGGCTTTTGTGGAACTTTCAATTACATTCTACATTTAATTTGCAGTTAAATTTTTGAACTTAATGGTCTATTTATTTAATTTGGAATATAAATTCGTATATACAGTGCAAGTATGTTTCATTAGCACCCCCCCGTCTTCCGATATCACCACTCCAGCCAAGCGGCTGAAGTTATAGTTATGGCGGCTCAGTAGCGCGAAAATTTAGACTATACCATTTGGTTCGGCCAGGCTCAATTTCTGGATCCACCCCTGTATGTGAATGTGTTGTTTGTCTGCATGAGGATTTTGTAGTAATGGGTGTCCTCGTTAAATTGCATATTGTTGTTAGAAATGCATGTGAATTAAAGTAAAGACAATGTAAAGTACAAACATTTTATTGAAACTATTTGACAATATTGACTACAAAATTATGAAAAGCACAATACAACTACAGGTACAATCACTGCACATGATGTGTATAATGTAATAATTTTAATATCACATACACATCACATGCACATAATATGCAAAGCAACAATAGAAACACAAATTAGGAAGAGGTTGAAAAAATGTCAGGTACATATAAAAAACAAACAATTACTTTTATCATGATTCTTTGTTGCAAAAAAACAACACTAGTTAGTACATGTGATATCAAATGCTAGTTGTAGTTTATACATGCCTTACATGTTTACAACTCACAAAATTAGTGACTAAACAATGATGTGTAATTAACAACAATTTTTAATACCCATAAAATGTAAACCAATGAGAAAAAATTACTTAGAAAGATGTTTAGTTGAACTTAAAATAGTGACTAGACTAGACAGGGTCATCCCTATGTGACTGAGAATTACATATACAATCACTACATGCTACATTGCTCCAGTTTACTCAGATGTATGAAGAGTACCTGCTACAGACAGTGGTGGATAGTCTTCGCATATTAATTTCAGCTTAATGCTTCCCAAGTCAAGATGGTGTTTTCGATTTAACAGGTCTGCGAGGGAGCCATTAAAGTGCTTTGAGCAATCCTGAGGACTGGATAGTATACAATATCAAAACTAACCTTACTCAAGTGTTGTTTAATTATCATGAGAAATGAAAATGTAATGTAAATTATTTGTGAAAATATAAAACAGTGATAAAAAAGAATAATTTAGAAAGATGATACATGGCATGAAAAATATATAACAGTCCTCATGATTCATAGATAATTTAAACAAGTAAAATGCTGCTGTCAGTGTATCAACAGATTGTTGCTGAAAAATGTAAAAAGGCTTTCAATACCATTACTTCATCACAAACTTGTGTTGTACATAACAAGTGCCTGGTGTATGTTGCAAGAACTTAGCTGGCTGCCACTGACTATCAGCAACACAAAGACAATGAAACCCTACCACGGTAACCATACTGGATAATTCATGTATTTTTTCATGGACACTGGTAAAAGTTATAGTTGAATTGAATACAAATACCTTGTATTATTGACTTTTGATAAATGTGTCGACACGTATAAATCACGTATAAAAATATCATACATGTCAGAGCCATGCTAATTGTCACTTTTTCTCCGGTATAGGTAGATGCAGATGTACAGCAAAAAGTCAGGAAGCTGGTATGCAGTACTATTAAAGATAACGATGTAGTTCACCGAAGAATGCTCGACACTGAACCTCCCTCTCAGCATTGAAAGTTGTTGCCCGAAGACTCATGCCATAACTGCCAGACCCTGGCACCCACCGTTCCATCACCAATTGCAGAGCTAATCAGGCGTCACTTCATTCTTATGTCGAGCAACCTGCATTCTACATTGGTTTCCAGTCAGTCAAGCAAACTGACGGATCTGGAAGCCAGTGTAACCCCTTGGCACTGGGGAATCTGTCATGGATGCAACTCACGACACAATTGGGATCACTCGGTGGACATTCACATGACAAACTGTTAATATGCAGCATATTGCATGGCTGTAGAATCTTGTCCGAGATCCTGGACATACAACTGCCCATTATGCCATATTAACTTGGAGAGCTAGTAGTACTAAGCACACTAGTTCAATTTCCTGTAAAGAAAAGCATATATTCAGTAAACAAAAACAGGCATCATAGTAGCGTTGGGAGGAAATAATTATGGAGTTGTTCATTGTCATAATCAGTAAATATAAAATCATGTTTCATGTATGATCTGCAGCATTTCACAAGAAAAAAGGCAGCAAGAAATGTTCTACTACATGTTGATATCTTACTTCTTAGGAACAGTCAGTGTTTACCGGGTGGAGAAAGGGGGTGGGTTGATACAGCAGGCAGACATTAGTGGATTATGCTATTTTTCAAAACGGTGACAAATTTTAACTATTTTTCTTTACTAGGTGTTCGTTGTCATTACAGCAATTTTAAATTGTTCAATTTCATTACAGTGACGCTTGATCTTAGTCAATATTATAGACTGAATTTAATTCTGCTAATCAGTAAAGTGCATTTATATTTTTTTGTTTTGTTTTCAGTATATAAATTCATGTAACTGTCTGCCATGTGTAACTACTACACATATCCATGTTGTTTGACATTTTAAGCCTGAGGTTTAATGGTCAAGGTGAATGTTGGAAATGACAAAATGAGGTGTATTTTCTAACAGTGTATTTTCCTCGTCAAGTATTCAAAGGTTCATAATATGTATGTCTACCTTCTTCAAGAATGAATCATTTATTTTAAAAATTTATTTTAGGGTCATCGCCATATGCTAAATACTTTTTAAAGGTGTATTAATATGTCTTTGTTGATACACTGGGTATAATATACAAGTCCAGAAGTCAACCTAATTTTTCATGTCCAAGATGTTATTATTAAAATGTGTATGAAAACAAATGTATATTTAAATGTGCACATTAAAATATTGGTGTCCTGTAACTTACGCTATTATTTATTCCATAACCAGCTTCTTTGCAGACAGTTCCTGTTGATAACATTTGTGCTGTATCTTAGGCCCATGAAGAAAGAAGAGACAACAAAAATGCATCCTGCCTGTTTATTGTTGTTTGAAAAAAGTGTGGTTGTGGACAATGTGGTGGATAACATAAGTTACAAGTGTCCACCATTTCACGTCCAGAGTGCTCTGATCATTCTTAACATTTTAAAAGTCTTGGTTGGAATCTGATGAGGTACTAGCATACATCAGTCAAGCAAATTTTGATT
This sequence comes from Paraescarpia echinospica, assembly GCA_020002185.1. Taxonomy (NCBI): domain Eukaryota; kingdom Metazoa; phylum Annelida; class Polychaeta; order Sabellida; family Siboglinidae; genus Paraescarpia; species Paraescarpia echinospica. The sequence goes on along the minus strand of CM034534.1, from coordinate 2,637,805 downwards.
TCTGAAGTGTTTCACATTCTCATATTTTTGTTAAAAGACACCATGTAACTTACATCGTGAACTTCACTTGGCATTGCACCACATAACAGTGAGTAAAGATATCTTATCTTCTTTAATTTTAGGTGTAGATGTATTTTGGTTACCGTCTAAGACATTGTTTTTGTTGTCCAGTCCTCTTTTTTGGCACAGTATTGTGCTTCACTTATATATATTTACCCAGACACATATATAATGTAATATAAATAATAATTCACGAGTAAGGAGCTGTTAGGTTTCTTTTAAACTGGTTAATGGTCAGGAGTATTCTAAGTTTATGAGGTAGGGTATTCCAGAATACTGGTCCTGAATAATTTATTGTTAGGTTTCGAATGTTTGTTCTTACATTTAACACATATAAATTTGCCAAACCTCTTACAAATAAGCCTGCTGGTATCCATTGACAAAGAAAACTATTATTTCATCAAGGCAGTATCATATTTGCCAGGGACGTACAAACTACTAAGCTCATATGGTTATTCGCATTTACCTTTAATCCTACAGTCCTTTTAGTTTAATGTTAAGATAACTCACCTTTCTTTGTATAGAGACTTGCTCTTTTCCTCCAGCTTCTTTCCGTACTGGGATAAGTATTCCTCTAGACTCCCCAGTGTAAATTTGGGTAGTTGGTGCATACCACCATGCACGTCCCTATACATGTTATTCTGCGGCAGTTTCATGCTGAGCTCCTCTTCATTAACCTGTAAAATGAAAAACAATGACATTATCCCAAGTTATGTTCAATATGTGACTAAGATAAAGTATAGTGGCTTTGGAGTAAGACTGCTCATGATATAGAAGAAAGCACTGTGATCAGGCTGGGCTGGTACCCCCGCATCCCTTTCGATAGTGTATGTTACTCCAAGGGTTTGTGCTGGTTTTTATGAAATATAGAAACACACCCTCCCATCTTTAGGTAAGGTAAGGATGCATTTTATTTATCCCAACAGCAGAAACAAATTATGCAGAGAGTGCGGCTAGTGTAGTGGTTAGCACATCCGCCTGGCATGCCAGTGCTCTGAGTTCGAAACCTGGACCGAGCAGGCATGATATTTGGTGTAAAAATCTGGCTCTCAAAATTGGGGACTGTGTATCCCTTGTGACTCGGTAATGTCGGTCCCGTCTCAATTTGGGACGTAAAAGAACCACTGAGGACGACAAGCACCCTGGTAGTGACCACCCTCAGTGCCAGCATATAAAGAATGAGACCTCATAAGACCATTACATTGCAACTACAAAATATGAAAACAAATACTAAGATACAAATTTTACAATAACAATTTATATAATGTCAACAAAATACAAAACAAATCACTGTGTGATGGGAGACTCCACACTATTATTATTTTTAAAGTTTAATAATAGGACATTGTTACGTAGCCGAGCATCGGAACCGTGTGTGCCAGTGATAAATGTCTGAGCACTAAACACGCATGCGCCTATTGTGGCTTCTTTCCGGTGAACGGACGCGGAGCAGCAAGCCGAGCATCGGAACCTCGTATGTCAGTGATAAAGGTCCGAGCACTCAACACGCATACGTGTGCATGTTGTGGTGCTCGGACACGGCGCATCGGAACTGTGTTCATCGGTGTTATAGCCGGTCCGAGCACATTCCCAACCGCGCTGCGATTCAGTTCTCCCTTTGTCTCGGATTCATTACTTATCGAACTGCTTACTAAAATAGGTCTACTAACATATACATTGAATATATACTATAATTATCTAGGTAATGCCGCCAGTCATTTGCACAACGCAACATGATTATAAGAACATTTATGTGTTCAAATGATATAAACAAAACTTTGTTTACTATTATATGATGGTGTTTTAATAAATATATGCTATTAGAAAATGTGTCTCTTACAACAATATGTTCCAAATGGTGTTAGGATTTGACAGATATTATAGTGCTACTGAAATGTTTATTTACAGTAATCTGCTTATTGTGTTCCTGGTATTAGAACTTTTGACATATAGATTTACATGCCAGTTGTAGTTCTAAATTATATTTTTATTGATGGTTCAAGTAGCAATAATATTTTACTTACTGGCCATATGTAACTATTGCCAATATCACAACTATAGAACACAATAATGCATTTGTATGTTGTGTGGAGTCTGCGAATAAAGCATATTATTATAAATAAAATATACTTTTAGTACACCTATAGCCATAGTAATTTGTAAAAGCAATTGCTCAAAGCAATGTAGTCTAATTACAGCATATACATGCACATAATTGCCAACAAAATATCAACGGAATAAAACTATGGTATCATAATTACACGAAAAGCATAAGTATTGGCAAGGACATACAGAACTATTTTAATGTAGGCCCTATATGTGTGGGCAATAGTAGTTTTGTAAAATATGTATGTATGTAAATAAAGAAGTCATTATTATTATTGTTCATGTTATTATGCGGGTGCGTGCCCAGGGGAGTTTTCTCGTTGCCCAGAAACCCCCCAAGAAATCCCACACTATACGGCAGTGTACAGTGAATGATGGCATGCAACATCCACCGTTACTGTGATACCCATTTGGGAACCCACAAATATATCAATCCTGGGTACGCCTCTGTTATATGTTCTACATATAATGATATACTAGTTATGATGAGTTATGACAACAGCAGAGTAGAAATATCAGAAGAAGATTTTATTGAAATAATGCATACAAATATGTGAAAGAACATGTCAAGTAATGCTATAAATACAATCACAGTTGCAGAATAGCATCAGTGTCTAAGTACTGACACTATAAACCCATTAGCCAGTTTAAATATATGTAAATACATTACATATAAATAGTAATTGGACTATCTAATATTTACTTTAGGCTATCTTAATTAACAATAAAATAATTCTAAAAGATCAAATGAAAATATTAATTCAATCTTTAAAACGCCACTGGCTTAAGGTCAAAGGCTCCATTTGAAATGTTATATTTTAATTATCAGTCGTATGTTAAAAACTACTCGTCATAGATTAAAGTTGCATTCTGAGTTACACAACCATGTTTAAGGTGTATATACAACCTAAACAATAATGTTAATATTTATTTATTTGAGTATACTTGCTACCGTATATATCACTTTGGCATTTGATGTTATTTGATAAATTACGCTTTTGCAAAAAATAAACATGACATGCATACGTAATTTTAATTTGGATCTTAGAATTACATATTGTGTGAACGAAAATTTATATGGAGTTGATGAAAATTATGTATTGTATGGGGCATGACGATTCACTGGAAATTTGTATTTAAAAGATGAACGTTGTCAGAATACAACTTTAATCTAATGTTCAATATATTCTGTCTATATCAAAAGAAGTTCAAAATGACTTAATAATCAGTTTGCATGACGACAAGCATGGCATGGTTTTAAAATGTCAAATAGCATTCAATATTATAAAAATACTTTTTAGTCAGCCAAACTAATTAATTGCACAACTTAATATATTATTGGTCATAATTAGTTTATAAAATGTGATTTTCAAAGGATGTTCCGTATCGCCAACGTTGATCCCAAATAAAACTACGCCATGCTCTATTGCCATATTTAGGCCGGGGAAGCGAGAGCAAACACGTGATGACTGGCGCATGCCCGTTCAATGCTCGGATCTTTAACGCAGAGGCTCACGGTTCCGATGCTCGGCTACGCAACCACTTCGTTAATAATATTCAATTAATTGTACATGTTATAATACGAATAAATATTAGTATTGACAGTTTTCGAAACATCATGAATTAACACTCACACACAGTACCAACCTACCTGACAATCAATTAGCGTTTTCTGGCAGACTGCTTGGCACTTCGTTTCTTCCGTTCATCTTTGAGTTCTTTTAAACTCCAAAATTGATAACAACAGGTCATAACGTGGGTGAAAAATGCTTGATATAAGTATTCTGTACACTACGACGTGACGTTGGTGACTGACAGCAAGGCCTGACCAAAGCAAAGCAATTATATAATTGCAATTATATAATTGCTTTGGCCTGACTTGCAAGGGATACTTCGGTATTTGCAAGTTGGTGTAGTTCGCTAGGGGACAGCACAGCTTAGCTTAGCTTAGGTCATGGAGTACAATTTGTGCCAGATAATCGTTTCGAGAACTTCGTTTCGAGAAAATATTTTGGAGAAAATGTTTTGGACAAAATGTTTTGGAGAAATATTTGACCAAACGCCATTCTAGTGAATTATTTGACAAAAATCTTGCACAGTGACAGCGTAAATGGATAATCGAAAGTCAGAAATCAACAATGTAGCATTGTGGAATTATGGCCCTAATATCGTTCCATAATCGAGAAGTCGGATGAATGGGTTCGCGCGAATGACGATGCCGGGCAGTATACGCTTACCGCCGGCCACTACGAGTCGCATTCGGTCAAGCTGTCGGACGATGTCGCTGTGAGACCGCTGTTCGAGGATGGCCCGAGCTGGGGTGAGCGCGTCGCGATTATCGTTCATCGACGCAAATACGTCGGGGCCGACCGGAAATTTGCTTCAATAAACCGCTGACGTGGCGGCATGGCTTCTTCGAAGCTCGAACAGTCACTCTGGACGCTGAATATTTCACACACAAAAGCTTGGGAACGTAACCCACGTTAAAAAGTCCCACCACGCTTCACGACTTGATTTGCCATTCTCTTGGCAGCAGCGTAACCTGTGTCGTTCAACCCTGGATCTTATGACAGACGTTTATATAAGCGGACCTATTTACACATCTTATGACAGGTTTTCATCATTTCTATTGGCTAATACAATATACAATTCACGCTAGGCATTGTGGAACACCCTTTAAGATACAGTGAAACCACCTGCTTGCCTAGAAACGCTAGCAACAGAATACCACGCCCCACTGAGCGCATTTGCAACCGAGTTGCTCTAATTACGTAACTAAGGCGGTTGGTCAACAATCTGCCTATCTATTGGCTTGACATTCCTCATTTACCAAATTAAACCTAAGGAAAGTAGATTTAAACACCCACAAATAGCAGAAATGCTACAGTGGCTCTTCAAGATATCGTCATAGATGTGTAAAAGCCGGTACCGGCCTTCGTCTCGGTTCATGCTGTCCTTGGTTTTTTTAATCCAGATCGCTTCTCTGATGCCTCTTGTCCTCCAGTCCGATTCCCTCCCAGTCTGCTATATGCTTTTGCTGTGTCATGTGGTCTGTGATGCCTGATTTGTTCATCTCCTTTTCCGATGTTTTTTGTTGTTTCTGGTGTAGGTTTTTTTAATTAATACTTTGTGTGCGTCTTCTCTGTGTTCTCTGATGCGGGTTCCAAGTGTGCGTTTAGTTTCTCCGATGTATGTGATATTGCAGTTCTTACATGATGTAGCGTACACTTCTTCACACATCTTGAGTGGTTTCACTTTGTATTTTGGTTTTACCAGTGACCTTTTGATGGTGTTGTGAGGTTTCACTGCTGTGTTCACCTTGTATTCCTTCATGATCCGCGATGTGGTTTCGTATAATTCGTGGACATATGGATTTACCACCATGCCCTTTGCCCTTGTCTTTTTTCAGTCTTCTTCCTGATGATGGCTTCATTCTTTTGTTTCACCTTTCTCTGTACCGTTGATATGGTCCACTGTGGATACCCACATCTCATTAGGACTTCTTTGATGGTCCACTGTGGATACCCACATCTCATTAGGACTTCTTTGATGGTCCACTGTGGATACCCACATCTCATTAGGACTTCTTTGATGGTCCACTGTGGATACCCACATCTCATTAGGACTTCTTTGATGGTCCACTGTGGATACCCACATCTCATTAGGACTTCTTTGATGGTCCACACATCTCATTAGGACTTCTTTGATGGTCCACTGTGGATACCCACATCTCATTAGGACTTCTTTGATGGTCCACTGTGGATACCCGCATCTCAAAGGACTTCTTTGTGGTCCACTGTACATTCCAATCTCATTAGGACTTCATGATGGTCCACTTTGGATACCCCATCTGTTAGGTATGCTGTTAATTTCATCATCCTTTGTTAAGATGGTCGGTCAGGTGTTGTGTCATCCCTGTCTTTGTGACTTCGAAAATGTTTCCACATTCTTGCTTTACATGTGACAGGGGTTGTGGTGATGGCCTCTTTCTCAAGATGATCCATGAAGAGTTTGGCGACAATGAGGGAGACAGGGCTACCCATAGATGTGACAAATTTATTTTGGTATACAGTATTTCTGAATGTGAAGTAGGGTGTGTTCAAAACAAAGTCCAGTAGTTCCATAATATCTTCTATTTCAGTCTCGTCCGGTCTGTTACTGTGGCGTCATTCTGCAGTCTGATCTTGATTATCTCCATAGTCTTCGGTATAGGCGTTTTCTTGAACAGAGACATGACATCATGGGAGGTGAAAATTTCACCTTCGTGTAGCGTCAGTGATTTCAGTTCCTCTACCAAGTGTCTTGAGGTTTTCACATGGTGTTACGTCAGTCCTACCATAGGGCCAAGAACATATGCCAAGCTTCGTGACACGTTGTACGCTATCGACCCAGTATAGTCCGCAGTAGGTCTTAGGGGCTTGTCTTTTTTGGGTATTTTCGGTGTATAGCACAGTCTAGAGATAGTTTCTGCTGAGGGGTAAAGGTAGTAGTACTGTTGTTCTGTGATCTTACCGTCTCTCTTTTGTCTGGTGAGGATGGCAATTAGTTTTCACTTGTACTTTACAGTTTGATCCGACTTCAATTAACAGTATGTTTTCTCGTCATCTAGCATCTCACGTACTTTCTTCTCATATTGTGCTTTGTCCATTACTACCGTGACATGTCCCTTGTCCGCCGGTAGAATGATGATTGTTTCGTTTTTATCCGAGTGATTTAAGTGCGTTATTCTCTTCTTTACTGATGTTGGATTTGGGACGCTTTGCTGATCTCAGAATCCCTTTCATATCTGCTGGCAAGCTTTCTGCTTCTGTCTGTGGTAACACAGAGCAAGCCTGTTGAGTGGCTAATATATATTCCTCTATTGGAATTTGTTTTGGCGCTATAGCATTTATAACTGAGTCCTTTCGCGAGAACCTTCGTCTCTGCGTCATACTGCGAGATGTTAACTACCCACTTCTTACGCTGCTCATCTGATAGATCAGTGATGGTATCTGTCTCCCTCCTCTTTGTTGTTTCCAACGTTCCAGCTTTTGTTGATGTTGCTATTTAGTGTTGTTGTACACCGACTCGTGTGTGCGACACCACGCTCTCCTTGACGTTGCTAGGCAACTGCATAAACAATTCGATTCGTCTTCCGTATTGTCTTTCTCTTGTTTATAACTATCTAATTTGTTGTTAATTACTCGGATTCTCTCTCTCATTGATATTAGAGTGATATTACTACTTATTTCACAGTCAATGTTATTTGTTTTCCCGTGACGTTTCGGCTGCTTTCAGCAGTCTTCCTCAGACTTCTACCGCTAGATGGCGACACGGTAGTCCTTCAGCGTAGATATAGTCACTCCGGTGTGTTCCCCCACGGCTGCGCCCAGGGTGGCTCTACAACAGATCGTCATTGCTGTGGTTGTTCTAATCCAGAATTGCACCAGAAACAACAGAAACACATCAGGAAAGGAGATGAACAAATCAGCCATCACAGACCACATGACACACCAAAATCATATATACAGGGAGCGGCCAAATTTGTGGACAGGGAGTCGGACTGGAAGACAAGAGGCATCAAAAAAGCGGTCTGGATTAGAACAACCACAGCAATGACGATCTGTTGTAGAGCCACCCTGGGCGCAGCCGTGGGGGAACACACCGGAGTGACTATATCTACGCTGAAGGACTACCGTGTCGCCATCTAGCGGTAGAAGTCTGAGGAAGAATGTTGAAAGCAGCCGAAACGTCACGGGAAAAAGGTAAACTGACTGAAATAAGTTTTAAAATGTCATTCACTTAAAAACATTTTGTACAATATGATTAATACGAGCAATAATTGAATAAACGTGCGGGAAAGGTTGTGTGTGGTTAAAACCAACCTCAAATTGACGAGTGTGACCAAATGTTTAGGTCACTGGTGCATGCAATGCGGGTCTCCCTGTGAGCACTGTATATTCAGCACAGTTTGTAATTGGCTGAAAGTAATATAATTTTATCATGAATAGGGCCCACACACGTGAAGCTGAACCTGAAGTTATTAGTGTTTTGGTAGTAGTGGATGGGGGAGTTATCAATACCAAGTCCATGGCATCATTGTCTATATCAGTGTAGGCACAGTGACAGTACTTTTAACTTGTGCACAGTTTTTACTTTTCTGGCTCATATTGCGTGAACATGCATTGTATTATCATTGGTATACTCTTTAATTATATATATACATATATATATATATATATATATATATATATATACACTGTAGACTATGCCGTGGCATATGCTGCTAGAGACAGAGTATTGGAATAGCCACATAGCAACCTAAGCTAAGCAATTAAGGTCTTTATTGGGTGCAAGTTTCTCAAAATGTTAGGTCTAAATGGGGGTCAATGTGTCAGCTACCCTTTCACTTTACTTAGTTTTGTGATGTTGTAATATTGCCCACTATGGTGAAGACATGCTAGGATAGTCACATGTAAGTAACACTTTCTTATCTGGATCATGAAGTCACACCTGGTGAATTATGACATGCCTGGATAATGCCATATAATTCTTATCTGGATCATGGCAGACGTGATGTGGTTCGCGTCTGTTTCGCTTGTGCCGTTCCACATGACATGTACCATCACAGTTCCTTTGTAGAAGTAGAGTTAATATATATATATATATATGATTAAAATGTCCATATGATAAAATCATGAACAAAATACTCGTTAAAAAGTCACTAGAAATAAGACTAAGACGTAATAAATACGTCTTAGTGTTATTTCTAGTAATAATAAATACGTAAACAAATAAATAAATCGGACCATCGACAGAAGCAGCGGAGTAGTGCGGACCTTGTTCTTGGACATACCTGTTTGTAACGTTCCGAATGCGGCTTGTTCGAGGTGATCGAAAATTCATTGAGGTATGTTAAATTGTTACTACTCTATAAAATACAAATTACCAAAGCCCTGCTGGTCTAGGATTGGTTACTAGCATGACCCTCTATTTTAAAGCATTTTAAATAATTTTCAGTTCTGACCGATCTTCATTTTTTACTTTTAATGATTTTATTTTTCAGCTTATACTTTATTATGCTGCCCTGTTATTCATTTTTTTACAAATACGGCAGTCAGTATACTCAATACTGAATAAGTAATGCTGATGTGAAGTTGGTAAACAACCAAATTTTGGTTGTTTTCATTGTGAATGGTGTCCCATGGAGCAATGTAACGGGCTACTCGTCTGACACAGCAGCTGTGATGGTGGGGAGCCGCAACTCGGTGTTGCCGTGAGTGCGTGCGGCGACCGGCAACAAGGTGTTCAACCTTGGGTATGTCTCGCACATAGCGAACCTCTGCGCCAACAGCCTCGTCAAGACACAGCACCTGCCCGTCAAAGACCTCCTCATCGACACGTACTACTACCTGGCTGGAAGGTAATCAGTCGTAGCGTTGTACTACATTTCATAAAGGTACCGCAGAATTATTAATATTCCACAAATTAAACGTGATTAAGTGAATTATCACTTTTGACAGTCAAATCGCTTGATCGGTTTATTTCTCTCAGTTCTTACTGTTCACGTGCACGACTTCACATATTATAGCTACAACAATTATTATAGATAACAGGCGTGCACTGTATGCATTTTCTGGTGCACATGTTTTCAGCTCGAAGCGCAAAGAGGAATTCTGATAGTTTCAAATGTTCACGGCGGTCAACATGGAGGAGGCTTGAAGCACGTCAGCACCAGGTGGCTTTCCCTCGACCGGTGCGTTAACAGGACTATCAGCTAGTGGCCAGCTCTCAAGAGCTACTTCGAAAGCCAGAGCACACGTGAGATACCTGGGCGAGTGAAGCGATATGCGGACAATTACAACAGGCCAGAGATGAAGCTGCTCTACCACTTCCTGCAGTTTGCCTTGACTCGCCTCAACAGGTTCCACGCGCTTTTTCAGGTAATGTAGCTGAGAGAATCTCATGTCATTTGGACTTGCCATGATAATAACTAATTCACATTCAAAGTAATTAGTGGTAAATGTTAGTTGATAGTTCATTTGAATAGTTAAAGTGAGTGAATGTTGCTTCAATGTGTTGTCTTGAGAGTTTTAAAACAGCGACTGTGCACAGGCGGAGGGTTGTCGTGTGCTGAAGCTGGCAGAGAAAGTTCGCTCTCTTCTCCGAGCCTACTTGGCCAACTTCGTCAAGCCCGATGTCTTCGTAGCGGCTGCTGACGTCACAGCGCTACACTTTCGCCTCCGAGCCAATCAAAAGATGACGACGATCTCACAATTGGTCGTCAGACATCCAACTTCCTCTCGGTGCTAGAAGAAGACGCAGACCCTGCGATTGCGAGGAACTTCTACAAGTAAGATTGTAGTTATATTTATGTCATTAAAACAGTAAAAGTACTCACCAAGTAAAATTGTAGTTAGATTTATGTCATTAAAACAGTAAAATTATTCTCCAAATAAGATTGTAATTAGATTTAAGTCATTAAAACAGTAAAACTATTCACCAAGTATAGCTGTTTATATTTTAAATTTGGCTAAATGACATTGAAGGACTGTCCGGGCTGGCTACACTGCAGCAGTGGAGAAACTACTGAAGAAATAATTTCCATTTGAGAGTGAAGTGCTCAGACTGTGCTTCTCCTCGACGTGAAAAACAGGCTGTTGTTCTCTGAACGACAAGGTATAGTGTTAGTTAGTTATATTCTTTGCCTTGACTTTTGTAATACTATACAACAATGTCCTTGTTTATACACATCATGTCTGTAAAGACAAGTTCGTGTTTAGTTATTGCTATATTTTCATTGCATTTTCGGTGGCTGTTCACACATTTGTCCGAAAATTTTTCTGAATGTGTCATGGCCAGCAATGGTACAAAGTTGATGGTTTCATCATGTGACTAATGCATGGTCATTAACTCATCAGTACTGTACTTTCCGTTCTGAAGATCGCGGACACCATTCAGTCACTGTCCGATGAGGAGTCGGATGAGATGCTGGGGGAGTGGCCGGACTTCCAGGTGGCCCAGGACCTGCCTTCCTTCGCCGACGACCATATCGACCTGTTGTGGTCGTCGGTCTTGAAGATGACGCGGCTTGACGGACGGTCGCGCTTCAAGTGCCTAGGTCGCCTCGTCCAGTCGCTCCTCATCCTCCCCTACGACTAGGCTCCGGTGGAGAAGGTGTTCAAGCGTGATGGGGAAGATCGACACCAAGTTTTGGCCGTCGCTAGGGCATGAGTCCCTGAGAGCATTGCTGGCGTGCAAAAGCAATGTTTCTTCTGTATTCTACCAGATGCATATGTCGCCTGGTTTGCTGGAGTCAGTTGGAAAGGCGACTCACCTTTACAATACCTTGTTGCGTAAGCAATACATTTACGATTGCATGGCACATGTCATTTGTTTCTCACATTTTTCATGTTTTGCACTCTACATCTACATTTTTAATGTTGTAGGTTTTGCTAGTATATGTGTGTGTTTCACTTTAGGTGACTTTCGATAAGCGTTCCCTCTTAAAGAAAATATTGGTAAATGTCCCTATGTGTTTTAGTAATATAGGGAGATCTCCCTATCTTGGGTTCAATAAACTTGGAAGCCCTGTCCTCGTCATCTCGTTGTTGTGCCGTCGTGGAGACGTTCAAGTTCTGACGCCAACTTGTCTAATCTCGCTAAGGTGTTATCGCGAGCTTTTCGGTGCATAGCGTGCAATATCGTGTTCCACTGGCGCCTCAGTTCGCATCGGCGGATGGCGTTTGAAGTGTTCTGCAGCCTTTGTTTCAATTTGCGTTGTTCTGCTGACATTGCCGCCATTTCAGCACAGTATAGAACATCTTGTCTGGCCGACGGGGCAGTGCTTGGAAAAAAAGCAGACTCCATTTCCATCCGAGAAGAAAGGGAAATTCTGGTCACCAAAGCTAGTACTATGTCCGATAAAAATCTGAATACCATGATGGTGAAGTATGTCCCAACAAAGATATGTTCCACCAAATATCACCAAACGTGGATCACGAACAACTTGAGGCCCCTATCCATATGTAAACAGAGGGCATGGGCCAAGGCAAAGAAAACAAGCAAACAGAAAGGCAAAGGTACAAGATAATCAAGAAAGAAACAAGACGAGCTAACAGGCAATCTTACAAGGAATTTGTTCATGACTTCATCAATGAAGTCTAATCAAAGAACCTGTGGCGTCTCATCAAAAATATTAGAGATGTGACTCAGTTGGCGTCGCTCCCTTGAAGAAGGATGGGCTCACATACAACGAAAGCATGGCGAGGGCAGACACTCTCAACGAGCTGTTCTGCGCTGTCTACACCAAAGACGATTTCACCACAATGCCGACTCTTGACAACAGTCTACATCCAGACATGACAGAAACCAGTGCTAGTGTCAATGACATCATAAAGCTCCTTAAAAAAGTAAACCCACGGAAAGCTGGCCCGGATTCCCTGCCGTCTTCTAAAGTCGATTGCAAAATAGCTCGCTCCGGCATTCGCACAACTGTTCCAAAGATCACTACAAACAAGCGAGATTCCTGCAGTACGGAAACATGCAATGGTACAACCAGTGTTTAAGAAAGGAGACCGAAGCCAGGCTGCAAACTATAGACCTATCTCCATCACATGCATTTGCTGTAAACTCCTCGAACATGTCACTAGATCCGAGGTTACTGCACATCTCATCTAGGCAAATACTACATCATCGCCATTACCCAACACGGTTTTCGGAAGCGGAGATCATGCGACACATAACTAAAATTAACCATCGACGACCTGGCAACTGAATAAGATAAATGGGGACACACCGACACCTTCTAGACGTTGCCAGTGCCACACCAGTACCTTCTCAAAAAGATCCACCAGTATGGCATTAAGAGGGCATGGTTAATTGTCTCAAAAGCTGCACTAAAATCGATGAGAACCAGTGATGTGCCTTGTTTGTTGTCCATGGCTGATTTCATGTCATTGGTAACGTATAGTAAAGCCGTTTCCGTCGAATGGTGTTTTCGATACGCCGATTGGTAGCAGTCATTCATTCCCTGATCAGAGACGTGTGTGGATATATCCACTAAACGATAGTTAGTCAAGACGTATTTGTTACGCGATGGCTTCTTCAACAAAGGGAGTGCAGTACTCTTCTTAAGCAATGTTGGCATGACCGCGTCTTCAACAGTTGCATTTGTGATCAGACTGGTGGCATTGTTTTTCAGCTGGTTGGCAGGTAGAGGATCTGGCAAGGTTTGTTCGTGATAGCAAAACATGTTGTGATTTATTCGGCTGCTGTTGGATGGAAGACATGTATAGGATCTGCGAAACAATTTAGTACCAGTTACCCTTTGCAATCAGCTTCATAGACTTCACCATAGCGTTTGACAGCATCCGCAAACCATCCATGTGGCCAATATTAACCATGTATGGAATCCCACAAAAGATTGTAACAGCAATTGTGAAGATATATGAAAACTCGAGATGTTGTGTAAAAACAGAAGATGGCTACAGCGACTTGTTCCATGTGACGACTGGTGTCAGACAAGGCTGCATTCTTTTCCCTCATTTCTTTGCCGTGGCCATCGACTGGGTCATGCGGCTAGCAACCATAGGCAATGAAGGGATAGTGTGGGTTAAGGAGGAACGTTTATCAGACCTGGACTTTGCTGATGACATTGCTGCCCTCTCCGACACCACCCAGGGCCTACAACGTCTCGTGGAAACAGTCGGCAAATACGCTGATGGCATGGACTTTTATCAGTGAAAAGAAGACGAAAAACGTGCTGACAGAGGAACATCAACCACCCACAGATGTTTTGATCAACCAGAAAAAAAGTAGAAACAGTCGAAAACTTCACCTACCTTGGCAGCTCCATCAACAACCAAGGAATCATCGATCATGAACTAAACTGCAGAGTGGGGAAAGCGTCAGCAGCCTTCAACCAGCTGATGAAAATTTTGAACGACAAGAAATTTACCTTGAAATCTAAACTCCGCTTTTATATCTCAAACGCAATACCAACCCTCCTATATGAATGTGAAACATGGCTACTATAAAACAAGCCAAGAGCACAATTGTTGCATTCGACACTAAATGCCTGCGAAAGATCTTGGGTATACACTGGAGTGACCATGTGACGAACAAAGATGTTCGGATACGATCAGAACAACCTCTGGCATCATCTACTATCTGCAGCTGGCTCGTCCATGTCACAAGGCTCCCACCTACTAGACATGCTCAACAAGCGCTATGGTGGATAACAGCTGGCCAGAGAAAGATGGGATGACCATAAATTAAATGAACTGGCGCCAAACAATCGACCGCGATCTACAGATGATCAACACAAGTTGGAGCGACGTCAGAACACTAGCAAGCGACACATCTGGATGGCGTGCTTTGACTGCCTCGTGCGTCTCTACATGCGGGAGCCGCTTAGTCTAAGTAAGTTAGATAACTGAATATATATTATTTTCTCTAATAATTTTGAAATATTGGAAGGAATGAAATGGGTCTGTAGTTGTTAAAAACACATGTATCTTTCTGAAAATAGGAATTGCTTTTGCAAGGTTAAGTAAATCAGGGAATATGCCAGTATTTATTACTTAGTTTATAAGTAGGGTTAATGACTTTATTATTTTGGGTTCAAGTATTTTCAAACATTTTGGCGAAACACCAATTACAGTTTTCATGTTGGAAGTTTTTTATAGCTTTCTTTACTGTTTCTTCACCAACATTGTTTTGACTAAATCCATACATATTGTGTTTAATTAATGAGATTTAACAAGATTGCCACCCTGAGAATTAACTCTAGATGACAGTTAGACAAGGAAGCTTTTTGGCTTATCGAGAGTCCAACCCTTTTTATCTACGTGTACCCCGCCCTTCTGAGGTATGTGTCGATTTTACTTTTAAACATATACACGCTACTAGCACACACACAATCAGCAGATAATAGATTCCATTTCTTTACAGTCCTTTGTGAAAATGATAACTTTATTATATTTAATCTACATTGGTCCTTTACTAATGAAACGTCATGTCCTCTAGTCCTTGTATCTTTCTTAACTGAGAACAAAATAATACTATCAATATTTTCGTAACCATTCACTATTTTAAACACTTCTATCTGATCTCCTCCCAATCTCCTGGTCTCTATTATTGTTAAACAACATTCTTTTAGGCGTATATCGTAACTAAGATCCCTCAGATTTGTTATCATTTTAATCGCTCCCCTCTGTAATCTTTGTAGCATATATATGTCTTTCTTGCGACATGGTGCTCGTATATAATATTCTAAACGAGACCTAACTATTGTTTTGTACAGAGCGGTATTAATTCTTCCTCTAATGACTATTCTAAGCACCACCAAACGACAGCAAGCAACAACGGTGTATTCTTGATCGCATGCTGGTACCTGGGTAGGGAGTTATTGGATTGAGCTCGTCTTGCATAACCACCTATGTCGAGCTAGTGTCGTGTTGCTGCGCATGACAGTCGACAGCTAGTGAGCGTAGAATAACCAAAAGGAACACCTAAGTACGAATGGAGTTTACACGACGTTTGTGCATTACAAAACCGTCTTTCGGGCATATGTTTGGCTTGTGATTTCAGCCCATGTTCTACGCCTGTCCTGTAGTAAACATTGCATGTTTGACGTCTAGTATTGGGTTTTGTGTAACAGGTGATCTAAGCTACGTATATAGTGGTGCAGAGTGCGATTTCTACAATCAATCGCACAAGAAAATGATAACATGGAAAGGACACACTGGAAGGTTGGCAACTGCGTCATGGTTGTTATAGAAGAGCAGGTTTTTGTACTATGTTTCATATATTGCTTTTGGGTACAACAACTTGTAAACCATGTTATTGTCAACTCATCTACTTATGTACTTATGTCTACAAGACAAGGTGATGTTAATATGTAAGAAAGTTTGTTTAAAATCGTATAAATATGTAGATATCCGGGCGATGGAGGACAGGAATGTTATAGTTGTGTTGATTTCTGGACATGTACTGTTTGAGTAATCGAACTGTTCTTGTGTCGTAATCATAATATTGTACAATTGTAATTACATTATTAGACACATGTACTAATTAAGTCCTCTTGTACAGGCGTCACCACACTGTTGTAAAGACGAACTACTAGGCACACAATCACTAGTGGTCCAGATCACAAAAAGTGCTAGATTATACAATAATTACCATTGTAGACAATGATGATACAACAATTACCATGTAGACAATGATGATACAGCAATTACCATGTAAACAATGATGATACAACAATTACCATGTAAACAATGATGATACAACAATTACCATGTAAACAATGATGATACAACAATTACCATGTAAACAATGATGATACAACAATTACCATGTAAACAATGATGATACAACAATTACCATGTAGACAATGATGATACAGCAATTACCATGTAAACAATGATGATACAACAATTACCATGTAAACAATGATGATACAACAATTACCATGTAAACAATGATGATACAACAATTACCATGTAAACAATGATGATACAACAATTACCATGTAAACAATGATGATACAACAATTACCATGTAAACAATGATGATACAACAATTACCATGTAAACAATGATGATACAACAATTACCATGTAAACAATGATGATACAACAATTACCATGTAGACAATGATGATACAGCAATTACCATGTAAACAATGATGATACAACAATTACCATATAAACAATGATGATACAACAATTACCATGTAAACAATGATGATACAACAATTACCATGTAAACAATGATGATACAACAATTACCATGTAAACAATGATGATACAACAATTACCATGTAAACAATGATGATACAACAATTACCATGTAAACAATGATGATACAACAATTACCATGTAGACAAAGATGATACAACAATTACCATGTAGACAATGATGATACAGCAATTACCATGTAAACAATAATGATACAACAATTACCATGTAAACAATGATGATACAACAATTACCATGTAAACAATGATGATACAACAATTACCATGTAGACAAAGATGATACAACAATTACCATGTAGACAATAATGTGGCCATAAAATACAAATTACGATTTTTATATTGCAAGCGCATTAATTAATTGTAAGTTAGATATCGTGCAGAATATGAACTCTTATTACTATTATTGCCACCCGGAGTGTATTGCACTGGATATCAACATCACTGAATATCTTCTTAAACATAATAAGAGCCGGCGTTGTGTGTGTATATCACATAAATAACGTCATATATATGCTTTGCCTTTTGAAAGCTTATGTGCGCCACCATGGAATACCAACTTCCGCCGTTTGCGCATGGCTATCTATGAATCTGCATCGATCGGTTTAATTATAATAGATTTGTAATATTATGTACGCATTTGAACACTTTCGCCTGGCAGTGTCTGACACGGTATGAAAGCAGGTAAACTTTCTATTTTGGTTGCAGTTTGATGTGCGCCAATACTAATAGGATTATATCTTGTGGCATGGATGACCACACCGGCTTGGAACGCTGGGGCTTATAGGCCGATATAATTCCATCCTTTGAAGCCACAAACCAACGCGAGTCGTTCAGCTGTAACCAACTCAGGTCGTGACATTTCTTTCCAAAGAATTGTTTAGGACCAACCGAGGTTGATGTCCCGAGCTTAAGATTAGTATAGTTGCGCACGTGTACGCGCATGCATGGTTGCATACTAGGAAAGCTGTTTTACCTGTTACGAATAGTACACTTTGACAGCACTCTCCTTTATTTCTGCGGATTATTTTCATCAAGTCAGAATCAGTCGTTGGAACACCGCGAGGTGGCGTCCTCCTGCACTTGAAGTGGACTTTTCTTACAGACATCAGAAACAATGCTGTGAACTGTTAATTTATTTCACGATATCTATCTTGTCTGCACAAAAGCACAATTTGGACTAACATTGTGACATATCCTTGTTAAAAGTCGAACTAAATTAGTATTCGCTCACGTATGCTTTAGTGGTAAATAGGTTTATTTTGCGCCTTGGATACGACTAGTTTCGAGTTGTACGTGCAGACGAGCCACCACTCTAGATAGCCATCAGACCACCGTCAACAAACAGCGTAGTGCCGTTGATCATGTCTGCCTTGTCATTCAACACGTACAACACGGCGTGGACGACGTCCTCCACTTCTGCAAACAAACAAACAAACAAACAAACAAACAAACACACATGTGTATATTTTCGATGCAGGTGTGTGTGTATGCGAGCGTGTGTGCGTGCGTACGTGCGTGTGTGTGCGTGCATGTATGAGTGTGCCTGTGTATAATCTACTAAGACAGATACAGTGTACAATCTACTAAGGCAGATAAATGTGTTTTATTAACTGTTACAAATAGTCGAATATATATCTAATTTGAGCGTATGCAGCTAATTCGCAACGCTGCACGCACACATACACGCACGCCACACACGCAACACAGACACGACCTACAGGCGCGCGCACGCGCACACACAAGCACGCACGCACTACACACGCGCGCGCGCGCACACACACACAAGTGACCTTAATTTAAGGACACCAGCTAAACAAACTGTTTTCCGTATCTGTCCGCAACAAAAATTGCCATGACAAACTGGTGTTATGGTCCAGATTAACTTTTCAAAAGCATATTCATTGATAACATAGTGCAGTGCAGTGCAATACCAAAAAATGGTATTTACCTGCAAACTTTCCTTGTGGCGTTCTTGCCACCATCGGAGCACTTTTCACTGGGTCAGCCCAAGATGTCGTCCCCATGCGGGTCAGCACAACCGTGGGGTTCATACTGTTTACCCGAATCTGGAAATGTTTATATTGAAGATTATACTACATATTTATCTTGCTTCCAAAATAAAAATCACACCCTCCGCCCGCATTTCACAACAATTGTATGCCCGCCCCCCCCCCGAGCGTGCGTGTGTGAATGTGTGGATGGGGGTGGTTGTGCGTGTGGGTTTTGTGTGTGCAAGGGCGGATCCAGAGAGGGTAGTCTGGGGGGCACAAAACTTCCAGTGGCGGCCGAACCAAATGGTTTAAAAATGTGTCACTACCACGCCGCCGTAACCATTGTCTCGTCTCGACTGATTACATTGGAAGACGGGGTGAGGGGGATGGGGGGTGGGGGGTGGGGGTGCTACTGGACATTTTTGACCGCCCCGTAACTTCAGCTTATTGTAACCTTAACGCGGGGGCACATATCCAAGGGTGTGTGTGGGGGTGGGTGTGCGTGCGTGCGTGTGTGTGTGTGTGCATCCACTTTCAATGACGTCACAGACTTACCTGATGTGGACCGAGCTCCAAGGCCATCACCCTAGTGACCTGGTCTAGCGCCCCTTTAGACGCGGCATACGACAAGTGGTCCGTAAGAGCTATTTGAGAAGCAATCGACGACATGTTCACTATAGCTCCTCCCTTACCTCGCTCGACCATTCCCTTCGCCACCACCTGAACACACAAACGACGACTAAATATACTATATATACACGAGCGATGTTTGGTGTCGCACGAGAACGCATACATCAATTGTGTATGTACTTAAAATGGCAACATGTACATCAAACGTTCATGGTCTTAGTGCAGCAGTTCCTCCTTTAGTGTTTGTGTGTTTTCAATATGTGCGGTCGTGCGAGCATGCGTGGGTGTAGGAAATAGAATGCGTCGCACCTGTGACACGTTTACAACGGCCTTGACGTTGACATCAAAAAATCTGAAATAAATGCAAAGACAGTTTAAACTGAACACAACAAAGGATAACCACAGACAAACAAATATGTTTCTTTCCTACGTGTGATGGCACTGTTCTTTCAGCATCTTGTCGAATCATTTTGCTTATGATATATTTCGCGTGTAATGTGCAAGTAGTGTATATGACATGACGCACATATTTCAATAGGTCGTCCCGGTATTGCCTCATCGGAATCAGGTAAACTCTATTCACCAAGCAAGATCTTTATTGACATGACATATTGAAAGGAGGCAGTCTCTTCCTATGTTTTCACTAATATAATGTTCTAAAAAATAATACTAAATATGTTCATGGTATATTGTCTACAAATTGTATATTCAATAAGTCATTAACAACGTCCGCAATTTGGAAGATACGACGACGTTCAAGTTGTAAAACAAAACAACAAAACATCTAATATCAAACCAATCTTCACTGTCAATACTGCTGCGTCTGGCGGAGTTAACCACGATACCTTTGATATTCAGCGATTTACTATTTTCCCACGTTAAACACAGCAGACTGCCTGTTACAAATTAGTACGCTGGCTAATTCATGGTAGATGAAGAGATTGTCTCCCTTTAAGGACAAATAGCAGAAACATGTATCTGGTCGTCTGTTGTTTCTGCGCGGTACCTCATTCGATAGGCACATGGTTGCCAAAGTATTGCGTGTACAAAAATATTATACTTATATCATGTTTTATTGCGCGATATACCATACATTTACAAGTTATTGTGCGACTTAGGTACTATCTACTTATTTACTTTCTTGTAAAAGTTAAGCCTACGTAGGCTTACAATGGACTCTAGTTGATTTGACCAATTTCAGGGTGGCTCTTGTGTTAGCGGCATGCAAAACACCTTAATGAGATTCTCCCTGACCATACATTTCTTTATATTTATTTGGTATATATAATATGTATTTTATGGTCGAATAAATTAATCTAATACTGATTTTGATTCTCAAATGATGAAAAAACCGGCATGGTGTGGAACTCAGTCACAACAAACTCGTGTACTCTGATAGACAACATATTTACTAATCAAACGAATTACTCGGTTAGAACTGGGCTATTAATCAATGACATCAGTGACCATCTGCCGATATTTGCGTTATGTAATTATGATATATAGATACATTAATGTGAAACTTTTAGATATGTAAGACTTGCAGAAGATGATAATGTATGCTAGTTTATTGAAAGTATGAGGCAAGAAAAGTGGGGTGATGTGTCAGAAGCTGACGATGCAAACCTGGCGAGTACAAATTTTGTCAATAGATTTAGTGCATTCTATAATCATCATTGCCCTGTTAAGAAGGTTAGGATAAAGCAAACATATAGGAAAAAAACCTGGATTACAAATGGCTTTAAAATTGCATGTCGTAAGAAGAATGCTCTATATAGAACATTTCTTAGGGATGGAACTTAAACTGCGGAGTCTCGATATAAAACGTATACAAATAAAATAACTACTATCTTAAGATTGGCGGGAAAAGCCTACAGAAAAAAGGTAACACCAAAGAAACATGGGCGACATTGAATGACGTATTATGTAAACAACACCAGTCGGTGAACTTTCCAACATATCTGGTATGTGGCAATAAAGACGTTATCAACAAAACAGAAATGGCAAATAGGTTTAATATATTTAGAAATTAGTTACTTAATAGAGGGCAACAATCAGTGGGAATAGGAATTATAGTTAACCAGCCAAACTTTCAATGTAACAGCATTCATACAAATTTATACATTTCTTGTAACAAGTGTGGATTTCTACCAGAAAGATGTGCCATGTTGGTAACGGAAAACATGTTTATACTTGTTCATTTCGGTTTCTTCGACCTCCAAGAAAGGGGCGTGATCTCCAATGGCGGCGTTGTTCACCAGCAGATCGATTGGTCCTATTTGTTCGACGGCTGTCCTCGTGGCTGCCCAGTCGGCCAAGTTGACACAAACCGTGTGAATCGCTGGATTCTGAAACAACACTAAAACACTTAATGCGTAACATAGTATGCCTGTTCCATATACTCATATAGGTGTTTGCATGCATGCATGAATAACAGGTATCACTGTAAAATTATCTTTAGTGTATTTGCAAATAATGTTATGATGTTCTTAACATTAAAATAAATATGTTAAAAACATACTGCCAACCAAGCTGCGTTTAAGGGGAGGTCTCATATAAAGTTCACTAAATGTTTCTCGCGTTGGTTCAAATCACCACCCACCCCACCAATACGCCATGAGGACTAGCGATTTTGAACGATCCAAAACGTGGCGTAATGCTTCCCAGAGAAGTCGAACGGGTGTTCGCTTGAACATGACTGCCAGTCAGCGATGTGTAAAGCACAAGAACAAGACTGCCAGTCAGCGATGTGTAAAGCACAAGAACAAGATTGCCAGTCAGCGATGTATAAAGCACAAGAACAAGACTGCTAGTCAGCGATGTGTAAAGCACTATCAACATTCCCAAGGACTGGATTCCACTTACTTTTACCTAACTTTAAGAGAAACTGCTCGATTAATTTAAGAAAACAAAAAATGACACTACCTCAGCATTCAGTTGATCCAAGTCAGCCTGTGTTCGACTCAGGGCAATTGTTTCAGCCCCTCCGGCTGCCAGAGCCTTCGCAATGCCATAGCCGATTCCTGCAGCGTTAATAATCAACGGTAGCTGGGGGTGGGTCAAAGAACAATACGTAACAATATCAGTTGGTTGGGTACGTATTGACGCTGATTCCATGACAGCACACGATTTAGCACACTCTCTAAAATAATAGTTCCATCGCAATCTTCGTATCTGCCGGACACTGGTCATCGCCAGACACAAGGGTAATTAGAATGGGATCTCGATGTACATGTGGCCCTAGAGGTACACCGACGTGGGGACATGCTCAATCCATGTTGCAGCTATGGGCAAATAGCAACCACTGTGCAATGATTTTAGGGTCTTTGGCCAAAGTGCCTTGTGGTAACACTTAAGGTCGGTAGAAGCTGGGAATTGTTCTGCTCTTCCTAGCATCAACTGCAGGAATGAGACTCCTATCCATCTTGGCCTGTCCTTGCTGATGGATCCAGTCTCATACCACCGAGAGAATGACGTAAGTAATGCAAATGCCTCCAATCTCGGTAGTACATCTGCATGCAGCTGAGGTGGTTCACAAGCTCACGAAGTCTCATACGGATCGACCGTCGCCTGGGTTACTAATAGTCCGGGTGTTGACCAGTGAAGCGTTCATTGGGGCCCGCACGATGCTTTTTTGCATTTTTGTCACCTTCTAACCTTCTAGAATAATAATCTGATTAATACCACCCAGGCACCCTTGAGCGTTTTTGTTTAAATCAATTAATATCCAAACTACTTACCGCCATTAAAATATATCCTACTTTTCTTAATATCTCGAACTGTGAACATCCAAACAATCAAAATGATGAGTCCAAGCGCACATCTTCAAGGTATCTGGTTATGATTAGGTCAGTTAACAAATCACAGTATGCAAATGTGTCACAAAAATATGCAAATTAGCTCTGATCTGACGATTTTCGTATATATCTCGTCAATAGGCGAGCGGTAGCTACTACTTAACGAAGCGACTTAAATGCCAGTCCCCGTCGAATTCGGACCTACCTTGATTTCGCCGTTATAACTTGAGTTTTGCTTAACTTTGATACATCAGTGAGTTAGTTCCATTATTCATCATTATCCTAGGCAGTTTAAGAATATTGCATCTCATCATTTTGATGCGTAAATATCGTCCCGGTTTATATCAACACACGCTACTATATCGCTCATTTTACGCGCGCGGTTTTTGTACAGTCCCCGTACAAAAACACAAATATTATATCACTTGAAAGCCACCGTCAAATGATGAATTTTCAGAATAATGCGCTTCCGCAAACGTCTTAAAATTACAATGGTTGCGTATCTACTGTCTTCAATGACAAAAGGACCACGTCATATATTATTGGGAAGCTTTAAAATGTCAAAATCGTCAAAATGAGATACGATGTGGAGCGGTTACCTGGTATGGTAAGTGTGGTGCTAAGTTCAAACAATGTCACCGTGAAATGATGAATATTCGAACTTTTGCAATATCGCGAACGTTATAAAGTTATAATGACTATGTTTCTTACAGTGTTCCCCTGACGAGCGAGGAGGGCCGCCTCGCCGTTTTTCTATGCCGCCTCGCCCAAAATATACCGAATTTGCCACCTCGTGGCTATTTCGTACGCACATTTTTGTCGTTCTTTCGCAATATATTCAGCGTCAGCAAGCCGCGCGAAATGACATCACAAAGTCACTTATATTTTCGCAGATTTGTAGCAATAGCGTTTAGTCGTCTTGACGTCGGATAGAGCCAGTTAGGATTCACCTCTTGGAATTAACTCCATTGAACAACGTGAATGACATCACTTTTCAGTTATCAAATCGCGGAATATTCCCGCGGGATCCTCATTGTCTCCAAAGGTGACATGTTGCGGAGTTTCGACAAAAACAGTTTTGCACAAGACAAACCGCGCGCGTAAAATGAGCGATATAGTAGCGTGTGTTGATATAAACCGGGACGATATTTACGCATCAAAATGATGAGATGCAATATTCTTAAACTGCCTAGGATAATGATGAATAATGGAACTAACTCACTGATGTATCAAAGTTAAGCAAAACTCAAGTTATAACGGCGAAATCAAGGTAGGTCCGAATTCGATACAAGTCTATTAAACTATTCAACCTAATGTTATATACCGTTTTTAGCCAAATATGGACTGTGATTGGTAAGATATTTTTGTGCTGAATATCACTTTTGGGAAAGTTGATTTGAGTGAAGTACTTACGAAATCGAAGTTCAAATCTCGCAAAAGACGCCTATTGCCCCAAACCACAACTTACACTGTTTATTATTACTGAACATTCTTCAGGACAGTTCGTTTTCAAATTGGAAACTTTCATTTTTCTTATCCAATATGTATTTAATTTACCTGGTAGTGGCTTTCGTCAACGTATCACGTCGACTTCATCTGTACCAATGACGCTGAATGACGTCATCGTGTACGATGACGTCATTCATCGTACACGATTACGTCATTCAAAGCCAGGAAGGAACTAGTGAGACAGAGAACACGTGTCATAAATAACAAATTGGACACGTTTAAAGACAAGAAACTCGCCCTAGAAACGAAGTTGTTTACTTCGTTTTCAAGGAAAAACAACAAAACGTCACGCATCACATCGCGCATGTCAGCAAGAGTACGCACGAGTAAAACAAAATGGCGTCATTAATAAAAAAGTCGGCGCTTGGAAGCGAAGAGAGACAGAACAAACGGAGCTGACCTTACTGGAAACCAGCTAAAAAGGTGGGTGATAAACCTATCTAAATACAAACTGTCCGGGGACCAGAACAAGATATTAGCAAAGGGTCTAAATTACGCAATAGCGCCAGGGAAAATACCGACCGAGGAGTTCGTCGTAGCGGCAGAACAAGCGACATGGAGCCTACCACAAGAATAAAAAGACATACTTCGTGCAGACATCGTGGGAGTTCTGAAGTCACCAAAAGTTCCGAAACAGAACCTAACCAAACAGGAAAGAACAGCGTAAAAAGAGCTACAGAAGGAGAAGTCCATCACCATACTCCCTGCGGACAGGGGAAAGGCGACAGTCATCAAGGACACGAAAGAATACCAGAATAAAATGAAAGAAATGCTAAGTGATGAAGCGACATATGAGAAGTTAAAGAAGGATCCAACCTAGAAATATAAGGCAGAACTCATCAGAAAGGTGAATTCCTTGGAGAAGTAGAGGGAGATCACCAAAGATCAGTACTGGTACTTGTATCCTACGCTAGAAAAAGTACCACGGATGTATGGATCACCAAAAATTCAAAAGGAGGGGGTGCCACTCAGACCAATTGTCGACTACACACAGACAATAACACTGAGTATCCAGGGAATTGGCCAACTTACTACAACCTCTTGTTGGAAAAGCATAACACCACACGGAAAACTCTCACGAATTGGTGACAGAAATTACAAAGCTGAGAGTAGAAGACGGGGATTCATTTGTGTCATATGATGTTGTGTAGCTGTTCACGAAGATCTCGATTAGAGAAGCGTGCGAAATCATCAGAAAAAAGACTAGAGAATGACAAGACACAAAAGAAGAGAATAAACCTAAACGTAGACGACATCATGGAGTTGTTGAAATTTGTCTTGGAGATGACATACTTCAGATTTGGAGGAGAAATTTACCAACAGTAGTTTGGGGTAGCCATGGGTAGTCCGGTAACCCCCATTGTTATGAACCTGTACATGGAGGACCTGGAGCAGAACATAATATCCACAGCACCAGTCGATTGCCAACCGAGAAACAGGAAGCGATATGTGGACGATGTCATTTGCCTGGTACACACAGGAAAGGCAAAACAATTACAACAACACATCAACACCGTAGACCCCACAGGTAGCACCACTTTCACGCGGGAAGACGAAGAGAACAACAGCACGCCCTTCTTGGATGCAAAGTTCACCAGAAAGGAAGGTGGCAGTGTGTACTGTGTACAGGAAGAAGACGCACACTGACCAATACCTGAACTTTGCATCCCACCACCCCAAACATCAGAAGTTGGGAATTGTCAGAACTCTTATGAACACGTGTGAGACGATAACTTCAGAGAAAGGGGACAAGAAGGAAGAGGTAGAACACTTGAGAGGAGCTCTAAGAGTATGTGGCTCTTCGTCCTGGGCCTTGAAAAAGGTGACAGATAGCAGTAAGAAGAAAAAGACCAACAAAAAGACTATCGACAGAAAATACCGAAGCCAAATAGTCATCCCATACGTAGAGGGTGTCTCAGAGAGAGTGCATCGAGTACTGAAGAAGTATGGAGTAGCAACAACCATGCTTCCCCACACCACCCTCAGGCACCTGTTGGTACATCCCAAGGTCAAAGTAGAGCTAGAAGAACAGGGCGAACTGGTGTACCAAATACCGTGCCAGAATTGTGGTGCTGTATACACTGGGGAGACAGGAAGACTACTTAAAAGATGACTGGAGGAACACTGAAAGGAAGTAGACAACACTGAAAAAATGAGAAATATACAAGGAGCGGGTAAAAAAGATTGATGTCTATCATCAATAAATCCGCCCTTACAGAACATGCGACAACTGAAAACCACATCATAGACTGGGAGGGAGTGAAAATTGTAGACAAGGAACCCAACAGAAGAATCCGGCATATCAAGGAAGCCATCAGGATCAGGAAAACCAGAACACCCATCAGCAGAGACAAGGCCAATTACGAACTGCCTCATGTTTACGGTGACGTCATTCAGCGTCATCGGTACTGATGAAGTCGACGTGATACGTTGACGAAAGTCTCTACCAGGTAAATTAAATACATCTTGGATATAAAAAATGAAAGTTTCTGATTTAACTTACACTGTTTTATTATAAAAGGACACAATTTTAGAAACGTTCTTGCGATTAATACAAACACACTTTTGTGGCATTCCAGAAATGACTGTTTAAATAATTGCATAGCATGCTTGCAACATATAAAGTGTAATCTTTGGAATAGAAACCACCAATTTAACATCATAATATTATGATATGATAATCATTTAAAAGTGATGATGGGGAAAAGAGTCTTCAGATGATACACCCTGTCACTGACTCTGTCAGCGTGGTAACAAGGTCTAGGGTTAAGGCAAGAAAAACATCAAGTACCAGTGGTCAAGTACCAGTGGTCAAGTGGTAACAACACCTCTATACGAAGAAACAATCGTGACTACCAGGTATTCCCTTGGAGCGCGGATACGCGTCAATGACGCGTTGTACGCTGGAATGCCGCATACTTTTTGCCACATGCATAAAAAAATGTGCCTGGTAAATCTGAATAAAATGAGGGGCACTTGTGTAGAATCCGGGCCCACTTCGATGTTGCCGTTATATTATATTATATCTTTACCATTGTTAGGCTTTAGGGCATTTTGAGGCCCAAATAGCGCTCCGGCTTGCTCCGGTATGTGCCCGAACACAGACAACGGCCGCGCGGACAACAAACAGAACGATGGCCTCAAAGGAGTTATTTAAATAATATCTTACATTGATGACTGGACACTGAGAACAGTCTAATCAACACCCTTGTGCCTTGCCTACCTTTTGCCTTGATCTATACAATATAATATCCATCCATACATGTACACTATATGCACGTTTTTTTAATGCATGTATGTTTGCTAAATATTACAACCGGAGTACATTATAAATGATTTTTTTTTTTTTTAAAGCATGTTTATCAATCATGCCTTCGTGACCAAGGCTCACAAATAGTACATTCATTACAAATGTCCTGTCGCCTTGGGTCATAAACTTTGGAAAAAAGACAAAGCTATGTTCTAGTCTTACCTGTAGTAGTTGTACTGCGTAGTATCATTTAACTGGGCTGATTTATCCGGGTAATTTTCCCACAACTTATGATCTAATTTCCTCTTAAAAGACTACACCAATGCAATCTCAACCACAGACTGGGTGAGCCTTTTCCATACATCTGTTCATAAGTGTTTCAATGATTTTGTTATGTTTAATCAGCAATGTTCTTTAAATAATATGTTTACTTGATGCTCTCTCGTATGTGAATCGTTGTCACTCAATGTCGCAAACTGCTGCATCGTATTTCTCAGTTACAATCTCCCTATCCTTGGAGTAGTAGAGTCTAGTAGCACGAACAGTCAAAAATGGGGCACCTTCCCAGAATGTATCTAGTTTAGTAACGTTATAGATTTTGAAAACAACCTGTACATTTCTGAACACTTTAATATTGATGGTTATATATTTTGTATCTAGTAATATGTCGCGTGAATGAACTCAGAATAAATTTATTTGACCCATAAATACGATACATATACAATGAATAACGTAAGTAATAGATAAGGTCGGGAGACTCCCATTAAGATGTATAATATCAGTAGCACAGGTGCCACCCTATAAATATAAATAACAACACGATTTACATGACACAAATCAGAATAGCATATGACTTGTTTTTATTGTTGATAATTACTCATTGAATCAACATACATATATATATAATATAAATACAAGGACTGATTGTATATACTCGTGTACACATTGCACACATGAAACTACTCTAACGTGCTATTAATGTTTATTAACAAATATTTTTCAATGTTTAATTGTCTGACGTTCAAGTTGAATGATTATAATGTCACCAATTAAGTTCGTAACTAGTATCGTTATACAAATTGCATCTGTTTGACTGTTGACATAATAGTATTACATTGGAACCTTGCATTGTGATCACCTCCGTAATACGGCCACCTCATAACTAAGGTCACCTTAGGACAGTCTCAGATGATCTCCACATACAGTAGTGTAGGATAGGCTAAAACGATCACCTGGCTATTCAGAACACTTTTACCCAGTCTAAAGGGTTACCTTAATTGTGAGGTTCCATTGCATATTAAACTGCATAACATATTTCAAAGACACCTTTATTAAATAGCATCTGTCTCATGTTGCTACGCTTTCTTGGTGTGATTATCCCATATATATATATATATATATAGATATATATATTTAAATATATATATGTATATATATATATATTATATAAGAATAATTCTACTCATGATTTCGGGACGTTCAGATTGTTTATTTTACATACTTGATGGAAGGCGTCGTACCACAAGGGATCGCCTTGTCCACTCTACCGTACGTCTGCCACCGTATGCGCACCAACACAGCCCCGAACTTCGCTCGGATTACACAACGTCAACGAGCAAGGTTGTCTGGCCTAGTATTATCAGAATAAACAAAGCTGTATTATCACAATAAACATCATTATGCTATCAATCAGCCTACCTTTGCCGGCTCCGGTGACCAGGGCACGCTTTCCCTCAAAACGAATGTTCATGCCTTGTTTGGAAGTCCAAATGGCAACAATGCCCGTGTGACGTGACCTACTTCTACGGTCCAAGTGGCGGCGGATATAGCTGTTGAAACACGACCGACTGGTTCGCTGAAGTGTCGATTAGACTAGCTGTTCTGTGGCTCCGATCGGTTATTCGGCTAACGCAGTAGTTTGTGTTGATTGGTTATTGGCATGGTTCCTAAAATTAACAATATAGTAATAACAAAACTTTACAATTATAATTTCTTGGGATTAACTTTAGACACACTTCTAAACTGAAAAAAAACACTGAACTGTATCAAAGAAATGTTCTAGAATAATCGGTACACTTAATAGACTTAAATTAATTCTGCCAATGATAATTAAAATAATGCTATATAATACATTACTAGTTCCACACATAAATTATTGCTTAACGACTTGGGGAACAACTCTCAAAGAATTAATAAACTTCATAAAAGGGCCATACAGATAATAGGCTAACTTTGAGTCATTTTATGCACATACTGACCGTGATGTGGGTTGGACAACACAGAGAGGAAATAGACATTAGGTTGGATGGAAAGGAAATTACACAAGTTAGTCAGGAGGAAATCACACGTAGGGTGGAAATGGAGTACAGACTTTTCTGTCCACTGATATGAGTTTATATAGGCAAAAGACAATAGTTTTCAATATGGCCGCCGCCACCCCCCAAAATCATTAAAATGGCCGTAACTCCTTACGTGTTTGTGCTAGAGACATACATTTTGGTTCTACACCAATGAAGGTTTTTAAGCACCAGGAATTTATTGGAATGGCTATGGATGTGATTTGGCCACTACACAGCCTACAAATCCAATATAGCCGCCAAAACACACCCCGAAATCACACAAATCTAAACCGCTGGCATTGTCATGAAAGAGGTTCTAGCTGGCACATTTGGAAGCTTTGATAAAATGTTAAAAGGGAAGAAATACACTCAAAACTTTCGTGCCTTCAGGATGCTAGTAGAGGAGTTGCTCCGTGGTGTAGTACTGGTGCAAGGAGTTACCTCATTCGCTCACCTCATCGAAGTGCTCGACGCTCGAGCAAATCGCAGCACAACTACGAAGATGTGGACTAACAATCTTGTCAAACCAGTCATCATAATGATGAACTACTCTCGTGGAGGACTTGAGGACGTCTTGGATATCCGCCTCTTCGTCGCAGAAACCATGTTACCTTATTTACGTTCTGCTGCCTGCGAAAGGCCTCGATCTGAAGGCGATGAAGAAATTACTGCATGGTGCATTCGTCCGCCACACCACAGGCATCTATGACTCAATTTGGACCGACATGTTCATAGAGACAACGTATATACAGTTGGGACACGGACCAGCTGGAACTGTATAGGTGGCCACAGACTACCATCAGTTGGTGATGTGGGCCTTGAGCTTCCCCTTAGCTGGGGGGGGGGGTATCGCAAAATGATCGAGCTATAAGCAACACTGAACGAAATACTCTCCACACTCACCACAACGAAGAAGCCGAAGGCCAAATCGAGACAGACCACGCTGATCGCCTGAGCCTACTCAACCCACTCGATGTCTCTATTGACCCTTACCCACTTATGAACATCGTCATAGGACAAATTGCTCACCCTGATGTCATTGCGGATGATGCCATTAATATTGGACGATGGGCAATCAGAGACTTTAAGGGTGGTTGGCTGAGATCTTTCTATGATCCTCTCGGTAAGCTGGTTGTCACAATGGATGTGAAGGAAAAGCATGCGTTAGTCGGTAAGAAACGTGTCTATGACCAGGAACTCGTTTATGCACGTGACATTGGTCTACTTGTCTATGACCAGGAACTCATCTATGCACGTGTCATTGGTCTATTTGTCTATGACCAGGAACTCATCTATGCACGTGTCATTGGTCTATTTGTCTATGACCGATTCATTTTATAATCAATGAAAGAACGAACAAAAACGCCAATGATTAGCAAACATCAATAATAAAAAAAAAAAAAATGCCTATAATACTTTTGTTGGGTGGTGCTTTTGGTGGAACACTCATGACGACAGGTGGAACTGTGCGGTCGGGTTTGGCCAGCTTCGATTGGTTGGGAAATAGTGTATGAATAGCATCCCATTTCAAGTGATTCTTCATGTTGTTGTTCAACTCTGAGGCCTCAAAGTATTCCGAACACAGTCGGCAGTTCAGGGAAACATACAGGGGTGTCCATGCCTCAAGATCTTCTTGATCCATTCTCGACACCTGCCAAGTTTGTGTAAAGTTTCAAAATGTGCAATGCAGAAAACACGCTATTATTTTGAGTTGAATGTTTGTGCTAGAATTTCACATTGTGTACAATACACACAAACATGCCTAAATAATATGCATTTTGGTTTATTTAGTAGTTCCTTAATTCAGTTTTATTATGATTTATATTAACCTAATAAACATTTTGCTCACAATATAGCTAATTACGTGGGGATATCACAGGTTCCACCTCCCCAGTCATTTACCAACACAGACACGCATGGCAGTTTCCACATTCACAGTCATTTACCAAACCAGACACACATGGCAGTTTCCATTTTCCCAGTCATTTACCAACACAGAAACACATGGCAAGTTCCACCTACCCAATCATTTACATGGCAGTGTCCACCTTCACACTTATTTACCAGACCAGATACACATGGCAGTTTCCACTTTCCCAGTCATTTACTAGCACAGACACACATGGCAGTGTCCACCTTCACACTTATTTACCAGACCAGACACACATGGCAGTTTCCACTTTCCCAGTCATTTACTAGCACAGACACACATGGCAGTGTCCACCTTCACACTTATTTACCAGACCAGACACACATGGCAGTTTCCACTTTCCCAGTCATTTACTAGCACAGACACACATGGCAGTGTCCACCTTCACACTTATTTACCAGACCAGACACACATGGCAGTTTCCACTTTCCCAGTCATTTACTAGCAGAGACACACATGGCAGTTTCCACCTTCACAGTTATCTACCAGCACAGACACACATGGCAGTTTCCACCTTCACAGTTATCTACCTGCACAGACACATATTGGCAATCACGTTATTACAAACTTTCTGTACACAACTTTCAAAGAGTTGATTCATCATTTGGTTACAGGCCCCAGTAGCTGATGTTACTACATTATCGTTTATATTATTATTTAAGATTCAATAACTAAAATATTAAAATCACTACTGGTTACATAATTTTGTAACACAATATCTCCTTGGTCATTCAAACACTACTGTACCAATGTAGTGGAGCGGCTAGTGCTACATCTGGATGTTTATTACTTTATAAAATGAAATTCTGGTGTTCCTAATGCATTAATTTAAATTTACTTCTTACATCAATTACATGAGCAGTATTTAATGTTTGACACAGGAACATTAATTTTATTATTTTATGTTCGGCAAATAAAACATGGGTAACAATAACATTTCATTTTAAAAACTTTGCAAAATACATCATTCTAATGGCACAATTTAAAATTTAATGAATACTATGGTGGTGTTTCTTTTCACTTGATGTGTAAAGTAACATTTGCATCGATTGTAAGGTGCTAGATTTTTCCTTTAGTCCTTGTGACTGACATTATAATATTAAATGTCCCTTTAACCTATTCACATATATATGTGTGGATAGCATATTGTTCAAAACGTATCCCATTTCATTCCTTAATGAATATATAATAAATAAGAAGATGATGAAGAAAAATACTTTAAAATATTTCTAGCCTCGTTTTGGTCAACGCCTTGTATTTTATCAAGACAATCGACACAGAACACCTAACTTTCTATATAAAACAAAAACTGAATGCGTCCAGGCTGTTTACATTAACAATATGTTAATGGAGGGAGATCCAAAGTCGAATGGTACTGGGGAAAAAGAATACAAATGGTAATTGCGTCTGGCGTGAGAGATATGGTGTGATAAGGAATGTTGTCACTATTGTTGTCTAATGACAACATTAAGTGAAAAAAGGTACTGATCTGCTTGTATTCCAACTAGGCCATTTACTATCTTGTATATCTTGCATTGTTTGGCGTCTGTTCTTCTGTTTGTAAGGGTTCTCCAATCTAAGGTTTGGAGCATGGATGTGACACTGGGGGTATTATGATGGCGATGTAGGACATATCGGGCTGCACGACGTTGAATCATTTCTAATTTGTTTATTTGTGTGAGTGTACAAGGATCCCAGACGGTACAGCAGTTTTTGAGAATGACGGGTGACGTAGGCCTGAGTTTTTATTTGGACTGACGAAACTTTAAGATTTCTGCGGAGGAAGCCAAGTGATATATTTGTTTTCGAAGAAACGTTATTTATATAGGCACACACACACTCACACACACACACACACACACACACACACACACACACACACACACACACACACACACACACACACACACACACACACACACACACACACACACACACACACACACACACACACACACATGTATTTGAGCCATTCTACAGTAACGCGTATATTTCAACCGATACATCTTAAGATTCCAAATTCTACACGTAACAGTAAGTGCAGGCCTTGAAAGTATTTTGAATTCTTAAACAACCACATGTATGCTATTTTGATATTTCATTAATCATCTGTAAGATTTAGATTATGTTTTACTATAATACGTTATAAATATACATTGGATTGTTGTGATCTTATTTATGGGATGCTATACTTATGTGCATTTGTTAGTTCTTTTGTAACATCGATTTCGTTGTCAAAACATGCAAACCAGCGTACGTTTTTGCTAGCATTCACAGAAACAATTGGCGAAAGAGATCATAACCCCCACAATGTGGTAAAATTATGTGAAAACAAACTTATCCGAAATGCACTGTGAATAAGTTTATTGTGTTGCTATTCTACGACCATTCATACATCCGTATCATATAATAAAATATTTATGTTATAAGCTTATCCAAGATTTTTTTAAATAGTATATTTTTATATCACGCTAGTAAATTGTACAACTGAATGTATTTTAGATACCGCATAAAAGCTCTATGGTATATATTATGCACTGTAGGCAAGCGATGCAGCTATGTTAGTCTATGTCTAGTATGTTACTTCACACACCGGCCCTTGGGTCGGTGGTATGTCTCTGTGGTCAATATATGGTCTTGAATCGTTGAGCAGGTCCCTGAAGTACTCCGCCCATCTCTTGATATTTTCCTCTTGTGTCATAATTGCGGCACAGTCTTTTGCTTTAACAAAGTAACCCTGGTAGTTATCTTTGGTCGACTAGTCTCTAGATCTCGCCAGTCTATAGATTGCTTTTTCCCCTTCTCGGGTCTCCAATCTATCATACAGGTATTGTACAGCCTTAGCTCCTTCCACTGCTACTGTAGTCTTCGCTGCTATCTTCACCTTTTTGTACTCAGCGTGATCTATTTGCGTTTTCGTTTGTTGCCACTTCTTGAATGTTCTCTTTTTCTTGTATGTTGCTTCATGGACTGTTTGGATCCACCACCAGGTTTCCCGTTTTTGCATAGATTTGCCGCCCCTCGTTACCCCACAATGACGTCTTCCCGTCTCTTTCATTGTATATCAAAGGGTTGTCCAATCATACTCTTCGTCATCCTCCCTGTTGTTGCTGACAACCTTGGCATAATCGTCAGCTACCGTTTGATCCTTGAGTCTCCACCACCTCACCTGATCCTGACTTCGTTCTCTCGTCGAAAGCACCTCACCTTCTTCGGTCTTATCCTCAGGTCCATCACGGCCAATCTATGTTGGGATACCACAGCTTCGTCCGGTATTGTTTTATAGTTCAATATGTCCTTCAGATGTCTTCGATTGGTCAAGATGTAGTCGAATTGTGATTCCCTATTGCCATTGTGTCTTCGTGAACCATGTATTCGCGATCACCAGATCGTTCGTGTCGGCAAACTCCACTACTCTGTCTCTTCCATTCATTCCAACGTGTCCATTTAGGTCACCACCAATAATCACCGACTCAACTTGCCGGGTGGTTCTCTCCAGTTGTTCATAAAATTGGTCATTTTCCGACTCAGGTCGTCCTTGTTGCGGTGCGTAAGCCGATATGATCGTTGTGACCTCTTCCGTGTATGGGCATATCAGCTTGAGTAGCATTATCCTGTCATTTATCCGACTGATCTCCAGGAAGTCAATCGTTCGATCTTCTCTCAGGATTATTCCAACACCATTTCTATTACTGTTTTCTCCGTGGTAGAAAGGTTTGTAGCCATGGCCCATGCTCTTCGCCTTTGACCCTTTCTATTTCACCTCCTGCACACACGCTACATCTACCTTCCTCCTGCTATGTGTGTGTGTTTTTAAGCTGGAAGGAAAACATCAACACTATTGTCAAAAAGCACACACTCGGTTATATTGTTTAAGACAATTTAGATAATTTGACATCCGTTGTCAAATTTTACCAATGTTTCTACTGCTCCATTTATAGTGTGCTTAATTTTAGCTGTGTCTGATGGGGTGGAAATGTGGAAATCTATGGCTAGATCGACAAGATACGTTGGTTCTTCTGTGACTCCTGAGATCATTGTCTTTAACAAGAAGAGACGGAGAACAACGAATGAAAGCATGGATAAATAAGAGTGTAGGCGTATATGGGTGTTTCTAATGTTTGTACCTGTAGGCCTACTTGGTTGTGATTTTTTATATTGTACTCTAGCATGTTTATGTTTACATTTATAATTGTATGTATTGCTCAGGCAGAAACGCAATTTTGATATGACACAGTTCAATGATTTGTATTTATATTGACGAGTAACTGTCCTAGGTAATGATTTCATGAACCAAATTGTTGATCAGATGTGTTTACCAACTACAGTGCATAACTACATCAAGCTAAATATGCAGGTTATTGGATACATAACATCCGGATATGTTGCGTCAGTATAATTGAGATTATAGCCTTCTACTACCACATTAGTGCATTAATTTTCGAAAGCTGATATCAGCATAATCGAAAATTGGCATTGGTTTGCCCAAGTCATTTTTAAATATGACATTTCTGTCATATTAGTAACATGTCCATGGTCGTTATGGTTCAGACATGCGACCATGGTAGGTGTTTTTCAAATACACATGATCAGTAAGTTTGTTATTATCGATTGCTGCTGACTGTTAGTTATTGGGGTTTAGACATTGGTCCATTATAATAACAATGTTTTGGATAAATTAAGCAAAACATTTTTTATAAGATGTATCGGTTGAAATATACGCGTTACTGTAGAATGGCTCAAATACATGTGTGTGTGTGTGTGTGTGTGTGTGTGTGTGTGTGTGTGTGTGTGTGTGTGTGTGTGTGTGAGTATGTGTGTGCCTATATAAATAACGTTTCTTCGAAAACAAATATATCACTTGGCTTCCTCCGCAGAAATCTTAAAGTTTCGTCAGTCCAAATAAAAACTCAGGCCTACGTCACCCGTCATTCTCAAAAACTGCTGTACCGTCTGGGATCCCTGTACACTCACACAAATAAACAAATTAGAAATGATTCAACGTCGTGCAGCCCGATATGTCCTACATCGCCATCATAATACCTCCAGTGTCACATCCATGCTCCAAACCTTAGATTGGAGAACCCTTACAAACAGAAGAACAGACGCCAAACTATGCAAGATATACAAGATAGTAAATGGCCTAGTTGGAATACAAGCAGATCAGTACCTTTTTTAACTTAATGTTGTCATTAGACAACAATAGTGACAACATTCCTTATCACACCATATCTCTCACGCCAGACGCAATTACCATTTGTATTCTTTTTCCCCAGTACCATTCGACTTTGGATCTCCCTCCATTAACATATTGTTAATGTAAACAGCCTGGACGCATTCAGTTTTTGTTTTATATAGAAAGTTAGGTGTTCTGTGTCGATTGTCTTGATAAAATACAAGGCGTTGACCAAAACGAGGCTAGAAATATTTTAAAGTATTTTTCTTCATCATCTTCTTATTTATTATATATTCATTAAGGAATGAAATGGGATACGTTTTGAACAGCATGCTATCCACACATATATATGTGAATAGGTTAAAGGGACATTTAATATTATAATGTCAGTCACAAGGACTAAAGGAAAAATCTAGCACCTTACAATCGATGCAAATGTTACTTTACACATCAAGTGAAAAGAAACACCACCATAGTATTCATTAAATTTTAAATTGTGCCATTAGAATGGTGTATTTTGCAAAGTTTTTAAAATGAAATGTTATTGTTACCCATGTTTTATTTGCCGAACATAAAATAATAAAATTAATGTTACCTGTGTCAAACATTAAATACTGCTTATGTAATTGATGTAAGAAGTAAATTTAAATTAATGCATTAGGAACACCAGAATTTCATTTTATAAAGTAATAAACATCCAGATGTAGCACTAGCCGCTCCACTACATTGGTACAGTAGTGTTTGAATGACCAAGGAGATATTGTGTTACAAAATTATGTAACCAGTAGTGATTTTAATATTTTAGTTATTGAATCTTAAATAATAATATAAAAGATAATGTAGTAACATCAGCTACTGGGGCCTGTAACCAAATGATGAATCAACTCTTTGAAAGTTGTGTACAGAAAGTTTGTAATAACGTGATTGCCAATGTGTGTCTGTGCAGGTAGATAACTGTGAAGGTGGAAACTGCCATGTGTGTCTGTGCTGGTAGATAACTGTGAAGGTGGAAACTGCCATGTGTGTCTGTGCTAGTAAATGACTGGGTAAGTGGAAACTGCCATGTGTGTCTGGTCTGGTAAATAAGTGTGAAGGTGGACACTGCCATGTGTGTCTGTGCTAGTAAATGACTGGGAAAGTGGAAACTGCCATGTGTATCTGGTCTGGTAAATAAGTGTGAAGGTGGACACTGCCATGTGTGTCTGTGCTAGTAAATGACTGGGAAAGTGGAAACTGCCATGTGTATCTGGTCTGGTAAATAAGTGTGAAGGTGGACACTGCCATGTAAATGATTGGGTAGGTGGAACTTGCCATGTGTTTCTGTGTTGGTAAATGACTGGGAAAATGGAAACTGCCATGTGTGTCTGGTTTGGTAAATGACTGTGAATGTGGAAACTGCCATGCGTGTCTGTGTTGGTAAATGACTGGGGAGGTGGAACCTGTGATATCCCCACGTAATTAGCTATATTGTGAGCAAAATGTTTATTAGGTTAATATAAATCATAATAAAACTGAATTAAGGAACTACTAAATAAACCAAAATGCATATTATTTAGGCATGTTTGTGTGTATTGTACACAATGTGAAATTCTAGCACAAACATTCAACTCAAAATAATAGCGTGTTTTCTGCATTGCACATTTTGAAACTTTACACAAACTTGGCAGGTGTCGAGAATGGATCAAGAAGATCTTGAGGCATGGACACCCCTGTATGTTTCCCTGAACTGCCGACTGTGTTCGGAATACTTTGAGGCCTCAGAGTTGAACAACAACATGAAGAATCACTTGAAATGGGATGCTATTCATACACTATTTCCCAACCAATCGAAGCTGGCCAAACCCGACCGCACAGTTCCACCTGTCGTCATGAGTGTTCCACCAAAAGCACCACCCAACAAAAGTATTATAGGCATTTTTTAAATATTTATTATTTATGTTTGCTAATCATTGGCGTTTTTGTTCGTTCTTTCATTGATTATAAAATGAATCGGTCATAGACAAATATACCAATGACACGTGCATAGATGAGTTCCTGGTCATAGACAAATAGACCAATGACACGTGCATAGATGAGTTCCTGGTCATAGACAAGTAGACCAATGTCACGTGCATAAACGAGTTCCTGGTCATAGACACGTTTCTTACCGACTAACGCATGCTTTTCCTTCACATCCATTGTGACAACCAGCTTACCGAGAGGATCATAGAAAGATCTCAGCCAACCACCCTTAAAGTCTCTGATTGCCCATCGTCCAATATTAATGGCATCATCCGCAATGACATCAGGGTGAGCAATTTGTCCTATGACGATGTTCATAAATGGGTAAGGGTCAATAGAGACATCGAGTGGGTTGAGTAGGCTCAGGCGATCAGCGTGGTCTGTCTCGATTTGGCCTTCGGCTTCTTCGTTGTGGTGAGTGTGGAGAGTATTTCGTTCAGTGTTGCTTATAGCTCGATCATTTTGCGATACCCCCCCCCCAGCTAAGGGGAAGCTCAAGGCCCACATCACCAACTGATGGTAGTCTGTGGCCACCTATACAGTTCCAGCTGGTCCGTGTCCCAACTGTATATACGTTGTCTCTATGAACATGTCGGTCCAAATTGAGTCATAGATGCCTGTGGTGTGGCGGACGAATGCACCATGCAGTAATTTCTTCATCGCCTTCAGATCGAGGCCTTTCGCACGCAGCAGAACGTAAATAAGGTAACATTGTTTCTGCGACGAAGAGGCGGATATCCAAGACGTCCTCAAGTCCTCCACGAGAGTAGTTCATCATTATGATGACTGGTTTGACAAGATTGTTAGTCCACATCTTCGTAGTTGTGCTGCGATTTGCTCGAGCGTCGAGCACTTCGATTAGGTGAGCGAATAAGGTAACTCCTTGCACCTGTACTACACCACGGAGCAACTCCTCTACTAGCATCCTGAAGGCACGAAAGTTTTGAGTGTATTTCTTCCCTTTTAACATTTTATCAAAGCTTCCAAATGTGCCAGCTAGAACCTCTTTCATGACACTGCCAGCGGTTTAGATTTGTGTGATTTCGGGGTGTGTTTTGGCGGCTATATTGGATTTGTAGGCTATGTAGTGGCCAAATCACATCCATAGCCATTCCAATAAATTCCTGGTGCTTAAAAACCTTCATTGGTGTAGAACCAAAATGTATGTCTCTAGCACAAACACGTAAGGAGTTACGGCCATTTTAATGATTTTGGGGGGTGGCGGCGGCCATATTGAAAACTATTGTCTTTTGCCTATATAAACTCATATCAGTGGACAGAAAAGTCTGTACTCCATTTCCACCCTACGTGTGATTTCCTCCTGACTAACTTGTGTAATTTCCTTTCCATCCAACCTAATGTCTATTTCCTCTCTGTGTTGTCCAACCCACATCACGGTCAGTATGTGCATAAAATGACTCAAAGTTAGCCTATTATCTGTATGGCCCTTTTATGAAGTTTATTAATTCTTTGAGAGTTGTTCCCCAAGTCGTTAAGCAATAATTTATGTGTGGAACTAGTAATGTATTATATAGCATTATTTTAATTATCATTGGCAGAATTAATTTAAGTCTATTAAGTGTACCGATTATTCTAGAACATTTCTTTGATACAGTTCAGTGTTTTTTTTCAGTTTAGAAGTGTGTC
This sequence comes from Paraescarpia echinospica, assembly GCA_020002185.1. Lineage (NCBI taxonomy): Eukaryota > Metazoa > Annelida > Polychaeta > Sabellida > Siboglinidae > Paraescarpia > Paraescarpia echinospica. Next base: position 2,596,627 of record CM034534.1, on the reverse strand, counting down.
TAAAGTTAATCCCAAGAAATTATAATTGTAAAGTTTTGTTATTACTATATTGTTAATTTTAGGAACCATGCCAATAACCAATCAACACAAACTACTGCGTTAGCCGAATAACCGATCGGAGCCACAGAACAGCTAGTCTAATCGACACTTCAGCGAACCAGTCGGTCGTGTTTCAACAGCTATATCCGCCGCCACTTGGACCGTAGAAGTAGGTCACGTCACACGGGCATTGTTGCCATTTGGACTTCCAAACAAGGCATGAACATTCGTTTTGAGGGAAAGCGTGCCCTGGTCACCGGAGCCGGCAAAGGTAGGCTGATTGATAGCATAATGATGTTTATTGTGATAATACAGCTTTGTTTATTCTGATAATACTAGGCCAGACAACCTTGCTCGTTGACGTTGTGTAATCCGAGCGAAGTTCGGGGCTGTGTTGGTGCGCATACGGTGGCAGACGTACGGTAGAGTGGACAAGGCGATCCCTTGTGGTACGACGCCTTCCATCAAGTATGTAAAATAAACAATCTGAACGTCCCGAAATCATGAGTAGAATTATTCTTATATAATATATATATATATACATATATATATATATATTTAAATATATATATGTATATATATATATATATATATATATATGGGATAATCACACCAAGAAAGCGTAGCAACATGAGACAGATGCTATTTAATAAAGGTGTTTTTGAAATATGTTATGCAGTTTAATATGCAATGGAACCTCACAATTAAGGTAACCCTTTAGACTGGGTAAAAGTGTTCTGAATGGCCAGGTGATCGTTTTAGCCTATCCTACACTACTGTATGTGGAGATCATCTGAGACTGTCCTAAGGTGACCTTAGTTATGAGGTGGCCGTATTACGGAGGTGATCACAATGCAAGGTTCCAATGTAATACTGTTATGTCAACAGTCAAACAGATGCAATTTGTATAACGATACTAGTTACGAACTTAATTGGTGACATTATAATCATTCAACTTGAACGTCAGACAATTAAACATTGAAAAATATTTGTTAATAAACATTAATAGCACGTTAGAGTAGTTTCATGTGTGCAATGTGTACACGAGTATATACAATCAGTCCTTGTATTTATATTATATATGTATGTATGTTGATACAATGAGTAATTATCAACAATAAAAACAAGTCATATGCTATTCTGATTTGTGTCATGTAAATCGTGTTGTTATTTATATTTATAGGGTGGCACCTGTGCTACTGATATTATACATCTTAATGGGAGTCTCCCGACCTTATCTATTACTTACGTTATTCATTGTATATGTATCGTATTTACGGGTCAAATAAATTTATTCTGAGTTCTGAGTTCATTCACGCGACATATTACTAGATACAAAATATATAACCATCAATATTAAAGTGTTCAGAAATGTACAGGTTGTTTTCTAAATCTATAACGTTATTAAACTAGATACATTCTGGGAAGGTGCCCCATTTTTAACTGTTCCTGCTACTAGACTCTACTACTCCAAGGATAGGGAGATTGTAACTGAGAAATACGATGCAGCAGTTTGCGACATTGAGTGACAACGATTCACATACGAGAGAGCATCAAGTAAACATATTATTTAAAGAACATTGCTGATTAAACATAACAAAATCATTGAAACACTTATGAACAGATGTATGGAAAAGGCTCACCCAGTCTGTGGTTGAGATTGCATTGGTGTAGTCTTTTAAGAGGAAATTAGATCATAAGTTGTGGGAAAATTACCCGGTTAAATCAACCCAGTTAAATGATACTACGCAGTACAACTACTACATGTAAGATTAGAACATAGCTTTGTCTTTTTTCCAAAGTTTATGACCCAAGGCGACAGGACATTTGTAATGAATGTACTATTTGTGAGCCTTGGTCACGAAGGCATGATTGATAAACATGCTTTAAAAAATTATTTTTTCATTTATAATGTACTCCGGTTGTAATATTTAGCAAACATACATGCATTAAAAAAACGTGCATATAGTGTACATGTATGGATGGATATTATATTGTATAGATCAAGGCAAAAGGTAGGCAAGGCACAAGGGTGTTGATTAGACTGTTCTCAGTGTCCAGTCATCAATGTAAGATATTATTTAAATAACTCCTTTGAGGCCATCGTTCTGTTTGTTGTCCGCGCGGCCGTTGTCTGTGTTCGGGCACATACCGGAGCAAGCCGGAGCGCTATTTGGGCCTCAAAATGCCCTAAAGCCTAACACTGGTAAAGATACAATATAATATAACGGCAACATCGAAGTGGGGCCGGATTCTACACAAGTGCCCCTCATTTTATTCAGATTTACCAGGCACATTTTTTTATGCATGTGGCAAAAAGTATGCGGCATTCCAGCGTACAACGCGTCATTGACGCGTATCCGCGCTCCAAGGGAATACCTGGTAGTCACGATTGTTTCTTCGTATAGAGGTGTTGTTACCACTTGACCACTGGTACTTGACCACTGGTACTTGATGTTTTTCTTGCCTTAACCCTAGACCTTGTTACCACGCTGACAGAGTCAGTGACAGGGTGTATCATCTGAAGACTCTTTTCCCCATCATCACTTTTAAATGATTAGCATATCATAATATTATGATGTTAAATTGGTGGTTTCTATTCCAAAGATTACACTTTATATGTTGCAAGCATGCTATGCAATTATTTAAACAGTCATTTCTGGAATGCACAAAAGTGTGTTTGTATTAATCGCAAGAACGTTTCTAAAATTGTGTCCTTTTATAATAAAACAGTGTAAGTTAAATCAGAAACTTTCATTTTTTATATCCAAGATGTATTTAATTTACCTGGTAGAGACTTTCGTCAACGTATCACGTCGACTTCATCAGTACCGATGACGCTGAATGACGTCACCGTAAACATGAGGCAGTTCGTAATTGGCCTTGTCTCTGCTGATGGGTGTTCTGGTTTTCCTGATCCTGATGGCTTCCTTGATATGCCGGATTCTTCTGTTGGGTTCCTTGTCTACAATTTTCACTCCCTCCCAGTCTATGATGTGGTTTTCAGTTGTCGCATGTTCTGTAAGGGCGGATTTATTGATGATAGACATCAATCTTTTTTACCCGCTCCTTGTATATTTCTCATTTTTTCAGTGTTGTCTACTTCCTTTCAGTGTTCCTCCAGTCATGTTTTGAGTAGTCTTCCTGTCTCCCCAGTGTATTCAGCACCACAATTCTGGCACGGTATTTGGTACACCAATTCGCCCTGTTCTTCTAGCTCTACTTAGACCTTGGGATGTACCAACAAGTGCCTGAGGGTGGTGTGGGGAAGCATGGTTGTTGCTACTCCATACTTCTTCAGTACTCGATGTACTCTCTCTAAGACACCCTCTACGTATGGGATGACTACTTGGCTCCGGTATTTTCTGTCGATAATCTTTTTGTTGGTCTTTTTCTTCTTACTGCTATCTGTCACCTTGTTCAAGGCCCAGGACGGATAGCCACATACTCTTAGAGCTCCTCTCAAGTGTTCTACCTCTTCCTTCTTGTCCCCCTCCTCTGAAGTTATCGTCTCACACGTGTTCATAAGGGTTCTGACAATTCCCAACTTCTGATGTTTGGGGTGGTGGGATGCAAAGTTCAGGTATTGGTCAGTGTGCGTCTTCTTCCTGTACACAGTACACACTGCCACCTTCCTTTCTGCTGAACTTTGCATCCAATAAGGGCGTGCTGTTGTTCTCTTCGTCTTCCCGCGTGAAAGTGGTGCTACCTGTGGGGTCTACGGTGTTCATGTGTTGTTGTAATTTCTTTGCCTTTCCTGTGTGTACCAGGCAAATGACATCGTCCACATATCGCTTCCTGTTTCTCGGTTGGCAATCGACTGGTGTTGTGGATATTATTTTCTGCTCCAGGTCCTCCATGTACAGGTTCATAACAATGGGGGTTACCGGACTACCCATGGCTACCCCAAACTACTGTTGGTAAATTTCTCCTCCAAATCTGAAGTATGTCATCTCCAAGAAAAATTTCAACAACTCCATGATGTCGTCTACGTTTAGGTTTATTCTCTTCTTTTGTGTCTTGTCATTCTCTAGTCTTTTTTCTGATGATTTCGCACGCTTCTCTGATCGAGATCTTCGTGAACAGCTACACAACATCATATGACACAAATGAATCCCCTTCTTCTACTCTCAGCTTTGTCATTTCTGTCACCAATTCGTGAGAGTTTTCCGTGTGGTGTTATGCTTTTCCAACAAGAGGTTGTAGTAAGTTGGCCAATTCCCTGGATACTCTGTGTTATTGTCTGTGTGTAGTCGACAATTGGTCTGAGTGGCACCCCCTCCTTTTGAATTTTTGGTGATCCATACATCCGTGGTACTTTTTCTAGCGTAGGATACAAGTACCAGTACTGATCTTTGGTGATCTCCCTCTCCTTCTCCAAAAAATTCACCATTCTGATGAGTTCTGCCTTATATTTCTTGGTTGGATCCTTCTTTAACTTGTCATATGTCGCTTCATCACTTAGCATTTCTTTCATTTTATTCTGGTATTCTTTCGTGTCCTTGGTGACTGTCGCCTTTCCCCTGTCCGCAGGAAGTATGGTGATGGACTTCTCCTTCTGTAGCTCTTTTTACGCTGTTCTTTCCTGTTTGGTTAGGTTCTGTTTCGGAACTTTTGGTGACTTCAGAACTCCCACGATGTCTGCACGAAGTATGTCTTTTTATTCTTGTGGTAGGCTCCATGTCGCTTGTTCTGCCGCTACGACGAACTCCTCGGTCGGTATTTTCCTTGGCGCTATTGCGTAATTTAGCCCCTTTGCTAATATCTTGTTCTGGTCCCCGGACAGTTTGTATTTAGATAGGTTTATTACCCACCTTTTTAGCTGGGTTCCAGTAAGGTCAGCTTCGTTTGTTCTGTCTCTCTTCACTTCCAAGCGCCGACTTTTTTTATATTAATGACGCCATTTTGTTTTACTCGTGCGTACTCTCGCTGACATGCGCGATGTGATGCGTGACGTTTTGTTGTTTTTCCTTGAAAACGAAGTAAACAACTTCGTTTCTAGGGCGAGTTTCTTCTCTTTAAACGTGTCCAATTTGTTATTTATGACACGTATTCTCTGTCTCACTAGTTCCTTCCTGGCTTTGAATGACGTCATCGTGTACGATGAATGACGTCATCGTACACGATGACGTCATTCAGCGTCATTGGTACTGATGAAGTCGACGTGATACGTTGACGAAAGCCACTACCAGGTAAATTAAATACATATTGGATAAGAAAAATGAAAGTTTCCAATTTGAAAACGAACTGTCCTGAAGAATGTTCAGTAATAATAAACAGTGTAAGTTGTGGTTTGGGGCAATAGGCGTCTTTTGCGAGATTTGAACTTCGGCTTCGTAAGTACTTCACTCAAATCAACTTTCCCAAAAGTGATATTCAGCACAAAAATATCTTACCAATCACAGTCCATATTTGGCTAAAAACGGCATATAACATTAGGCTGAATAGTTTAATAGACTTGTGTCGAATTCGGACCTACCTTGATTTCGCCGTTATAACTTGAGTTTTGCTTAATTTTGATACATCAGTGAGTTAGTTCCATTATTCATCATTATCCTAGGCAGTTTAAGAATATTGCATCTCATCATTTTGATGCGTAAATATCGTCCCGGTTTATATCAACACACGCTACTATATCGCTCATTTTACGCGCGCGGTTTGTCTTATGCAAAACTGTTTTTGTCGAAACTCCGCAACATGTCACCTTTGGAGACAACGAGGATCCCGCGGGAATATTCCGCGATTTGATAACTGAAAAGTGATGTCATTCACGTTGTTCAATGAAGTTAATTCCAAGAGGTGAATCCTAACTGGCTCTATCCGACGTTAAGACGACTAAACGCTATTGCTACAAATCTGCGAAAATATAAGTGACTTTGTGATGTCATTTCGCGCGGCTTGCCGACGCTGAATATATTGCGAAAGAACGAAAAAAATGGGCGGACGAAATAGCCACGAGGTGGCAAATTCGGTATATTTTGGGCGAGGCGGCATAGAAAAACGGCGAGGCGGCCCTCCTCGCTCGTCAGGGGAACACTGTAAGATACATAGTCATTATAACTTTATAACGTTCGCGATATTGCAAAGTTCGAATATTCATCATTTCACGGTGACATTGTTTGAACTTAGCTCCACACTTACCATACCAGGTAACCGCTCCACATCGTATCTCATTTTGACGATTTTGACATTTTAAAGCTTCCCAATAATATATGACGTGGTCCTTTTGTCATTGAAGACAGTAGATACGGAACCATTGTAATTTTAAGACGTTTGCGGAAGCGCATTATTCTGAAAATTCATCATTTGACGGTGGCTTTCAAGTGATATAATATTTGTGTTTTTGTACGGGGACTGGCATTTAAGTCGCTTCGTTAAGTAGTAGCTACCGCTCGCCTATTGACGAGATATATACGAAAATCGTCAGATCAGAAATAATTTGCATATTTTTGTGACACATTTGCATACTGTGATTTGTTAACTGACCTAATCATAACCAGATACCTTGAAGATGTGCGTTTGGACACATCATTTTGATTGTTTGGATGTTCACAGTTTGAGATATTAAGAAAAGTAGGATATATTTTAATGGCGGTAAGTAGTTTGGATATTAATTGATTTAAACAAAAACGCTCAAGGGTGCCTGGGTGGTATTAATCAGATTATTATTCTAGTAGGTTAGAAGGTGACAAAAATGCAAAAAAAAGCATCGTGCGGGCCCCAATGAACGCTTCACTGGTCAACACCCGGACTATTAGTAACCCAGGCGACGGTCGATCCGTATGAGACTTCGTGAGCTTGTGAACCACCTCAGCTGCATGCAGATGTACTACCGAGATTGGAGGCATTTGCATTACTTACGTCATTCTCTCGGTGGTATGAGACTGGATCCATCAGCAAGGACAGGCCAAGATGGATAGGAGTCTCATTCCTGCAGTTGGTGCTAGGAAGAGCAGAACAATTCCCAGCTTCTACCGACCTTAAGTGTTACCACAAGGCACTTTGGCCAAAGACCCTAAAATCACTACACAGTGGTTGCTATTTGCCCATAGCTGCAACATGGATTGGAGCACCGCCAGAGCATGTCGCCACGTCGGTGTACCTCTAGGGCCACATGTACATCGAGATCTCATCCTAATTACCCTGGTGTCTGGCGATGACCAGTGTCCGGCAGATACGAAGATTGCGATGGAACTATAATTTTAGAGAGTATGCTAAATCGTGTGCTGTCATGGAATCAGCGTCAATACGTACCCAACCAACTGATATTGTTACGTATTGTTCTTTGACCCCCCCCCCAGCTACCGTTGATTATTAACGCTGCAGGAATCGGCAATGGCATTGCGAAGGCTCTGGCAGCCGGAGGGGCTGAAACAATTGCCCTGAGTCGAACACAGGCTGACTTGGATCAACTGAATGCTGAGGTAGTGTCATTTTTTGTTTTCTTAAATTAATCGAGCAGTTTCTCTTAAAGTTAGGTAAAAGTAAGTGGAATCCAGTCCTTGGCAATGTTGATAGTGCTTTACACATCGTTGACTGGCAGTCTTGTTCTTGTGCTTTACACATCGCTGACTAGCAGTCTTGTTCTTGTGCTTTACACATCGCTGACTGGCAGTCTTGTTCTTGTGCTTTACACATCGCTGACTGGCAGTCTTGTTCTTGTGCTTTACACATCGCTGACTGGTGATTTGAACCAACGCGAGAAACATTTAGTGAACTTTATATGAGACCTCCCCTTAAACGCAGCTTGGCTGGCAGTATGTTGTTAACATATTTATTTTAATGTTAAGAACATCATAACATTATTTGCAAATACACTAAAGATAATTTTACAGTGATACCTGTTATTCATGCATGCATGCAAACACCTATATGAGTATATGGAACAGGCATACTATGTTACGCATTAAGTGTTTTAGTGTTGTTTCAGAATCCAGCGATTCACACGGTTTGTGTCGACTTGGCCGACTGGGCAGCGACGAGGACAGCCGTCGAACAAATAGGACCAATCGATCTGCTGGTGAACAACGCCGCCATTGGAGATCACGCCCCTTTCTTGGAGGTCGAAGAAACCGAAATAAACAAGTATAAACATGTTTTCCGTTACCAACATGGCACATCTTCCTGGTAGAAATCCACACTTGTTACAAGAAATGTATAATTTGTTATGAATGCTGTTACATTGAAAGTTTGGCTGGTTAACTATAATTCCTATTCCCATTGATTGTTGCCCTCTATTAAGTAACTAATTTCTAAATATATTAAACCTATTTGCCATTTCTGTTTTGTTGATAACGTCTTTATTGCCACATACCAGATATGTTGGAAAGTTCACCGACGGGTGTTCTTTACATAATACGTCATTCAATGTCGCGCATGTTTCTTTGGTGTTACCTTTTTTCTGTAGGCTTTTCCCGCCAATCTTAAGATAGTAGTTATTTTATTTGTATACGTTTTATATCGAGACTCCGCAGTTTAAGTTTCATCCCTAAGAAATGTTCTATATAGAGCATTCTTCTTACGACATGCAATTTTAAAGCCATTTGTAATCCAGGTTTTTTCCTATATGTTTGCTTTATCCTAACCTTCTTAACAGGGTAATTTTTTTTATTGTGACCAAAGACCGTATATCAATACAAGACGGTTTAGCGCGCGCTATAGAGGCTCCTTGATTGTGACGTAGACAAACCTTGGCGTAACGAACCCTCCATTATGATGACATCAAATGTTTACTTGTAAAACGGCAGTTCTATTATTTTAAAGGTGGTCTTCTTCGTTCTTAACATATGTGTTTCGAAATTGCCGAACTCAGCTGAATTGGTAAGGAGTAGAATATAATGTGTGACAAAATGTTAGGTGGCCTATATGCTAATTGCATTCAGTTGCCGTATTTGCGTGCGTGCATGTGTGCGTGTGTCGTTTAGTGTATTGAATGTGCCAATGCAAAAGAGAGCACACAGTCGCAGGGGCTTACGATAATAGAATAATAATGTATATATTTTATAGCTGCAGTATCGCCTAGACAAGGCAATCATGACACTACCAGTGCAAGTGCTTTTACAATGTTCAGCTAATGCAGCGCTAGCATATGTGGGTTTTTGCAGAACGAGCCCTTTGGCTCAGTGAGTACCTTTACTTGTTCAAATTCCCTACATATGAAAGGTTATTCACCTTGGTTAGATACCAAACAGGTAGCCCTACTAATGAATCTGTGTGTGTGTTTAAAAAAACTTAGATCGCAGGAGTATGAAAGAAATGGTACAAGAGAAGGTTCTAAGTCGCAGTACGTGAGCGACAACTCTCTCCTCCGTACCCTTGATAAACCACCACTACCTACCGGAGCTATTGTACCCCTGTAAGTAGCACTACACCTCAACACGATATTTTATGTTACTGTTTATTCTTTTTAGTATATTCATATATTCTACGTGTGACCATCGGGTCAATGTATACATAAATCGATGTGAACGTAATTTCATTCTTAAAACGAACGTACTTTAGCAATAGTTTAACAATAGATACAGTTATTTGTGTGTCGCTTTTTTCAAATATTAATTTATAACAATATACACTATTTAGTGTAGGCCCTTGTGTAATTCCATGCAGAATATTTGTTAAAAGCAAACTTTCACTTGATTATAAATATATATGTTATAAAGATTTTAACAATTTAGGGTGGTAATTTTTTCTGAGCAGGATAAGTTTACCAAATACAAGAAGGCCGCCCACCGTACAAATTGAGGTTATTTTTCATTAAAATATTATTTTAGATAATTCCTTACATGTTTATAATGGTATCTGGAAATCTTAGCAATGACAATGCACTTTCATATTAATATTTGTATATTTAGCTACACGGGAATGGTAGTAGAGGGTTGTCATCTTGAATTTCAAAATGGCTTTTGTAAAAGATTTGACTACCGTTTACAGTATTAATATGTTTAGTTTACACTTTTCTTTTACCGGTGATTCTTGATATCCTCAAAGTAGTGTCCGTTAATTTAAAAAATATAAATAGGGAGGTAAATTCAACATGGCCGCCAGCATGAACATCACCATTTATGACGGAGCAGTTGGCTTTAAAGTTGTATTCTGAGATCGTACACGTGCTAAGTACACAATTCCAATGAATCAATATGCCCCATACACTTTGCTGCTCTACGCATAACTTTCCTTAACTCCTAAAGTTTGCGTCAACTAACAATTTTAAGATAAAACGGCGCAAAAGACGAAGTATTATATCCGCGTGCCATACATTTGTTATTCAGCGGGCCGGACATGGGAACCGGTAATTTTGCAAAAGCATAATTTATCAAATAACATATCAAATGCCAAAGTGACATATACGTTAGCAAGTATGATCAAATCAAATTGTTCGTTTTGCACATCATACCTTTTTCAGAACAGTTTAAAACTGTAAGTTTATTCAGAATGCAACTATAAATTGATGGACAGTATTTCTTTAAAGCAATTCTTGGAGAATTTTAATATCTTTATAACGTATAAAATTATTCATTAAGCCTGTTAATATGACCAATGCATGCTATTCTATATATTAATTTTATTAGAATTATGTTTAATTAATCACAAATGACCATCACAATATATAGATATAATAACGCGGAGTTTCAAGTTGGCGCCAACGTTCAGATCCATATAAGGCATGCTCATGAATATTCGGGACCGCCCGTCAGATTTCGGTTACCTCGGCTGAGATTTGTAGAGCAAGAAAATATCCAGAGTATCTAGATCGGTTCATGGGTTGATTAGCCAAAACGTGCCCCCACCCTCTAAGGTTGCGGGAACTAGTTTTGCTAAAATGGTACACAATAACTTGAGTTAAGTTACATTGTAACCCATTGTCCGTATTAAATTTGTTACGTTATTCTGAAACTCGTTGGCACTACTCTTGGTCATTTGAGCAATTTTGCAAATCTTTATAGGTGGACCTATTGATTTCCTAGCGAAAACATGTCACCACTCAAAAAGGTCATATAAGCCTTTTTGTCCTTAAAATACGTATTACAACACAGTTCAAACACTTAGCCAAATGAAATAGCTTTTACTATTGTAGTAATGGTTACTATTATAGTACGTTTATATTACTCCTGGTTATGTTGAGTAATTTCACAGCTTTCTGTGGGTACATGCATTGATTTTGTAGTTAAAACAGTATTCCACCATGAAATGTAGCGAGTGCCTTTGTTTCCACAATACAAGTCAAAGCACCAGTGTAAAACATTCATCTAATAAAACTAGTACTTTGCTACTGCGACACCAGTAGACATTATTCCTCGTTATTTGGAGATGTCTTGCTCATATTTATTTGACAGTTACGAGTGTATTTGTGTTGCTAAAACGTTTGTTAAGGCAGCACTGTAAAGTATTAAGCAAATCACATTGGCATGTTGCTGTTGTGGCAAATATATACATTACATCAGGTCATATTGCACCATTGTGCACCTTTTTGTAGGTGCAAACATTGATTTTCTGGCTAAAGCAATCTCCCACATTGTTAAGGCGAGAGTGCACTATTTGGCCCCTGTGATACATGTTAAAACATCATAGCCAAACTAAATTAACATTGTTCTGATGTGACAACTCTAGATAGTAATTCCTGATCAGTTGGAGCCATTTTGTTACACTTTGTATGTATATGTTCCTTGCAGACGAGAGTGTCTTTGTTTTCCTCAAACCCTCAAAATACTCGTCACTGTAAAGTTTTAGCAAGTTAAATTGGCATTTTGCTAATGTTCCACCAGTAGACGTTACTCCTGGTCATTTGGAGCTATATTGCAATGCTTCGTGTGTGCAGGTGTTGATTTCCTGGCAGAAACATACCACCAGTCCATCCAGGAATTACAATTAAAATATAATTGTAAAGTCTCAGTTTAACTAATTGCTGTGTTGTTATTGTGATATATATATATATACTTTAAGATGTAACTGTAAAGTATCAGTTTAACTAAATTGCTGTGTTGTTATTGTAATATCTATATGTACATTTGCATTACATATTTTGTATCTTTCTATGGGTGCAAGATTTGACTTTCTGCCCACAACTGCAACCCTCGCATACAGTTAAGTTCAACCGAGAGTACCTATTTTGTCAAATAAAAACTCAATAAGATAAAATGTTAACCCTTTTTGCACGTTAAGTTATTTTTTGTTATTGTGTCAACTACGAACGTTGCTCCTGGTCATTCAAATCTATTCTTATATTTCCGTGGGTTGTACGTGTTAATTTACTTAACGAGCACGATCACACCTTGGACAAAAAAGGCACCTGTGAGATAAGAGGGTGGAGGAGGTTTTTGGCCAGATATAAAAAAAAACGTATTATATACTCAATGTGAGGTGCCAAATGGCTTCAGGTGGCCAAATGTTCTGCTAATTGGTGACACTGTAAAAAATGTCATGCGGTTAAGTGGTCACACTTGATGGATGTTAGTTAGACAAAATAGGCACTCGTGACTTTATAGGGTAATAATAATATTTTTTTTTTATAGAGCGCAATTTCCAATAAAATGCTCAGAGCGCTGTACAAGAAGCTAATATCATAAAACATTAAAATTTAGCAAAGGTATGTGCACAGTAGATATAAAATACAAATTTGATATAATAATTATAAAAACAGAACAATTTTATTTAATTACTAAAAATAGATAAATAAAAATATGTATATATAAAGCTGTTATTTAAACATTATTAAGATATATAAGATACTTTATGTATATATAGAATAAATAATAGATATAATATTTACATATATGCAATCGTGGGTAGATAAATAAAATATCAGTTTAGGAGTAAAATGTCAAAGAAAGTAAAATGTCAACAGTATTCCGCTTTGAACATGTGTGTTTTCAGAGTCCGTTTGAACAGTGTTAGGTTTCCACTACATTTTATGTGAAACGGCAGCAGATTCCATAATCGAGGTCCTATCACTTCGAATGCACGATCACCAAAACTAACAAGCTTCGTTCGCGGCACGTGTAGCAGATATTGTTGGGACGAATGTAGTGTGGTGTTTTGGCCATAAATCAACTCATGCAACCACCTAAAAATGTAAAATGTCTAAAAATGACCAGTAATAATGTTTATGTATGCCACAATGATTGAATGTTTCAAGCAACCACTTTCACTCTCTAGCAGGAAGATGTTAGCGACGAAATTAATTTTATGTTTGTTCAAGGTCATTAAAGGTGAACAGAAAAAAGACAACAACCATGTTCTAATTGCTAAGGCTTATTAGAATACATTTATAAAGGCGGCCATAAATTAACATTCCATGCCTTCGGGAGCCCAACCCTAATACATTGGGTTCCCCCACTTTTAGTTATTGCTAATCATAAATTAACTTTCCTGGCCTACGGGAGCCCAACCCTAATACATTGGGTCCCCCCACTTTTAGTTGTTGCTAATCATAAATTAACATTCCTGGCCTACAGGAGTCCAACCCTAAAACATTGGGTTACCCCACTTTTAGTTGTTGCTAATCATACATTAACATTCCTGGCCTACGGGAGCCCAACCCTAATACATTGGGTTCCCCCACTTTTAGTTGTTGCTAATCATCAATGTTGCCAATCAACAATGTTGCTACCACGACAATCTGTCCAACCTGTATAACTAGAAAGTAATAAAACATTGATAAACGTTTGTTTGTGAATTACTTAACTGTGGTAACATAACTAGAGCACACAAAGTATGATTAGTAAAAGAACAATAATTACATAGAACATAGAAATACAGTCGTCAGCAGGTAATTATCATAATTCGCCTTTATTGACCGCCATTTTGAAATTCAAGATGGCGGAGCTACACTAGCGCTCACATGTATCTAAGACATACACGTATTAATATAAATGGATACTGTCAATGGTAAGAGCTTCAGACACCATTATAAACATGTAGATAATTATTTAAAATAACATTACAATGGAAAACTAGCGCAATTCGCATTGTGGGCGGCCATCTTTAATTTAGTAAACTTATACTACGTAGAAAAATTGTCACCCTAATTTGTTTAGACCTTTACTGCAAAATGAAGTGAAAGCTTGTTTTTAACAACGACTCTGCGCGGACGCAATGTTTTCGACATAGAGGCCGACACTAATTAGATAACCCAATCAATTAAGCACGTGCGCGGACGCGAGCACTAAACGCAAATGCGAATCAAACCCACATTTGTCGTTCGACGTGCTGTTCATACGCGTGAACTGGGCACTCGGTGAATGCAAAAACGCCGCTATGTAAATTGCTTTACTACTTGAAAAGTAGCTGTAATAGCCCGACCTCTTCGCAACAGTTTCTCTTGCATGTGAATCGTACACGTACACAGTGACTATTGCCACATTTGTATGTGTTGTTTCACTTGTACTTGCTATATTAAGCATATCCTAGTATTTTGCTTGCTTACTGTGTGTGTTTCGCAAGGTCTGGTGCAAATGTTTATAGCAACATTTGGATGGTTTCTCTTTATAAATCTTTAATACATATTGGCCATTCATCTCAGCTCTGTCTATACTTCGTCACTTTTATTTGTTGTCTACCTTCAGCTCTCCAATATTACGTTCTCTTAACTCCGCATTCGTTGCTGAACCACGGTTTTGTTATTTTCATGTTTGGCCTTTCTTGCTCTATTACTACGTTTTAATGGTTGTAGCACGTGCGTTGTCCCTAGAATAAACCCAACATCAAAGCCATCTCTGTCTATTTTGAACTACAGTATACTTCCAAAGCATGTTTATTGAACTGTTTGTATTATGTTCACTGTATGTATCGTTTACCATAGATATATTCCGCTCTTTACTCTATATTTGGGTTTCTTGCATTTTCTCTATTGTAATAATTGGAGTGAGACATTTTGAAAATGATCATCATATTCAATGGTATAAGTTTTTGTTTCACTGTTAGTATTGTTTGTAATATTAATCAGCTGTTCTATGATCCTGAGCAATGGACACTTCACATATTTCGTCAACGTCAATATATATATATATATATATTGATATATATATATATGTATATATATATTATTATCATATACATATGTAATACCTTGTCAGTATAATAGTCGGTGTAAAACATGACTTGTTATTACGTGTAGACGGCGCTGTAATTACAGTACAAGATGTTTGGAATATGTGCAGCCATCTTCTACCTTCTCTCATTCATTATGTTTGTAAGTATGTCTTCACATAATGCACACATTCAGATATACGTTCGTAACCGCCACCGTAATGTTTACTCTTTTCTTAACGTATTGCCAAACGTTTAACTTATCTCACACATAGACGCAATGTTGTTTCAGCTATAAGTTTGAAATAGTGCGATATTGCCCTCTAAGCACAGTGAATTTCTTTAACGCCGACCGTGTTGTCTGAATGGTCTTCCACCAGCGAGTGAATTGACGTAAACCTTAATTACTGTAGAATTACTAGCGTTTTTCTGCCCTGTTGGGTTATAATTATTTTGGATAGCTGCCTTACATCGTATATAAAACCAAACCATGTCTGTTGTGAAATAACGCAAAAATACAAGTACTGTAGTCACGTATATGTGCAATTATATCCGTATTTATCTATAAGTATCTAAGCGCGAAACTCACGGAGAACATGAGATCGGTACATTCTGCGGACGTCGGTGCCTATAAGTTACGGAATTAGCGATAAATACGTCAAGCGAAAAGGTTACAGCTGAAACCGTCTCATGTATTAAACAAGTTATTCATGTATCTGTCAAGGATTGCTGCATAAATAGAACGCAGTAATTGTGTTCTTAACAATTATTTTCAAATGATTAATCATGGCATATATGACATGTTCTATTTAATTGAGCAGGATTTTTTCAGCTAGTCAATTGTTCGATTTTAAATTTGTACGGGGACAGATTTGTTCCCCATTACGTAACCCTGTTTCGTTCTGAAGACACACTATCAGTCACACTACTTATCCAACTCTTGGGCGTCATCGCAATGTGTTAGATTCTGATGAATCCACGCCATGTTTTATGTGTGTGTGTATATATATATATACATACAGGTAGGTAGGTAGGTAGATAGGTAGGTAGGTATATAGTGAGATAGGTCTACAGATAGACAGACAGACCGATATCTCGATAGATGGATAGATATATAGATAGATATATAGATAGTTAGATTGATAGATAGATAGATACATACATACATGCATGCATATATACATACATACATAGATAGATAGACAGACAGAGAGAGAGAGATGGATAGATAGAGAGATAGATAGATAGAAATATATATATAGATAGATAGATAGATAGGTAGATAGATAGATAGATTGATAGATATATATATATAGACAGATATATATATAGATAGCTAGACATACAGATATATATATAGATAGATAGATAGACATATAGACAAACATACAGACTGATATATAGCAATTGTTGAAATGGCTCATCCGTGACTTGAAGTGTCTGCAGTTGTCCTTCCAGTCACGACGTCGGTAGCGATTGCTTGTATCAATGTAATCATCGCTGACATCGCTGTCGTTGCATCGTAGAACCAATGTCATCATCACTATTACTACATCACAATGTCAATATCACCATAGTTATTACTGTGCCTTAGTGTCAGTATCGCATTTACCACATCGAAACCTCAGTGTCACTACGTCATAGTGTCAATGTCAACATCATTATTACTGCGTCACCATTGTCGACATTGTTATGAGTGTCGTGCAGGTGGTAGCAGTGGCTGCTTTGGTGATCGGCACCTCGCTGCACGCAAGCGATAAAACACTGATCACTTTAATACAAACCTATGTTCCTAAGGTGAGTCGAATCAAATCACACGCACCAACACACACACTCACACACACTCACACACACTCACACACACTCACACACACTAACACACACGCACACACAGAAACACACACTCTCTGTCTCTGTCTCTGCCTCTGTCTCAGCCACTCTCTCTCTTTCTCTCTCTCTCTCTCTCTCTCTCTCTCTCTCTCTCTCTCTCTCTCTCTCTCTCTCTCTCTCTCTCTCTCTCTCTCTCTCTCTCTCTCTCTCTCCCCCCTCTTTGTCTCTCCATGACATTGGTAACATAGAGTTTGTACAAATACGGCATTCACGTGGTGGAATATTATTTCCATTGTGATCATGATATTGTTATTTGAGCAGTGGCGCCACAAGTGAATATAGATCAGTAATGTGCCTCAAGGACTCGTGAATGTGCCGGTTACAGGACAAGTTTCAAGACGAGTACTCGATGCTCGAGAAAAGCGCCTTGATCATGATAGTTGCTGGCTTATTTGTGGTTGTGTTCGTAGTGGTCGCGCTCTACGGCCGTCACATCCGGTCCGTCGGCATCAATGTGTTGGTGCGTAACATCGCAGTTAGCAATGTCCCATGTAACGGACGCATCTTTTACTAAATAAATATATTTATTTAAAGAACCCCAATAACTAAATAATTACATGAATTGTCATTACAACAGCAAAACATCGTTGAAAGAAATTAAATAATACAAATATTAAATACTTGAACAATAAATAACTAAAATCAATTAAATATCAATACAATAGCTGAAAGCAGGACCTTAGCCAGAGACACGTTTTCCAGTTATTGGAACGGGTTTTTTGACAATCGCCACGGGTTTTCTTTTTTGAATAACGGGTTTTTGGTCTTTGGATAATGGGAATTAAATTTTTCAGATACCATGATCTCGTGTTGGACCAAATTTATTTGTCTAATAAAAAGGTCATAACGGTTTTTGCGTTGTCATCAACGGGCCCTGTACTAAGTGTGAAAGCGAGGGCAGGAATGTAGTTTGAAGTTTGAGTACTATATATATATATATATATATATTGAATAATAGTGAACCGAAACTTTAACTTGGAACCCCTGTATTAATGATTTATACATTTGATGGATGTCATCGATTTGTTTAAATTGCACAAATTATTATCCAATTTTGTAGTGATCCTGTTCTATTTTTCCAGAGCTGCAAATTCAGTTGAATGGTGTAGTCTGACGCCATATTGGATTTCTGACAGCAGTTTTGTATTTTTAAAATACATAAGTAACTGGTTTTTCATAGTTATTTCTAGGATTCAACATGTCTATGGCATCCCTGAGAAAATTACAGATGGATAATGAAAATGCCACTGAAATTGTTCTCACTACAGAAGGGGGAACTACAAATGGTGATAGTAATGCAGGAGTACTCCAAGGAGAACCGCTCGCCCCATACACTATCCTGGATTATGCCTTAAGAACTGCAATTGTTGAGAGAGAAGGACTAACTCTCTCCAGGCGTCGAAGCACCACGTATCCAGCCAGACATATCTTTGATCTTGATTTTCTGATGACATCGCTCGTTTGCTGACACGCTACGCGAAGCAGAACTCCTTCTTCATACAGTTGAAAGTGCTCCTAAAGCAACTGGATTATTTCTCAATCCACGAAAAACCAAGTATATGTATATCAATCCAGGTACAAATCCCAATCTACACTCCTTAGACGGAAGTCAAATTGAGAAAATAGAAGACTTCAAATACCTGGGCTCATACACCAACTCTCAATATGACATTCAGTGTAAAAAAAGCCCAGGTTTGGGCAGCAGCACAGCTTTGGACAATGTACGGTGTTCGTCAGACACAGAAACATCAAACTAAACATCTTAAGGCAGCACAGCTTTGGACAATGTACGGTGTTCGTCAGAACACAGAAACATCAAACTAAACATCTTAAGGCAGCACAGCTTTGGACAATGTACGGTGTTCGTCAGAACACAGAAACATCAAACTAAACATCTTAAGGCAGCACAGCTTTGGACAATGTACGGTGTTCGTCAGAACACAGAAACATCAAACTAAACATCTTAAGGCAGCACAGCTTTGAACAATGTACGGTGTTCGTCAGACACAGAAACATCAAACTAAACATCTTAAGGCAGCACAGCTTTGGACAATGTACGGTGTTCGTCAGAACACAGAAACATCAAACTAAACATCTTAAGGCAGCACAGCTTTGAACAATGTACGGTGTTCGTCAGACACAGAAACATCAAACTAAACATCTTAAGGCAGCACAGCTTTGGACAATGTACGGTGTTCGTCAGAACACAGAAACATCAAACTAAACATCTTAAGGCAGCACAGCTTTGGACAATGTACGGTGTTCGTCAGAACACAGAAACATCAAACTAAACATCTTAAGGCAGCACAGCTTTGGACAATGTACGGTGTTCGTCAGAACACAGAAACATCAAACTAAACATCTTAAGGCAGCACAGCTTTGAACAATGTACGGTGTTCGTCAGAACACAGAAACATCAAACTAAGCATCTTAAGGCAGCACAGCTTTGAACAATGTACGGTGTTCGTCAGAACACAGAAACATCAAACTAAACATCTTAAGGCAGCACAGCTTTGGATAATGTACGGTGTTCGTCAGACACAGAAACATCAAACTAAACATCTTAAGGCAGCACAGCTTTGAACAATGTACGGTGTTCATCAGACACAGAAACATCAAACTAAACATCTTAAGGCAGCACAGCTTGGGACAATGTGCGGTGTTCGTCAGACACAGAAACATCAAACTAAACATCTTAAGGCAGCACAGCTTTGGATAATGTACGGTGTTCGTCAGATACAGAAACATCAAACTAAACATCTTAAGGCAGCACAGCTTTGAACAATGTACGGTGTTCATCAGACGCAGAAACATCAAACTAAACATCTTAAGGCAGCACAGCTTTGAACAATGTACGGTGTTCGTCAGAACACAGAAACATCAAACTAAACATCTTAAGGCAGCACAGCTTTGAACAATGTACGGTGTTCGTCAGAACACAGAAACATCAAACTAAACATCTTAAGGCAGCACAGCTTTGGACAATGTACGGTGTTCGTCAGATACAGAAACATCAAACTAAACATCTTAAGGCAGCACAGCTTTGAACAATGTACGGTGTTCGTCAGAACACAGAAACATCAAACAAAACATCTTAAGGCAGCACAGCTTTGAACAATGTACGGTGTTCATCAGACACAGAAACATCAAACTAAACATCTTAAGGCAGCACAGCTTTGAACAATGTACGGTGTTCGTCAGAACACAGAAACATCAAACTAAACATCTTAAGGCAGCACAGCTTTGAACAATGTACGGTGTTCGTCAGAACACAGAAACATCAAACTAAACATCTTAAGGCAGCACAGCTTTGGACAATGTACGGTGTTCGTCAGACACAGAAACATCAAACTAAACATCTTAAGGCAGCACAGCTTTGAACAATGTACGGTGTTCGTCAGACACAGAAACATCAAACTAAACATCTTAAGGCAGCACAGCTTTGAACAATGTACGGTGTTCGTCAGACACAGAAACATCAAACTAAACATCTTAAGGCAGCACAGCTTTGGACAATGTACGGTGTTCGTCAGAACACAGAAACATCAAACTAAACATCTTAAGGCAGCACAGCTTTGGATAATGTACGGTGTTCGTCAGACACAGAAACATCAAACTAAACATCTTAAGGCAGCACAGCTTTGAACAATGTACGGTGTTCGTCAGACACAGAAACATCAAACTAAACATCTTAAGGCAGCACAGCTTTGGACAATGTACGGTGTTCGTCAGACACAGAAACATCAAACTAAACATCTTAAGGCAGCACAGCTTTGAACAATGTACGGTGTTCGTCAGACACAGAAACATCAAACTAAACATCTTAAGGCAGCACAGCTTTGGATAATGTACGGTGTTCGTCAGACACAGAAACATCAAACTAAACATCTTAAGGAGCACAGTTGAACCGATCTTCATATACGGATATGAATCTTGGGCAATGAGTCAAACACTAGAGAAAACACTTGACGGGTCCTACACCAGACTACTACTATGTAAAATGCAATGTATCCTGGCGTGATCACATCACCAACTAAGAGTTGTACGGCAGTGTACCACGGATTCCCACTGAGGCAACTGCGTCTACGTTTGGCAGGGCATGTGATGCGCCACGACGAAATGACTAACGAAGTTCTCCTTTGGAAACCCGAGGGCCCTCGGAGAAGAGGTTGCCGTAACCGGACCCTAAGAGACACCATCGAGGGGAACACTGGTTTTAGTGTGACTGGTCTGACTGCCACAATGACAGACAGAAAACTGTGGAAACAGCTCATGATGTCGCCACGCTAAGTGAAATATATCAGGAAGTACGACATTTCGAGGACCTTTGAGAAAACAGGCAGAAGGGATATTGGTCTGTAATTCGTGAATAATGCGAGATCATTTTTTTAAATGTTGTAATTACTTTTTCTATTAAAATTAATTTTCTAATGTAGGAGTGTAGTTTGAATTTTGAGTTTTTTGCGAGCCTCAAGTAAGGTGCAGTTGAAGGTTTTCGGAGAGCCTAAGCCCCTTTAATATCCTCCACGTCCTCACGCTAATGATCAATACATGTTTAATGGAAGTTTTTTTTATACACACATAACTAGTAAATAAACCATTTGAAGAGGTAAATTGTAAAAAATTTCAATCCTGGCTAAAGTTCTGACTGCAAGCTTACCAATTTTTAAATGTCACGGTTGCATTCAAGTTTCCTGAAAAGTTCTAAAACAGTATTTTTAAGTACTCTACATAGTCCACATTTCTAAACATGCATGTACGCCCCGCCTCAAGTTACCAACGATATATACAAAAGTGTCTCTGTACTGTCAGCCTATCACAGTTGTCCGTCGTTGCGTCTTCAGGTCATCGTTGTAGGTGTCATCGTTGTTGTCATGATTCTCACGTGTTTCGTGCTGGTTCGGTACTTCCATACTCAGGTAAGGCACCGACGACTGTTGTGTGCGGGTGTGCGCGCCCGTGCGTGCGCGTGTGTGTGTGTGCTTATTTTAGTGTGTGTGTATATATATATATATATATACATAATATATTATATATATTATATATACAGCGGTGTATATATATATATATATGTATATGTACATATATATATATATGTGTGTGTGTATGTGTGTTTGAGTGCAGGCGCGCATGTGTGCGTGCGAGCGCATGTGTGTTCATGTATGTGTGCGTGCGTGCGCGCGCGTTGAATGCGTGCATGCTTATGTGTTAATAAATAAGAAGCGTGTAGGTGGGTTTGGCCGTTGGCGCTTAACGAAACGGCACAACGCATTTCATAAGAGTTGTCCCAATGGATGACAATATATACGTTTCTATGACCGATGCAACGAAGTACATTCAGATATAGTAATGTCGTCAATGTTCAGCTTTCAAGTGGCGTATTTCAAAAACAAATGTAATTTTACAGGTGCAGCCGAAAGCATCGTCTTACCTAATCAAGTCGTTGCGCAAATATAAAGGTGAATGTTGATTAACGAACGAGTTGTGGCATTAATTAATTATTAAATATTAATTCATATTAGCTGGAACGCAACTTAGTGTCTCAGTTGAAAGGCCGTTGTGTGCCAACATGTCTCCTCATAAGCGGCAAACCGCGGCGGTTTAAGCAAAATGCGACGCGTACCTAATCTCACGAATGGTTTGTGCACGTGACAAAATTTGGCGGCCAACGAAACAAACGCGAAATGGAAGCGTTGATGGCCAAAGACAGCGACATGATACCTAAAGACGACAACATCCAATTGCAACATTACACAACATTCTCAACAAAATAAGAAACATATTAATTGAATTACGCTTGCTGAAATGATTTCAAACCGAAATAATTTAAGCAATTTAGGCCAATTTATGCGATATCAAAACATATCAAACAAAATGAATACGTGTGAACAGCGCAAGAAAGTGGAAGAACAACAGATTAAAATATTTATTTTTAAGGAACGGTGAAACTCGTCAACACGCCCAAGAACACGTGCGCCCTGGCGCCGGCCTTGAGTGCGAACCCGATAGAAGACGCGGCGTGGGATATCTTGATGAAGCAGGTGAACCTACGCCATTGTAATAGGGTGAAGCACAGCTTCGTGTGTCTGTGTGTTACGCGGGTGTACCCCAAAGCCCTTATTCTGTTTGTATAACCATTCCGACTCCAGTGTAGGTTGCAAATGGACATGTCAAGCATGATACTGATTGGCTCGGTGTACAATGATGCGTGCGTGTGTGTGTGCGTGTACGTGCGTGCTTGCGTGCGTGCATGTGTGCGTGCATGCATGCGTGCGTACGTGTGTGTATGTATGTGTGTGTGTGTCAGACAGACAGACAGTGAGTAAGGAGCCAAATATATTCGTTCCCGCGCGCTCTCTCTGTGCCTACACCCATTACCGATTATATGTTGCACAAACTATTCGTCCATTACCACGACATTGTATGTTTAGCGTAAGCACGTGAAAGCTTCTTGCTCTTGTCGCGTGTGATTCAAACAGGAAGACCGAGGATCCATTTGTAAACGTGTGCATGAATGCACATGTATTACGCACTTGACATACATTTATCTACCACTTTATATCATCACAGACACAATACTGACTTGTTTCACTACTTCCACTGAGTCACGTGGTCTTGTGGTTCCTAGGTAGATACCGCCAGGCATTGGCTGTCTTACGTGTATATTAGCATTTCATTTCTGTCGTTGTCTGTCGCATTGTTCATGTCAAGTTAAAGGGGAACTGCAACGCAGCTGTTTTATTGCTTATATTTAAATACATAGTATTTAAATGCACATTGATAATGACAGAAACCTGCTCATTTATAAGACACATTGAAAAATGTATTTTGTTCGACGCCTAAATCGGCAAAACATAGCACTGTGTATCGCCAACTTTGGTCTACGCAAGTTCTAAGCGAATGGTTTGAGTCGCGCTTATCTAATCAATGTAAATTTTCGCATATTTTAGATTTAATAAAAAAATATATTTCTGCGCGAAAACAAAAATATGGTGCCTTGTTATACATGATATTTGTTTATGTGTTTATTCAAACGTCTATGTGCGATGTACATCGTGGCCGTGTGCCATGTGCTCCGCCCGACCTCTGGTCGCATTCACCAACACTACGTGTTCTTATTTAGGACCAAGAAGGTGGCGCCACTGCTTCGCTAGATTACCACATCTTCCTTTCCGTATAAACAAGTTATTGTTGGTTACACATTTCGAAAGTTGACAATTATAACTTTATGAAGTTCATATTGTTCTTAATGAGCTACTGCCTAACATATGCATACTGGTCCCAAACACCACCAGTCATAACTTTACATTTCCTGGATATACCTTGATGGGGGCTTCCTAGCACGTTTTAGGCCCTTGGAAATGACTGCTCGTTTATCATGGGCTCGGGTCGTGCCTGACCTTCGTTGCAACTCTTCACTTGCACCCTACTTTCAACCAGGGCACCTGTTGCTGTGTTTAAGTCAGCTTGAACTGGACGGTTAGTGTATTTCAGCCGTAAGTCACTTCCATTTCTTCTCAGCATGACCTCTGAACCCGTCTCAACCTGGTAAGACCGTGGTGCAACGTCTTGTATCACCGTTCCATCCTGGGACCACAGTCCATCGTTATAATTGCGGAGTCTCACTCTGTCACCTGTCTTGAGTGGTGGCAATTTGCGAGTTCCTTTGTTGTAGTACTTGCTTTGTCTTTCCTTTTGTCTCTGCTTCTTTTGTACCACCTCCTCCGAGTTGTGTGGTGTCAACAAGTCTCTGTTTATTGGCAAGTTTGACCGAAGTTTCAGGTTCATCAACAATTCCGCTGGAGACTTGCCAACCTGTAGAGGTGTCGTCCGATATATTAGTAAGTTCTTCATGAAATCCTCTCCGCTATCCTGTGATTTCTTCACGAGATTTTTTATAATTTTCATAGAACTTTCAGTTAGACCATTTGACTTTGGGTAGTGCGGGCTTGAGGTATTGTGCACACATTTGTAGTTCTTTGCTAATTCTGAAAATTCTGCGCTTACATACTGTGGCCCATTGTCACTAAACAGAACATCAGGAATCCTATGTTGTGCAAATATGTCTTTCAGACAAGCTATGATCGATCGGCTGTTTACTGTAGTCAAATATTGAACCTCAAAGTAGTATGAGAAGTAGTCCGTCACTACAATGTAGTTCGTGCCGTCCCATGTGAACAAATCGTTTCCCAGCTTTTGCCACGCTCTATTTGGTGATTCAGAGGTTTTGTCTGGTGCTGAGGTTTGTATTTCAGGCATTTTCTGCACTGATTCACCAAATATGTGATGTCTGCATTGATGCGTGGCCAATACACAACTTCACGAGCACGTTTCTTACATTTTTCCATTCCCAGATGTCCTTGGTGTATCTTGAGCTTCCTCAAGCTTGTGGGAATCCCAATCTTACTTCCCTTGTAAATGACACCGTCGATCACTAACAATTCTTCTCTGCAATTCCAGAACTCACGGACTTCCATGTCACACAAATCTTTATTTGGAGGCCATCCTTTCTGGATCATCTAGATAAGAGGCTTCAAACTATTTTCTGTCTCACATCTGATTTGGTCCATTCTGTCACTAGAGACTGGCATGTTTGATGTCATCCTGTTGACATAAACTTGTACATCGTCTTCTGTAGAAGACTGGACCTCATTTGGGATCTGTCGCCCTAGACAGTGCATCAGCTGTGTGCATGAATTTTCCTGGTGTGTAAGACACCTTCAGTGTGTATTCTGGAGTCTGATCATAAGTCTCTGTATTCTCAGTGGTCAATCATTCAGGGACTTGTGAAATAAATGCACAAGTGGTTTATGATCGGTTTCAACAATCACTGCTTGTCAATATATGAACTGATGGAATCGTTCACACGCAAACATGATGCTGAGAAGTTCCTTCTCAATTTGCGCGTATCTTGTTTCAGCAGTTGTCATCATTCTGGTTGCATAGGCTACTGGCTGCCATTCGCCATCATGCTGTTGCAGAATCACTGCACCAAGACCACACTGAGAAGCATCTGATGAGATGTTCACAGTCTTCGATGGATCGTAGAATTTTTTCAGAAAGTTTTGAGATCTTGCCATGCCTGCTCTTGCTCTCGACCCCAATGCCACTCAACAGTCTTATCAAGCAGAATTCGGAGTTTCTCAGTCTTCGTCGACAGGTTGTAGACGAACTTTCCAAGATAATTGACCATTCCTAGAAATCTCTGCACTTCTACCTTTCTACTTGGCCTGGACATGGTCATTATGGCAGAAAACGTTCGCTAATGTGGTTGGACCCCACGTTCCGTCAAGACATCACCAATGAACACAAGCTTCTTCACACCTAACTCACACTTGCTTCGGTTGAGCTTTAAGTTGGCCTTTCTCGTGGTTTCCAACACATCACGCAGTCGCTCATCATGCTCCGCCTTTGTACTACCCCACACTATGATGTCATCCATCGTAGTATCGACGCCATCAATATGCTCAAACAGCATGTGGACTTTCTTGTGATACACGTCTGGAGCTGATGATATTCCAAACGGAAGCCTGAGAAACATGTACCTACCAAATGGAGTGTTAAAGACACACAGGTTTGTACTGTCTTCATCAAGTTTCATTTGCCAAAACCCACTAGACGCGTCTAACTTACAGAAGTATTTGACATCGCTAAACTAAGCCATTATCTCATCACGTGTTGGTAACTTGTAATGTTCACGCCTCCTTGCTCGATTTAGGTCACGTGGGTCAAGACATACCCTGAGATCACCGTTTTTTTCTTCAACCAACACTAATGAATTAACCAAATCGGTTGGCTCCTCGGCCTTTTCAATAACCTCCAGCTTTTCCATGCGTTCAAGTTCATCCCTAAGTTTACCTTTTTGAGCAAATGGTACTTTTCTTGCTGGGTGTACTACTGGTGTGACATTTTCATCGACAGTGACACCCTAACCCCTGAAACACGTCCTTGTATTCATCTAACAAGTCTGAGTAATCTACCTCAACTGTTTCATCATTTACCACATAGATTCTTTTCACAAGACCTAGTCGCTTACAGGTGTCAACCCCTAGGATTGCTGGCTTCTTACCAGGTACCACAACAAATGACACATTTACACCGGCCCACAACTGGAATATTTCCACCATCATAACTCTTCAGGGAAACAATTGTCTTATGGACTTTAGGTACATGTTTGAAATGCTTTAGGTCATATCGAGACAGCACATTAGCCTGTGCTCCTGTATCAAGCTTGCAGGGAACAATACACCGATTCACCATCAGTGGGTGAACCCATTCAGAGTGTACCGAGTTAACCAACAGTTCATCAGTTTTCATGTCAACAATGTCAACAAACAGTTCTCCCTGGTCATCTACGACATTCACCGACCTCTGGGGACAACATCTGATAAAGTGTCCTCGTCTCTGACACTTGATGCACGTCTTGTTATACGCCGGACATCGTCGAAATGCATGCACAAGTCCACATCTTCTACAGGAGTATTCATCCTGTCGATCTGCTGCTGTGAAGCATACTGCTGTCTAACATGCTGCTGCTTTGGACCTGGCAGGTTCGTACATTTCCTCATTGTGTTCAGCGACGTCCCCTCAGGCACAATGTGTAGCTCCTGTGCTTGTGTCTTCACTATTTCTTATGCTTTGCAGATCTGGACAGCATTTACCAAATCTAGATCAACAATTCGCAACAGTTTCTCCCGAACTGAATTGTCAATTATCCCTCGCACCAACTGGGTTTGAATGAAGGAATTTTCAAGTGGTGACAACTCACACGACCTTATTTTTGACCTCAGTTCCGTGATAAATGGGTCAGTTGTCTCCCCTCGTCTTCATTCTCTCCGCTTTCGCTGCTGCACCTGTCGCCTCTAAATATATTTGACACCTCTGTCTGAACTTAGCCTAGTTGTCAGACACTGTGAGCTGCAACCCGGGTGGTGGGGGTAATTTATCCATAGTTCATTGCACGCAGTCAACAACACGCATTAGAAGTGAATCTGGTCCACATTTCAGTCACTTGTTATCGCTCAGTCACTTATTGGGCGATTTAACCATCTCAGTTTTGTGCGATATAACCATCTCAGTTCTATCCATTTCTAGAGTCTAGTTCCAAATATCTCGTGTTTTTTCTGTCACAATGTAATATTACATTGACACTACGTACATACAAGAACTAAGTTATGGAAATTAGCATCACATCTTTTAATTGTAATTAGGGGTAGAACTACCCACTAGTCCGCACACTAGTAAAGATTACGGCGGACTAGTAAACCCGGCCTACCAACTAGTCCGGCTGTCTAGTAAAAATCAGCGTGTTGCGTGGCGCCACCAACCGTACAATTGACAAAGTAAATCTTCACCTAATGTGAATCGACAGTGAAACGGTACTTTTGATTGGTTGTTGTGTGATATAGAAATCTGAAACGACCGTTTTGTTTGGCTTAGCGTATCATGTAGAGGGGTACCGGCTAATGAGCGCAATTGGCGTCCATTTTCGCGTCTATTTTCTAATCTATTTTCAAATGCGCGGATTTCGAATACGGTTCACATCTTCAGTTCTACATCAATAATTTTTTTAATTCATTACTAATTATTTTTTTACGTTTACGCACGATGCATCGTTATTTAACTGGGGTTGCAAAACCAGAAGTTAAACGCAAGGTGGAAAAGCGAGAACGGGACACGCTGTACGACCAGCAGAAACGACAGCGTGGCTATTTGAAGGTTTGGGAACGAGACCACACTTGGCTGTCCTACGATGACGACAACGATTTGATGTTTTGCAAAGTGTGCAGGACACACAACGTAACTGGTGTCCGTGGCAAGAATGCGTTCTTGACTGGCACGGACAACTTTCGTCCAGACTCGCTACGCGCACACAGTACAAGCGAGGCGCACACACGAGCTGTCTTCCGGCAAACTGCGTTCGAAGCCCGTCCCGGCACTGCACCTGCCCACCGAGCCATCCAAGCGCTGAACACGGCCACCATGGACCGTCTGACGCATTTGTTTAGGTAATTATGTTACCCATGTGATATAATGTTATAAAATGTAAAAAAATATTGTGTTTGATTGTACTTTGTTAGGGTTAGCACTATATGGTTTAAATTATTATCCCTCATTTCTCTGTTATCTCTCATTTCAAGCGTGCCGTGCAGTAAACAATGCCATGGGAAATTATTAATTTGCATTTGATGTAGATCTGTGTTATAACTTGCCTGGATCTTCGGGTTCAAAAGTAATACTATTTAGTGTTGTATTTCCCGCCTTTATGCATCATATTTTTGGTTTTGAGAACGTGGCTTGTCTTGTGATTTTTGTGCTTTTATTAAAATTTAACCTGCCCATCTTCAAATCTTCGTCAAGTTTTGTTTTGAAAGCGAGGATGTTTTTAGTATTCACTGTTTGCTGAGGAAGGTTGTTATGTTGTGACTATACTCAGTATTTACTTACTACTATGATATTTAATATTTCCTGCATTGGATGTTTCAGGACTTGTCACGCGATAGCAAAGCACCGGCGTCCGTTCACAGATTATGTGTGGCAGTGTACCCTGGACGCACAGAAGGGCCTTGATGTGGGGAACACTTATCGGAATGACAAGGCATGCAAGCAGTTCGTGCGTGCCATCGTTGAGGTTGAGCGCCGTCACCTCGCACAGCACCTGGAGAGTGCTCACTTTCTCGCCCTCATCAGTGACGGTACGACAGATGCGTCCATCACGGAAGCGGAGATAGTGTACGTGAGGTATGCAGTGAATGGTGTCGTCTCTACTGCCTTCGCTGGTATTGAGAACGTCGGCAAGGCAGATGCTCCGTCAATCAAGCGGGCAATTGACGGTGTCGTGGAGCGCTACCTCCACATCCCGAAAGAGACACTCATGAAGAAGCTTGTCGGATTCGGCAGTGATGGCGCCGCTGTTATGACCGGATCAGCCAACGGTGTCGCCACGCTCTTCCGAAATGAGCAGCCGTGTCTGCAAGCAATCCACTGCTATGCGCATCGCCTGGAACTTGCATATAAGGACGCATTGTGTCGGTTGCCCATGTACACAAAGTTGAGCGGTCTCCTCCTGAGCCTCTACTTGTTCTACCATCACTCGCCACTGAACCGTAGCAACTTGAAGGCAGCATTCGACACATTGTCTCTGCCATGTGCCCTTCCACCACGTGTCGGTGGCACTCGCTGGTTGCCACATCTGCTGAAGGCACTGCAGGCCCTTGTGAAGGGATATCCAGCATATGTCCTGCATCTGACGCAGATGCAAGTGCCCGGGGGCTCCGGAGATGCCAAGGCAAAGGCCATTGGCTTCTTGGCGACACTGCACCGACGAGACATCATCGAGATGGCACGAGACATCATGGAGATGGCGCATGGAAGACTTCAATGGTGAGACACTCACAGGTGCTGTCTTCGCCAAGCAGACCCGACTGCAGATCTTGGGCAACCTGGTCAGCTGTCTGGAGGGTCACTTCGTTGACAGCAATTCGGACGTTGTGCGTGCATCATCAATCGTTAGCTTCAAGCTGTGGCCTGAAGCTGCAGGTGATTATGGAAATGACGCTGTGGCCACACTCAACAACCATTTTGGCCCTGTGCTTCGCGACGCTGGCATCGATACTGCCAGTGTGGAGACGGAGTGGACACTTCTGAAGATGATCCTGTATGAACAGTCCCCAGACGTGCGACAGCTGACATGGTCTAGTGTCAATGCAGCCCACCAGGCAGAGTATGGAAACATACTTGGGCTTGTTGACGCCATTCTGACTCTGCCAGCCAGCTCGGCTGATGCGGAGAGAGGCTTCAGTCAGCTGAAGCTGACGAAGAGCAGCATCCGGTCAGTCCTGAAGGCAGATCGACTGACTGATCTGTTGACCATTCAGCTGAGTTCACCAGACATCGCTGCATTTGAACCGAAGGAGGCAATCGAGCTGTGGAGTGCTGGTGGAGCCCGGAGGCCAGACACTCAGCCGTTTGGGCCAAGGCCCGACTGTAGTAGTTACACTGACAGCAGTGACACCGACTGTGATGACAGTAGTGCCTCCGACTCTGAGTGACACTCACTGACTGACAGGCAGTGTTAACGCCAGGCCTGGATGACACTGTGGTTTTTTGTGTTTTAAATAAAATTGTTATGACCTAAATTTGTGCTGTTTTTTATTTGCAGGACTAGTAAACCTTTTGGCGGACTAGTAAACTTTTGTCTTTACTAGTCCTGCTGTCTAGTAAAATAAATGCTGAAGTTCTACCCCTGGTAATGGACTTAAAGGTTGTATGCCCTTCTTAAATTATGTGTTAATGAAGTGTAATATACTGTGCCTACAAGAGCTTATGCTCACTAAACAAGATTGCCATATACTAAACACCTGTCACGATAGTTATGTGGGTTATGGTGTTTCTCCTGTAGATACATATTGTGGTATTTTAACTGGTAGGCCGTATGGTGGTGTAGGCTTTTTATGGAAACATTCCCTTGATCAATACATCACCATTCTTGATCACTGCTATGGTTGGCTTGAGGCATAAGAATTTGTTGGGGAAATAAGGAGTATTATCTACTAAACGTATATTTACCTTATGAGTGCGAGGAAAACAGGGACAAGTTCAATAATAATATGTCCAAAAATTGTTCTATATGTTAATAATATTAATAGCTCATGCATCACTATTGATGGTGATTTTAACGCGGATATTTCCAAGAAATCAGTTTTGGGGAATATGTTACTTGATTTCTGCAAAGAATTTACTCTGGCTATATGTGATCAAGATATTATCCCGATGGACATATATACATACGTTAATTCTGCCTGGGGAACCACATAGTGGATAAACCATAACATATGCACCGCTGATGCGAAGGATTGCCTACCTAACATGTTCATACTTTATGACAATATTTATTCTGATCACCACCCGATATCGTTCAGCATAGACATTGATATTGTACCAGAATGAGTCAGTGGTAGTGTCAATACTAATGAAATTAAGTAAGGCATACAGTGGGACAGATTACACCCACAAGATATTTACGCATACAGAGAATGCACGAACACTGAACTGATCAAACTGAATGTTCCACCGGGTGTTAGATGCACTGATCCCAATTATCATAACTGTAATCATCATGATGATCTCGATGACTTTTACAATTATATCGTAATTACATTGAAGAGGTGTGGTCACACACTTCGGTCAAATCGCAAAGGTGCTTATAAGTATATTGCCGTACCAGGTTGGAACGAGCGAGTGAAAGAGCTTCATTGTGCAGCCCGTGATGCTTACTTTATATGGAAAGAGATTGGTAAACCTAGACAAGGTGACATTTTTAATGTTATGAAATTATCCAGAATGAAATTCAAGCAGGCGATCAGAAAATGTAAAAGGGAGAAAGAAACTATCATTGCTGATAACATTGCAGAACAGTTGTGTCAGGAAGACCACCGCAAATTCTGGAAAAAAATTAAGCACTGTACGAACAATAAAGTAAAACTTCCGACAAACATTGATAATATACACGGTGACGTAAACATCGGGTCATTGTGGAAGCATCATTATGAACATTTATTTAATTTAAGGATGTGGAGGGTAGTCGATGTGATGAAGTTTGTTATGATTGTTCCACTGGCAATAAGGGAATGACTGTTGGTGCAGTTGAACTGATGGATATTATTAATGAACTCTCAAAAAATAAGTCATCAGGTCTGGACGGTAACAATGCAGAACATATTAAGTTCGCTAATTCTCAACTCGCTGTGCTTTTGTCTATCCTTGCATCTTCGATTCTGGTGCATGGCTATTTACCAAAATAAATTTCAGTCTGTTATTGTACCAATTATTAAAGATAAGAATAGACGAGTAAACGACAAAGGGAATTATAGGTCTATATGTCTATCGAACATATTTTCGAAGATAATAGACACTATTCTTTTTAACAGAATGGAAATGTACTTGGAAACCACTCCTAATCAATTTGGCTTAAGCCTAAACATGGAACGGAGTTATGCGTGTTTGCATTTAAGGAATTATTAAGGTTCTACACTGAACATGGTTCAGCTATGCACGTCGCGTTTTTAGATGCTTTAAAGGCGTTTGATCGTTTCAACCGATATAAACTTATAACGAAACTAGAACAACGAAATGTACTGAAATATATCTTAAGAGTATTCAGCAATAAATTCAATAATCAATGTGTATGCATACGATGGGGAAATACCTACTCGGACTTCTTCTCAGTAGGCAATGGTGTTAAGCAAGGTGGGAAGATATCCCCTTTACTTTTTAACATTTATATGGATAATCTGAGTATACAACTGCACAAAAAACAAATCGATTGTAGTCTTGGTAACATGGTTTTAATCACCTTATATACGCCGATGATCTACTTCTGTTAGCAACTTTTGCTAAAGGACTGCAAACACTACTAGACAT
This sequence comes from Paraescarpia echinospica, assembly GCA_020002185.1. Taxonomy (NCBI): domain Eukaryota; kingdom Metazoa; phylum Annelida; class Polychaeta; order Sabellida; family Siboglinidae; genus Paraescarpia; species Paraescarpia echinospica. The sequence goes on along the minus strand of CM034534.1, from coordinate 2,563,252 downwards.
GTGTTACTCATATAGATGTGAGCATGATGTCCAATACTATGCGGGTAAATCCCTGGTCATGTACTTTGAATCTAGAAAGTCAAATCTTTCTAAAGAAATGACATTAGGAGGAAAGAAGTTAAACTTTGCCATCTTTTGTAAATATCTTGGACATGTCATTTCAAATAACTTGTCTGATGAGTCTGACATGCAAGCCAAAATGAGACTTTTGTATGCCAAGAGTAATATGTTACGTAAAAAATTCCACTTTTGTTCAACTGCTGCAAAAAATGAGCTATTTACAGCGTATTTTGATAATATCTATATGTGTGCGTTATGGGTGAACTTTAGAAAAGTTAATATTCAGCAATTCGTTGTTGCATATAACAACTCTTTCGGGATATTGAACAATTTGCCTATGAGATGTAGCGCTACCCACATGTTTGCTACAGCTAATGTCAGCTCGGGTAAATGTGTAATCAGAAAGGCTTTTTTAGTTTAATGAATAGGATTGACATGTCTTTGAATCCCATTATTGATAGCATTAAAACTAGCGACGTGTAGTGTATTTCGAAACTGCGGCACCAGTGGGTCCGGGATTTATATAATTTTTAAACATATTGTTCTTATTGATGAATTTGTATATTTATTTACATACTTTTATAGATGTATTTGTATATATGGACACGATGATTGTCTGAAATAAATACATTATTATTATAAGTAATGTCGAATGTTTATTCATACATCTATGAACGATGTACATCGTGGCCGTGTGCCATGTGCTCCTCCCGACCTCTGGACGCATTCACCAACACTACGTGTTCTTATTTAGGATCAAGAAGGTGACGCCACTGCTTCGCTAGATTACCACAATAACTAAATAACATATCAACGAACTCGGCAAATCGCAGTACCCGACATATCGCGCCGATACTGCTGCAATATGTACCGTTTCCAGGTCGGTTTGGCCGAATATTACTTCTTTGGTGTACAGATATATACAGACAAATCGGTCAAATATGGACCTGCGTCTTTGATCAAGAATTATGTTTTGACGTTCGGTGACTTTCTAAGCTCGTCACATTCCTATTTAGTCTTGCAATCAGCTTTCAAAAATGACCATCGCAGACCCTTGCAGAGTTTACCGCCGGCAGACATGCCAAATTATTATCTATAACCTGCTTTTTACTGAGAATCGGAGATAGACCGTAGAAATTGGTGGTGCAGAAAAGTTGATAAACAAGTGGAATTACTGATTTATAAGTATTATTCTTGCCTTAATGTCATTCATAAAGTTGCAGTAAAGATATATTGAGTAGCAGTTGTGCTTAAAGTTAGTTAGTTAAAGTATTTTAGAACACCTTAGTATAGTGAGTGATAATAGGGTACTTTCAGCCATCGATAAGTTGTAAACAAGATTTAACAAACCTGATTATGTGGTAGAATATATAGGAGATAAAGTAACAACCATCAAACTACTTACATCAGATAATATCTGTGTAAGCCAGTACTTGCTAGATATTTTGATTAGGTAGCATTGTTTTTAAAAATTAAGCAAGGCCGATAGTCGTGCAGCGTAACCTAAATAAATAAATAAAGCAGCCTAACGTAACATAATTGATTGTATTTAAATTAGGTCACTACCGGTAATGTTAGCGTTCGTGGTAGAATAAATAGTCGGCTGTGTAATTGAAATCTGTAACATAAAGTGTGCTGTAGTACACAGGAAACAGTCTTTATAAAGACTAAGTTAGTTAAGATATTATATAATAATTTAACAAGATTGCCATCCAGAGAATTAACTCTAGATGGCAGGTGGACAAGCAAGCCCTTGGCTTATCGAGAGTCCAACCCTTTTATCTACATATATCCAGCCCTTCTGAGGTATGTGTATTCACATACATATTCACACTACTAGCACCCATACCATCATCAGATAATCTGTTCCATTCATTCACAGTCCTTTGTGAAAATGAGAACTTTCTTACGTCTAATCTACACTGCTCCTTTACTAATGTAACTTCATAACCATTCAATATGTTAAACACTTCTATCCGATCTCCTCTCAATCTCCTGGTCTCTAGTGCTGTTAAACCACATTCTTTTAGGCGTTTTTCATAACTAAGATCCCTCAGTTTTTGTATCATTTTAGTCGCTCTCCTCTGTACTCTTTCTAGCATATCTATGTCCTTCTTGCGGTATGGCCTCCACGCTTGTATACAATATTCTAAATGAGGCCTAACTATTGTTTTGTACAGCGGTATTATTAGTTCTTTTTCTTTATATGCTATATTTCGCCTAATCAATCCAAGGATTTGATTTCCTTTTGAAGCTGCAATTCCACACTGCTCTGAAACCTTCATATTGTATATTCTACATATTCGTTCCCATGTCCTGTGTGAAGACATTTACATTTCCCAAAATTGAACAACATTTGCCACTTTTCAGACCATTTGATCAACCTGTCAAGATCATCCTGTAAATGCTGTCTATCTCCATCACTTTTAATCCTTCTAAACACTTTTGTATCATCTGCAAATTTCAACACCTTGCTAGCTATATCATCGTCCAAATCGTTTATATATATTAAGAATAATATAGGTCCCAGTACTGATCCCTGTGGAACCCCACTCAAAACTGATTTCCAGTTTGAAGCCGCCCCATCAACAACTGGTTATTGATTGTTATTTCAGGTTTTAATTACTCATCTAACTACACCGATTATCTCAAATAACGCTATTCTAATTCTATTGTCGTTCACGTTACACTAACTTCGCCAGTGACCTACTTTGTAAACAACGTTCCGATTACATTACCGTACCCAATTATCGCTCGCAAATCGCCTACTTTTAATCTACCCTAAATTACTCCCTCTAACTAACTTTAAAAAAATATTGCTTAATATATATCTATAATTACGTTATGTATGCTATACATTCAATAATATCACTTATCTTGATCAAATATTCTTATATTTTCGCAAGTTTGCTGCACCAAATTCAAACCAATTCAACACCGGAAGTTCCCCATCAATATATCATAGGGATAGGGCGCCTTCAAGCGGCAAGTTAAGGCAAAGCGGCACTTGGTGTGCGATCACTGCCACAGCTGGGTAGGTTTTGCATTGTCTGGCTGTGGGACGTCATGGGCAGAAACCATGTGGGAAGGATTCACCTTTCAGTGCATTGGGTGTTGGAAGGTGGAGTGTCTGCAGAAGGAGACAGTTAGGTTGACAAATATTGTGAAGGGAATGGAGATGGGAATCAGAAAGGAGACAGGTCGAACAGGGACAGATATGAGAATACTGCAAGACTGAAGGAGAATAGCAGTGGCAAGAAAACTGAGGAAAGGAGATTGAGAAGAGGGAAGGTGATTGGAGGGGAAGAAATTGGAAAATCGACGACAGAAAACGTTACAAGCGTGAAGGTGACAGGGGAGAAAGTGACCGTAGAGAAGGAGGGAGGGAAGATGGGGCGGGTGAGGAGAGAAGAAAATGAGATGGAACGAAAGATGAAGGGACGAAAGGAAGTGAGAGCAAGTGTGATAGAAGAGAAGTCGATAAAAGGGACGCTGAGAGGAGGAAAGGTGGCAAAAGAAAAAGCCACAGGAAAGAATGGATCGGAAGAGAATGTGACAGGAAATAAGACGACAGGGTGAAAAGACAACCATACAGATGCAAACCGAAGAAGGAGCTACCCTAAGGCAGTGGTTGAGGGGGCAATGAGGAAAGAGAGGGTGTTTATGGGCGACTCCATTATGAGAAAGACGGACAAGACACTGAGCGAAAGGAAGGACGTTGTTGTTTGTCTACCGGGGGCTAGGATTGAACATGTGACTGACAGGGTAGAGAAGGTATTAGGACATGGCAAGGGAGGGTCTCTACTGGTACACGTAGGAACAAATAATGCTGACAGGGAGGGAACAATTGGGGTAGTACAGAAGTATAGGCAGTTAGTGAGGAAGCTAAAGAAGACAAGAGTGGAACAAATAATTATGTCAGGAATTTTGCCAGTAATGGGAGGAAGGGGGGCAACGTATAGAAGCTGCAAGAGGATGGCGATCAACGCACTAGTTGAGCAGATGTGTGAAGAAGAGGGGGTGGGATTCACAGATTTATGGGGTTACTTTGTTGGGAGGGAAGATATGTACATGAGAGATGGTCTCCATCTTATTGGTAAGGGGGCAGCAATTTTCTCAGAGAACCTGCTGCGATCTGTAGGCAGTGGGACAGGTTGCATCTATTTAAACTAGATTCGCAGGGGGGACTCACTGAAAAGCCTGAAACTGGAGGCATAGATAAAGACAGCACAAATAAATCAGCAAAGAACAGTCTGGAAAACTCTTCTGAAGCTGGATATAAATGTGTTTGTTTAAACGCAAGGACTATAGTAAACAAAAAAAATGAACTAACTATTATGGTAGAAGATATTGACCGTCACATAATAGGTATAACTGAATCCTGGACCACCACCGATATATCAGATGCCGAATTGGGACTGACAGGATATGTAATATTTAGGAAAGATAGAATAAGAAGAAAGGGATGTGGAGTTATTTTATATATTAAAGAATCTATCCAGGCTTATGAAATAAAATTAGAAAGAGAAGCAGATTGCGAAGAAGCTGTTTGGTGTAACATTGTTACAGGAAACTCAACGTTAACAGTTGGGTTAGTTTATCGAAGTCCAAACATAAGCATAGAAGATAATGAAAAAATACAAAACGCTATAAGGGAAGTAAGCAAACGGGACTGTATTATTATGGGGGATTTTAACCACGGGCATATACAATGGAAATCTCTACAGAGTATGGGGAGTGAGGACCACAAGTTTTTAGTTTTAGTTCAAGATACTTTCCTTTCTCAACATGTGCTAGAACCAACCAGAGGTGAGAATGTGTCAGACATAGTTTTGTTCTCACAAAATGAATTAGTTGACAATGTCAACATATGTGAGCCACTTGGGAGTAGTGATCACAACCAGATACATTTTACCATCAAAGTAAAATCAGAAAGGAATCGTAAAAAGCACTATAGGAGAAATTTCCACAAAGAAAGGTATAAGGACATGAGGAAATATTTAGCAAAGATAGACTGGAATAACACACTGAAAAATAAGACAGCAACAGAATGCTGGAATATATTAAAGAGTGAAATTAAGTGCATAGTTGATAAATTTGTACCCTTCAAAAAACAAGGGAAACGGTCCAAAAGGAAACACTTATCGAAAGAAACCATTAGAAAAATTAAGTATAAACAAATGATGTGGAAGTCATATAGATGTACTGGAAATGATGAAGACTACAAAAGTTATAAAGAAGCACTTAACCAAGCTACAGCTGAAATTAGAAATTCAAAGAGAAGCTGTGAACAACAATTAGCTAGTAATATAAAACATGACAGCAAGAGTTGTTGTGCGTATGTTCGAAGCAAACAGAAAATTCAAGATAAGGTCGGTCCTCTAGAAGATAGTGCTAGAAATATAATATCAGAGGGATTCTTAATGGCAGAAGACCTGAATGAGTACTTTAGTTCAGTGTTTACCAGGGAAGATATTAGTTCACTGCCAGTACCAGAGGCTAAGTTCAAGGGGGCAGATTCAGACTATTTAGGACAGTTAGTTGTAACCTCGGAAATGGTAGCTAAGAAAATAAGGGCTATGAAGGATAATAAATCACCTGGAGTGGATGGGATTCCGCCCAAACTACTATTGGAAATTGTAGAACAAATTAGCATACCGCTTGCAACAGTTTTCAATTTGTCATTAGAAGAGGGGGTGGTTCCTTTAGAAAGGAAAGAGGCAAACATTATACCGTTATTTAAAAAAGGTTCGAGAAATAAGTCAGAGAACTATAGACCATTGAGTTTATCATCAGTGATTTGCAAATTATTAGAAAGACTAATTAAAGATCACATGGTGGATTTTCTTGTTAAAAATAACTTGATAAACCCATCTCAACATGGGTTTTTTAAAGCAAGGTCATGTTTAACAAATATGTTGTGTTTTTTGGAAGACATCACTAAGTGGGTAGATGATGGATCACCAGTAGATATCGTCCACTTAAATTTTCATAAAGCTTTCGACAAAGTACCACATCAAAGATGATTGCTTAAACTAAAAGCCCATGGCATAGGAAATGGTATAATAAACTGGATAGAAAAATGGCTGATTGACAGAAGACAACGTGTAATAGTTAATGGGGAGGCTTCAAACTGGAAATCAGTTTTGAGTGGGGTACCACAGGGATGAGTACAAGGCCTATATTATTCTTAATATATATATCAACGATTTGGATGATGAAATAACAAGCAAGGTGTTGAAATTTGCGGATGATACAAAAGTGTTTAGAAGGATTAAAAGTGATGGAGATAGACAGCATTTACAAGACGATCTTGACAAGTTGATCAAATGATCTGAAAAGTGGCAAATACTGTTGAATTTTGGGAAATATAAATGCCTCCACGCAGGACATGGGAACGGATTAACCATTAGTGCTGAAATGAAGGTTTCAGAGCAGTGCGGAATTGCAGCTTCAAAGGGAAATAAAATGCTTGGATTAATTAGGCAAAACATAACGTATAAGGAAAAAGAGCTAATAATACCGCTGTACAAAACAATAGTTAGGCCTCATTTAGAATATTGTATTCAAGCGTGGAGGTCATATCGCAGGAAGGACATAGATATGCTAGAAAGAGTACAGAGGAGAGCAACTAAAATGATACCAAAACTGAGGGATCTTAGTTACGAAATATGCCTTAAAAATGCAGCTTAACAACACTAGAGACCAGGAGATTGAGAGGAGATCCGATAGAAGTGTTTAAAATAATGAATGGTTATGAAAATATTGATAGAATTTTTTTCTCAGTTAAGAAAGATAGAAGGACTAGAGGACATGAAGTTACATTAGCAAAGGAGCAGTGTAGATTAGATATACGAAAGTTCTCATTTTCACAAAGGATTGTAAATGAATAGAACAGGTTATCTGTAGTAGCGTGAATATGTTTAAAAATAAAATCGACACATACCTCAGAAGGGCGGGATACACATAGATAAAAGGGTCGGACTCTCGATAAGCCAAAGGGCTTCCTTGTCCACCTGCCACCTAGAGTTAATTCTCTGGGTGGAAATCTTGTTAAATCTTGTTAAAGTATATCCAGTACCCATGTTGAGCATCCGATTTTTATGTTTGTGTATGCGTTTAATCAGTTTAGTGTGAGCTATGCTGCGTCGCCTATTGAATTGCTGTTGAGCATCCGATTTTTATGTTTGTGTATGCGTTTAATCAGCTTAGTGTGAGCTATGCTGCGTCGCCTATTGAATTGCTGTTGAGCATCCGATTTTTATGTTTGTGTATGCGTTTAATCAGTTTAGTGTGAGCTATGCTGCGTCGCCTATTGAATTGCTGTGTGCGGCCATGCCTGGCGTTTCGTGATTCAAACCACTGGCCGCTGGATAGTAACGGCGGCGCTCAGTGCCAATAATGGCCAAGTTTGAAAAATTATTTAAAGTATACCGTGGCGCTGTGCTGATCAACTTAAGGTGACATGTACTGTAAATGGTACGTTCTTGTGTTTGGGCTATGGCTGTTCAAGCGTGTCATTCCCCCTTTAAGAGTAATAAAGTTATTATAGTGATCGACACGCATACCAACGTCCCCACATTAACTGAAATGTTCCATTCTAGTTCCAATGCTGTGGATCGAATCATTACACGAACTTCATGAACTACTCTGAGTCGTGGCAGCGCACCTACACATGCTTCGGAGAGACATTTAACCTAACGGTGAGAAACGTACGAATTAATGTATGTATGTTTGCATGCGTGTGAGTGTATGTATGTATGTATGTGTCTGTGTGTGTGTGTGTGTGTATGTGCGTGTCTGTGTGTGTGTGTGTGTGTGTGTGTGTGTGTGTGTGTGTGTGTGTGTGTGTGCATGTTTGTATGCGTGTGTGTGTGTGTGTGTGTGTGTGTGTGTGTGTGTGCGTGTAGGTACGTATGAATGTACGTAGCATGTACGTATGCAGCGATATACACTCAGGCGTGCTATGGAATAGGATAGATGCGAATAAAATTGTTTTCACTTCTAGGTTCCACTTGCCTGCTGTAAATTCGTGTCACTTGACATTTTGCCTACCATTGCGTCAGACGCGCTGCAAGATGAAATAAAAAATTGCACCAAAGAATTCGACCTGGCATTCATCAACGAAAAGGTGGTCCTCGTAAAGCCAAGTGTGTGCGTGCGTGCATGATAGCGTCCGTGCATGCATGCGTGCGTGCGTGCATGCATGCGTAAGTGCGTGTGTGTATAATTACACACAGTACATGTAGGTCTGTAAACTGTGGGGCGATGTGTACCTATGCCCCCTCCCTCCCCGGCTGATACAACAGAGTTCCGCTTTTGGGGAAGGGAAGTAGTTGCCTTTGGAAGGAAGTAGAGGAAATGAGCAGCATTACCGCAACCAATCTTCAACACTAACCCCCCCCCTTCGCGGGTCCGGCTTAAATGTGATGGATGTTTATTGGAAATGTGCGTCGTCAGATGTGCTCGAAACAAAGAGACGTCCGCCTGGGGTTGATTGAGGGCCCTGGTGTGACTCAGTAGCCCGATTCTTGATTTACATACTTTCTTGTCGTAGGGCAGGAGGTTGCGGGTGGATAAGGGATGTGTAGGCGTTGTGACAACTCCCTCTGCTTTCACCTCCACTGCTGCTGCGCCTCATGAATGTTACAAAGTGGGCTGTGACAGACCATGTGTTAGCCTCCTTTACCCCTTCCTTTCTTCCTTCCGTCCATCCGTCAGTCCTTCCCCAGTGCCTTCCATCCTTCCTGCCTTCCTACCTTCCTTCATTCCTTCCGTCTTTCCTTCCTGCCTGCCTGCCTTCCATCCTTCCTGCCTTCATTCCTTCCTTCCATCCTTCCTTCCTTCCATCTTTAATTCCTTCCTTCCTTACTTCCTTCCGTCCTTCTTTCCTTCCTGCCTGCCTCCCTTCCTTTCGTCCTTCCTTCCTTCCTGCCTTCCGTCCGTCCGTCCTTCCTCAGTGCCTTCCTTCCTTCCTGCCTTCATACCTTCCTTCATTACTGCCTTCTTTCCTTCATACCTTCCGCCCTTCTTTCCACCCGTCCTTCTTCATTCCTGCCTGCCTTCATTCCTTCCTGCTTTCATTCCTTCCTTCCTTCCATCGTTCCTTCCTCCTTTCCTTCCTTCCGTCCTTCTTTCCATCCTTTCTTCTTTGCTTGCTTGCTTCCTTCTTTTTTCCTTCTTTCGTTCCATCCTTCCCTTTTTCCTCCCTTCCTTCCAACCTTCAGTCCTTTCCCCAATCCTTCTTTCCTACCTTCCTTCGTTCGATCCTTCCTTCCTCCCTGTATGTATGCATGCACGCATGCACACATGTTTATATTTCTTATGTATAATCATATCTATCTATATATCATTTAAATAATACGTATAAAATACATACATAACACAGTGCCTCCCTTCCTTCCTTCCTGCCTTCCTTCCTTCCTTCCTTCCTTCCTTCCTTCCTTCCTTCCTTCCTTCCGTCCTTCCTTTCATCCTTCCATCCTTCCTTCCTGCCTTCCTTCCTTCCTTCCTGCCTTCCTACCTTTCTTCCTTCCGTCCTTCCGTCCTCCCTTCCTTCCCTCTTTCCTTTCTGCCTTCCTTCCTTCCTGCCTTCCATCCTTCCTTCCTGCCTTCCTTCCTTCCTGCCTTCCTTCCTTCCTTCCGTCCTTGCTTCCATCCTTCCGTCCTTCCTTCCATCCTTCCTTTCTTCCTGCCTTCCTTTCTTCCTGCCTGTCTTCCTTTCTTCCTTCCGTCCTTCCGTCCTCCCTTACTTCCGTCTTTCCTTCCTGCCTTCCTTCCTTCCGTCTTTCCGTCCTTCCTTCCGACCTTCCTTCCTGCCTTCCTTCTATCCTTCCTTCCTTCCATCTGTCCTTCCAGCTTTCCTTCCTTCCTTCCTTTCGTCCTTCCTTCCTTTCTTCCTTCCGTCCTTCCTTCCTGCCTTCCTTCCTTCCTTCCTGCCTTCCTTCCTGGCTTCCTTCATTTCTTTCGTCCTTCCTTCCTTCCTTCATTCCTGTTTTCCATTCTGCCTTCCGTCCTTCCTTCCTTCTCTCCGTCCTTCCTTCCTTCTTGCCTTTCATCCTACCTTCCTGTCTTCCTTCCTTCCTTCCTTTTGTCCTTCCTGCATGGCTTCCTTCCTTCCTGCCTTCCATCCTGCCTTCCTGTCTTCCTTCCTTCCGTCCTTTTGTCCTTCCTGCAAGGCTTCGTTCCTTCCTGCCTTCCATCCCGCTTTCCTGTCTTCCTTCCTTTCGTCCTTCCTTACATATATATACATACACACACACACACACACACACACACACACACACACACACACACACACACACACACACACACACACACACA
>CM034534.1:2512829-2551869 GCA_020002185.1 Paraescarpia echinospica | reverse complement strand
ATTTCGAGGACCTTTGAGAAAACAGGCAGAAGGGATATTGGTCTGTAATTCGTGAATAATGCGAGATCATTTTTTTAAATGTTGTAATTACTTTTTCTATTAAAATTAATTTTCTAATGTAGGAGTGTAGTTTGAATTTTGAGTTTTTTGCGAGCCTCAAGTAAGGTGCAGTTGAAGGTTTTCGGAGAGCCTAAGCCCCTTTAATATCCTCCACGTCCTCACGCTAATGATCAATACATGTTTAATGGAAGTTTTTTTTATACACACATAACTAGTAAATAAACCATTTGAAGAGGTAAATTGTAAAAAATTTCAATCCTGGCTAAAGTTCTGACTGCAAGCTTACCAATTTTTAAATGTCACGGTTGCATTCAAGTTTCCTGAAAAGTTCTAAAACAGTATTTTTAAGTACTCTACATAGTCCACATTTCTAAACATGCATGTACGCCCCGCCTCAAGTTACCAACGATATATACAAAAGTGTCTCTGTACTGTCAGCCTATCACAGTTGTCCGTCGTTGCGTCTTCAGGTCATCGTTGTAGGTGTCATCGTTGTTGTCATGATTCTCACGTGTTTCGTGCTGGTTCGGTACTTCCATACTCAGGTAAGGCACCGACGACTGTTGTGTGCGGGTGTGCGCGCCCGTGCGTGCGCGTGTGTGTGTGTGCTTATTTTAGTGTGTGTGTATATATATATATATATATACATAATATATTATATATATTATATATACAGCGGTGTATATATATATATATATGTATATGTACATATATATATATATGTGTGTGTGTATGTGTGTTTGAGTGCAGGCGCGCATGTGTGCGTGCGAGCGCATGTGTGTTCATGTATGTGTGCGTGCGTGCGCGCGCGTTGAATGCGTGCATGCTTATGTGTTAATAAATAAGAAGCGTGTAGGTGGGTTTGGCCGTTGGCGCTTAACGAAACGGCACAACGCATTTCATAAGAGTTGTCCCAATGGATGACAATATATACGTTTCTATGACCGATGCAACGAAGTACATTCAGATATAGTAATGTCGTCAATGTTCAGCTTTCAAGTGGCGTATTTCAAAAACAAATGTAATTTTACAGGTGCAGCCGAAAGCATCGTCTTACCTAATCAAGTCGTTGCGCAAATATAAAGGTGAATGTTGATTAACGAACGAGTTGTGGCATTAATTAATTATTAAATATTAATTCATATTAGCTGGAACGCAACTTAGTGTCTCAGTTGAAAGGCCGTTGTGTGCCAACATGTCTCCTCATAAGCGGCAAACCGCGGCGGTTTAAGCAAAATGCGACGCGTACCTAATCTCACGAATGGTTTGTGCACGTGACAAAATTTGGCGGCCAACGAAACAAACGCGAAATGGAAGCGTTGATGGCCAAAGACAGCGACATGATACCTAAAGACGACAACATCCAATTGCAACATTACACAACATTCTCAACAAAATAAGAAACATATTAATTGAATTACGCTTGCTGAAATGATTTCAAACGGAAATAATTTAAGCAATTTAGGCCAATTTATGCGATATCAAAACATATCAAACAAAATGAATACGTGTGAACAGCGCAAGAAAGTGGAAGAACAACAGATTAAAATATTTATTTTTAAGGAACGGTGAAACTCGTCAACACGCCCAAGAACACGTGCGCCCTGGCGCCGGCCTTGAGTGCGAACCCGATAGAAGACGCGGCGTGGGATATCTTGATGAAGCAGGTGAACCTACGCCATTGTAATAGGGTGAAGCACAGCTTCGTGTGTCTGTGTGTTACGCGGGTGTACCCCAAAGCCCTTATTCTGTTTGTATAACCATTCCGACTCCAGTGTAGGTTGCAAATGGACATGTCAAGCATGATACTGATTGGCTCGGTGTACAATGATGCGTGTGTACGTGCGTGCTTGCGTGCGTGCATGTGTGCGTGCATGCATGCGTGCGTACGTGTGTGTATGTATGTGTGTGTGTGTGTCAGACAGACAGACAGACAGACAGACAGACAGACAGTGAGTGAGGAGCCAAATATATTCGTTCCCGCGCGCTCTCTCTGTGCCTACACCCATTACCGATTATATGTTGCACAAACTATTCGTCCATTACCACGACATTGTATGTTTAGCGTAAGCACGTGAAAGCTTCTTGCTCTTGTCGCGTGTGATTCAAACAGGAAGACCGAGGATCCATTTGTAAACGTGTGCATGAATGCACATGTATTACGCACTTGACATACATTTATCTACCACTTTATATCATCACAGACACAATACTGACTTGTTTCACTACTTCCACTGAGTCACGTGGTCTTGTGGTTCCTAGGTAGATACCGCCAGGCATTGGCTGTCTTACGTGTATATTAGCATTTCATTTATGTCGTTGTCTGTCGCATTGTTCATGTCAAGTTAAAGGGGAACTGCAACGCAGCTGTTTTATTGCTTATATTTAAATACATAGTATTAAAATGCACATTGATAATGACAGAAACCTGCTCATTTATAAGACACATTGAAAAATTTATTTTGTTCGACGCCTAAATCGGCAAAATATAGCACTGTGTATCGCCAACTTTGGTCTACGCAAGTTCTAAGCGAGTGGTTTGAGTCGCGCTTATCTAATCAATGTAAATTTTCGCATATTTTAGATTTATTAAAAAAATATATATTTCTGCGCGAAAACAAAAATATGGTGCCTTGTTATACATGATATTTGTTTATGTGTTTATTCAAACATCTATGTACGATGTACATCGTGACCGAGTGCTATGTGCTCCGCCCGACCTCTGGTCGCATTCACCAACACTACGTGTTCTTATTTAGGACCAAGAAGGTGGCGCCACTGCTTCGCTAGATTACCACATCTTCCTTTCCGTATAAACAAGTTATTGTTGGTTACACATTTCGAAAGTTGACAATTATAACTTTATGAAGTTCATATTGTTCTTAATGAGCTACTGCCTAACATATGCATACTGGTCCCAAACACCACCAGTCATAACTTTACATTTCCTGGATATACCTTGATGGGGGCTTCCTAGCACGTTTTAGGCCCTTGGAAATGACTGCTCGTTTATCATGGGCTCGGGTCGTGCCTGACCTTCGTTGCAACTCTTCACTTGCACCCTACTTTCAACCAGGGCACCTGTTGCTGTGTTTAAGTCAGCTTGAACTGGACGGTTCGTGTATTTCAGCCGTAAGTCACTTCCATTTCTTCTCAGCATGACCTCTGAACCCGTCTCAACCTGGTAAGACCGTGGTGCAACGTCTTGTATCACCGTTCCATCTTGGGACCACAGTCCATCGTTATAATTGCGGAGTCTCACTCTGTCACCTGTCTTGAGTGGTGGCAATTTGCGAGTTCCTTTGTTGTAGTACTTGCTTTGTCTTTCCTTTTGTCTCTGCTTCTTTTGTACCACCTCCTCCGAGTTGTGTGGTGTCAATAAGTCTCTGTTTATTGGCAAGTTTGACCGAAGTTTCAGGTTCATCAACAATTCCGCTGGAGACTTGCCAACCTGTAGAGGTGTCGTCCGATATATTAGTAAGTTCTTCATGAAATCCTCTCCGCTATCCTGTGATTTCTTCACGTGATTTTTGATAATTTTCATAAAACTTTCAGTTAGACCATTTGACTTTGGGTAGTGCGGGCTTGAGGTATTGTGCACACATTTGTAGTTCTTTGCTAATTCTGAAAATTCTCCGCTTACATACTGTGGCCCATAGTCACTAAACAGAACATCAGGAATCCTATGTTGTGCAAATATGTCTTTCAGACAAGCTATGATCAATCGGCTGTTTACTGTAGTCAAACATTGAACCTCAAAGTAGTATGAGAAGTAGTCCGTGCCGTCCCATGTGAACAAATCGTTTCCCAGCTTTTGCCACGCTCTATTTGGTGATTCAGAGGTTTTGTCTGGTGCTGAGGTTTGTATTTCAGGCATTTTCTGCACTGATTCACCAAATATGTGATGTCTGCATTGATGCGTGGCCAATACACAACTTCACGAGCACGTTTCTTACATTTTTCCATTCCCAGATGTCCTTGGTGTATCTTGAGCTTCCTCAAGCTTGTGGGAATCCCAATCTTACTTCCCTTGTAAATGACACCGTCGATCACTAACAATTCTTCTCTGCAATTCCAGAACTCACGGACTTCCATGTCACACAAATCTTTATTTGGAGGCCATCCTTTCTGGATCATCTAGATAAGAGGCTTCAAACTATTTTCTGTCTCACATCTGATTTGGTCCATTCTGTCACTAGAGACTGGCATGTTTGATGTCATCCTGTTGACATAAACTTGTACATCGTCTTCTGTAGAAGACTGGACCTCATTTGGGATCTGTCGCCCTGGACAGTGCATCAGCTGTGTGCATGAATTTTCCTGGTGTGTAAGACACCTTCAGTGTGTATTCTGGAGTCTGATCATAAGTCTGTATTCTCAGTGGTCAATCATTCAGGGACTTGTGAAATAAATGCACAAGTGGTTTATGATCGGTTTCAACAATCATTGCTTGTCAATATATGAACTGATGGAATCGTTCACACGCAAACATGATGCTGAGAAGTTCCTTCTCAATTTGCGCGTATCTTGTTTCAGCAGTTGTCATCGTTCTGGATGCATTGGCTACTGGCTGCCATTCGCCATCATGCTGTTGCAGAATCACTGCACCAAGACCACACTGAGAAGCACCTGATGAGATTTTCACAGTCTTCGATGGATCGTAGAATTTTTTCAGAAAGTTTTGAAATCTTGTCATGCCTGCTCTTGCTCTCGTCCCCAATGCCACTCAACAGTCTTATCAAGCAGAATTCGGAGTTTCTCAGTCTTCGTCGACAGGTTGTAGACGAACTTTCCAAGATAATTGACCATTCCTAGAAATCTCTACACTTCTACCTTTCTACTTGGCCTGGACATGGTCATTATGGCAGAAAACGTTCGCTAATGTGGTTGGACCCCACGTTCCGTCAAGACATCACCAATGAACACAAGCTTCTTCACACCTAACTCACACTTGCTTCGGTTGAGCTTTAAGTTGGCCTTTCTCGTGGTTTCCAACATATCACGCAGTCGCTCATCATGCTCCGCCTTTGTACTACCCCACACTATGATGTCATCCATCGTAGTATCGACGCCATCAATATGCTCAAACAGCATGTGGACTTTCTTGTGATACACGTCTGAAGCTGATGATATTCCAGTATCAAGCTTACAGGGAACAATACACCGATTCACCATCAGTGGGTGAACCCATTCAGAGTGTACCGAGTTAACCAACAGTTCATAAGTTTTCATGTCAACAAACAGTTCTCCCTGGTCATCTACGACAATCACCGACCTCTGGGGACAACATCTGATAAAGTGTCTTCGTCTCTGACACTTGATGCACGTCTTGTTATACGCCGGACATCGTCGAAATGCATGCATAAGTCCACATCTTCTACAGGAGTATTCATCCTGTCGACCTGCTGCTGTGCAATCCTGCTGTGAAGCATACTGCTGTCTAACATGCTGCTGCTTTGGACCTGGCAGGTTCGTACATTTCCTCATTGTGTTCAGCGACGTCCCCTCAGGCACAATGCGTAGCTCCTGTGCTTGTGTCTTCACTATTTCTTATGCTTTGCAGATCTGGACAGCATTTACCAAATCTAGATCAACAATTCGCAACAGTTTCTCCCGAACTGAATTGTCAATTATCCCTCGCACCAACTGGGTTTGAATGAAGGAATTTTCAAGTGGTGACAACTCACACGACCTTATTTTTGACCTCAGTTCCGTGATAAATGGGTCAGTTGTCTCCCCTCGTCTTCATTCTCTCCGCTTTCGCTGCTGCACCTGTCGCCTCTAAATATATTTGACACCTCTGTCTGAACTTAGCCTAGTTGTCAGACACTGTGAGCTGCAACCCGGGTGGTGGGGGTAATTTATCCATAGTTCATTGCACGCAGTCAACAACACGCATTAGAAGTGAATCTGGTCCATATTTCAGTCACTTGTTATCGCTCAGTCACTTATTGGGCGATTTAACCATCTCAGTTTTGGGCGATATAACCATCTCAGTTCTATCAATTTCTAGAGTCTAGTTCCAAATATCTCGTGTTTCTTCTGTCACAATGTAATATTACATTGACACTACGTACATACAAGAACTAAATTAGCATCACATCTTTTAATTGTAATGGACTTAAAGGTTTTATGCCCTTCTTAAATTATGTGTTAATGAAGTGTAATATACTGTGCCTACAAGAGCTTATGCTCACTAAACAAGATTGCCATATACTAAACACCTGTCACGATAGTTATGTGGGTTATGGTGCTTCTCCTGTAGATACATATTGTGGTATTTTAACTGGTAGGCCGTATGGTGGTGTAGGCTTTTTATGGAAACATTCCCTTGATCAATACATCACCATTCTTGATCACTGCTATGGTTGGCTATGAGGCATAAGAATTTGTTGGGGAAATAAGGAGTATTATCTACTAAACGTATATTTACCTTATGAGTGCGAGGAAAACAGGGACAAGTTCAATGATTATATGTCCAAAAATTGTTGTATATGTTAATAATATTAATAGCTCATGCATCACTATTGATGGTGATTTTAACGCGGATATTTCCAAGAAATCAGTTTTTGGGAATATGTTACTTGATTTCTGCAAAGAATTTACTCTGGCTATATCTGATCAAGATATTATCCCGATGGACATATATACATACGTTAATTCTGCCTGGGGAACTACATCATGGATAAACCATAACATATGCACCGCTGATGCGAAGGATTGCCTACCTAACATGTTCATACTTTATGACAATATTTATTCTGATCACCACCCGATATCGTTCAGCATAGACAATGATATTGTACCAGAATGAGTCAGTGGTAGTGTCAATACTAATGAAATTAAGTAAGGCATACAGTGGGACAGATTACACCCACAAGATATTGACGCATACAGAGAATGCACGAACACTGAACTGATCAAACTGAATGTTCCACCGGGTGTTAGATGCACTGATCCCAATTGTCATAACTGTAATCATCATGATGATCTCGATGACTTTTACAATTATATCGTAATTACATTGAAGAGGTGTGGTCACACACTTCGGTCAAATCGCAAAGGTGTTTATAAGTATATTGCCGTACCAGGTTGGAACGAGCGAGTGAAAGAGCTTCATTGTGCAGCCCGTGATGCTTACTTTATATGGAAAGAGATTGGTAAACCTAGACAAGGTGACATTTTTAATGTTATGAAATTATCCAGAATGAAATTCAAGCAGGCGATCAGAAAATGTAAAAGGGAGAAAGAAACTATCATTGCTGATAACATTGCAGAACAGTTGTGTCAGGAAGACCACCGCAAATTCTGGAAAAAAATTAAGCACTGTACGAACAATAAAGTAAAACTTCCGACAAACATTGATAATATACACGGTGACGTAAACATCGGGTCATTGTGGAAGCATCATTATGAACATTTATTTAATTTAAGGATGTGGAGGGTAGTCGATGTGATGAAGTTTGTTATGATTGTTCCACTGGCAATAAGGGAATGACTGTTGGTGCAGTTGAACTGATGGATATTATTAATGAACTCTCAAAAAATAAGTCACCAGGTCTGGACGGTAACAATGCAGACATATTAAGTTCGCTAATTCTCAACTCGCTGTGCTTTTGTCTATCCTTGCATCTTCGATTCTGGTGCATGGCTATTTACCAAAAGAAATTTCAGTCTGTTATTGTACCAATTATTAAAGATAAGAATAGACGAGTAAACGACAAAGGGAATTATAGGTCTATATGTCTATCGAACATATTTTCGAAGATAATAGACACTATTCTTTTTAACAGAATGGAAATGTACTTGGAAACCACTCCTAATCAATTTGGCTTAAGCCTAAACATGGAACGGAGTTATGCGTGTTTGCATTTAAGGAATTATTAAGGTTCTACACTGAACATGGTTCAGCTATGCACGTCGCGTTTTTAGATGCTTTAAAGGCGTTTGATCGTTTCAACCGATATAAACTTATAACGAAACTAGAACAACGAAATGTACTGAAATATATCTTAAGAGTATTCAGCAATAAATTCAATAATCAATGTGTATGCATATGATGGGGAAATACCTACTCGGACTTCTTCTCAGTAGGCAATGGTGTTAAGCAAGGTGGGAAGTTATCCCCTTTACTTTTTAACATTTATATGGATAATCTGAGTATACAACTGCACAAAAAACAAATCGATTGTAGTCTTGGTAACATGGTTTTAATCACCTTATATACGCCGATGATCTACTTCTGTTAGCAACTTTTGCTAAAGGACTGCAAACACTACTAGACATGTGTTACTCATATGGACGTGAGCATGATGTCCAATGCTATGCGGGTAAATCCCTGGTAATGTACTTTGAATCTAGAAAGTCAAATCTTTCTAAAGAAATGACATTAGGAGGAAAGAAGTTAAACTTTGCCATCTTTTGTAAATATATTGGACATGTCATTTCAAATAACTTGTTTGATGAGTCTGACATGCAAGCCAAAATGAGACTTTTGTATGCCAAGAGTAATATGTTACGTCAAAAATTCCACTTTTGTACAACTGCTGCAAAAAATGAGCTATTCACAGCGTATTTTGATAATATCTATATGTGTGCGTTATAGGTGAACTTTAGAAAAGTTAATATTCAGCAATTCGTTGTTGCATATAACAATTCTTTCAGGATATTGAACAATTTGCCTATGAGATGTAGCGCTACCCACATGTTTGCTACAGCTAATGTCAGCTCGGGTAAATGTGTAATCAGAAAGGCTTTTTTAGTTTAATGAATAGGATTGACATGTCTTTGAATCCCATTATTGATAGCATTAAAACTAGCGACGTGTAGTGTATTTCGAAACTGCGGCACCAGTGGATCCGGGATTTATAAAAAATTTAAACATATTGTTCTTATTGATGAATTTGTATATTTATTTACATACTTTTATAGATGTATTTGTATATATGGACACGATGATTGTCTGAAATAAATACATTATTATTATAAGTAATGTCGAATGTTTATTCATACATCTATGAACGATGTACATCGTGGCCGTGTGCCATGTGCTCCTCCCGACCTCTGGACGCATTCACCAACACTACGTGTTCTTATTTAGGATCAAGAAGGTGACGCCACTGCTTCGCTAGATTACCACAATAACTAAATAACATATCAACGAACTCGGCAAATCGCAGTACCCGACATATCGCGCCGATACTGCTGCAATATGTACCGTTTCCAGGTCGGTTTGGCCGAATATTACTTCTTTGGTGTACAGATATATACAGACAAATCGGTCAAATATGGACCTGCGTCTTTGATCAAGAATTATGTTTTGACGTTCGGTGACTTTCTAAGCTCGTCACATTCCTATTTAGTCTTGCAATCAGCTTTCAAAAATGACCATCGCAGACCCTTGCAGAGTTTACCGCCGGCAGACATGCCAAATTATTATCTATAACCTGCTTTTTACTGAGAATCGGAGATAGACCGTATAAATTGGTGGTGCAGAAAAGTTGATAAACAAGTGGAATTACTGATTTATAAGTATTATTCTTGCCTTAATGTCATTCATAAAGTTGCAGTAAAGATATATTGAGTAGCAGTTGTGCTTAAAGTTAGTTAGTTAAAGTATTTTAGAACACCTTAGTATAGTGAGTGATAATAGGGTACTTTTAGCCTTCGATAAGTTGTAAACAAGATTTAACAAACCTGATTATGTGGTAGAATATATAGGAGATAAAGTAACAACCATCAAACTACTTACATCAGATAATATCTGTGTAAGCCAGTACTTGCTAGATATTTTGATTAGGTAACATTGTTTTAAAAAATTAAGCAAGGCCGATAGTCGTGCAGCGTAACCTAAATAAATAAATAAAGCAGCCTAACGTAACGTAATTGATTGTATTTAAATTAGGTCACTACCGGTAATGTTAGCGTTCGTGGTAGAATAAATAGTCGGCTGTGTAATTTAAATCTGTAACATAAAGTGTGCTGTAGTACACAGGAAACAGTCTTTATAAAGACTAAGTTAGTTAAGATATTATATAATAATTTAACAAGATCGCCATCCAGAGAATTAACTCTAGATGGCAGGTGGACAAGCAAGCCCTTGGCTTATCGAGAGTCCAACCCTTTTATCTACATATATCCAGCCCTTCTGAGGTATGTGTCGATTTGATTTAAAAACATATTCACACTACTAGCACCCATACCATCATCAGATAATCTGTTCCATTCATTCACAGTCCTTTGTGAAAATGAGAACTTTCTTACGTCTAATCTACACTGCTCCTTTACTAATGTAACTTTATAACCATTCAATATGTTAAACACTTCTATCCGATCTCCTCTCAATCTCCTGGTCTCTAGTGCTGTTAAACCACATTCTTTTAGGCGTTTTTCATAACTAAGATCCCTCAGTTTTGGTATCATTTTAGTTGCTCTCCTCTGTACTCTTTCTAGCATATCTATGTCCTTCTTGCGGTATGGCCTCCACGCTTGTATACAATATTCTAAATGAGGCCTAACTATTGTTTTGTACAGCGGTATTATTAGTTCTTTTTCTTTATATGCTGTATTTCGCCTAATCAATCCAAGGATTTGATTTCCTTTTGAAGCTGCAATTCCACACTGCTCTGAAACCTTCATGTCAGCAGTAACTGTCAGCCCTAAGTCTTTTTCTTTTACAGTAGTACTTTGTATAGTCCCCCCCCCCCATTGTATATTCTACACATTCGTTCCCATGTCCTGTGTGAAGGCATTTATATTTCCCAAAATTGAACAACATTTGTCACTTTTCAGACCATTTGATCAACCTGTCAAGATCATCTTGTAAATGCTGTCTATCCCCATCACTTTTAATCCTTCTAAACACTTTTGTATCATCTGCAAATTTCAACACCAAATCGTTTATATATATTAAGAATAATATAGGTCCCAGTACTGATCCCTGTGGAACCCCACTCAAAACTGATTTCCAGTTTGAAGCCTCCCCATCAACAACTACCCTTTGTCTTCTGTCAATCAGCCATTTTTCTATGCTTAAACTAAAAGCCCATGGCATAGGAAATGGTATAATTAACCATTTCCTATGCCATGGGCTTTTAGTTTAAGCAGCAATCTTTGATGCGACACTTTGTCGAAAGCTTTTTGAAAATCTAAGTAGATGATATCTACTGGTGATCCATCATCTACCCACTTAGTGATATCTTCCAAAAAACATAATATATTTGTTATGCATGACCTCGCTTTTAGAAACCCATGTTGAGATGGGTTTATCAAGTTATATTTAACAAGAAAATCCACCATGTGATCTTTAATTAATCTTTCTAATAATTTACAAATCACCGATGTTAAACTAACTGGTCTATAATTATTTGACTTGTTTCTCGAACCTTTTTTAAATAACGGTATAATGTTTGCTTCTGTCCATTCTAAAGGAACCACTCCCTCTTCTAATGACAAGTTGAAAACTGTTGCAAGCGGTATGCTAATTTGTTCTACAATTTCCAATAGTAATTTGGGTGGAATACCATCCACTCCAGGTGATTTATTATCCTTCATAGCCCTAATTTTCTTAGCTACCATTTCTGGGGTTACAATTAACTGTCTTAAATAGTCTGATTCTTCCCCCTTGAACTTAGCCTCTGGTACTGGCAGTGAACTAGTGTCTTCTCTGGTAAACACAGAACTAAAATACTCTTTCAGGTCTTCTGCCATTAAGAATCCTTCTGATATTATATTTCCAACACTATCTTCTAGAGGACCGACCTTATACTGAACTTTCTGTTTGCTTCGAACATACGCATAAAAACTCTTGCTGTCATGTTTTATATTACAAGCTAATTTATGTTTATAGCTTCTCTTTGAATTTATAATTTCAGCTGTAGCTTGGTTAAGTGCTTCTTTATAAATGTTCATTTGTTTATATTTAATTTTTCTAATGGCTTCTTTCGACAAGTATTTCTTTCTGGTCCGTTTCCCTTGTTTTTTGAAGGGAACAAATTGATCTACGAAGCACTCTATTTCATTCTTTAAGATATTCTAGCATTCTGTTGCTGTCTTATTCTTCAGTGTGTTATTCCAGTCTATCTTTGCTAAATATTTCCTCATTTCCTTATATCTTCCTTTGTGGAAATTTCTCGTGAACTGCGTTTTATTATTTCTTTCTGGTTTTACTTTGATGGTAAAATGTATCTGGTTGTGATCACTACTTCCCAGAGGCTTACATAATTTAACATTGTCAACTAATTCATTCTGTGAGGACAAAACTAAGTCTAACACATTCTCTCCCCTGGTTGGTTCTAGCACATGTTGAGAAAGGAAATTATCTTGTACTAAAACTTAAAACTTGTGGTCCTCACTACCCATACTCTGTAGAGATTTCCATTTTATATGCCCATGGATAAAATCCCCCATAATAACACAGTCCCGTTTGCTCACTTCCCTTGTAGCGTTTTGTATTTTTTCATTATCTTCTATGCTTATGTTTGGACTTCGATAAACTAATCCAACCGTTAACGTTGAGTTTCCTGTAACTACGTTACACCAACCAGCTTCTTCGCAATCTGCTTCTCTGTCTAATTTTATTTCATTAACCTGGATAGATTCTTTAATATATAAAATAACTCCACCTCTCCTTCTTCCTATTCTATCTTTCCTAAACATGACATATCCTGTCAGTCCCAATTCGGCATCTGATATATCGGTGGTTGCCCATGATTCGGTTATACCTATTATGTGAGGGTCAATATCTTCTACCGTAATGTTTAGTTCATTTCTTTTGTTTACTATACTCCTTGCATTTAAACAAACACATTTATATCCAGCTTCAGAACATTTTCCAGACTGTTCTTTGCTGAATTATTTGTGCTGTCTTTATCTATGCCTCCAGTTTCAGGCTTCTCTGCGAGTCCCCCCTGCGAATTTAGTTTAATAGATGCAACCTGTCCCACTGTCAACAGATCGCAGCAGATTCTCTGAGAATACTGCTGCCCCCTTTCCACTTAGATGGAGGCCATCTCTCATGTACATATCTTCTCTCCCAACAAAGTACCCCCATAAATCTATGAATCCCACGCCCTCTTCCTCACACATCTGCTCAACTAGTGCGTTGATCGCCATCCTCTTACAGTTTCTGTATCTTGCCCCCCTTCCTCCCATTACTGGCAACATTCCTGAGAGAATAACCTGTTCCACTCTTGTCTTCTTTAGTTTCCTCACTAGATGTCTGTACTTCTGAACTATCTCAGTTGTTCCCTCCTTGTCTGCATTGTTTGTCCCTACGTGTACTAGTATATACCCTCCCTTGCCATGCCCCAATACCTTCTCTACCCTTTCGGTCACATGCTCTATCCTAGCCCCCGGTAGACATACAACAACATCCTTCCCCTCGCATATAGTCTTGTCTGTTTTTCTCGGAATTGAATCGCCCATAAACACTCTCTGTTTTCTCCTTGCCCCCTCAATCACTGCCTCGGAGTAGCTCCTCCGGTTTGCATATGTCTGGTTGTTGTCTTTTCCTCTTGCCGTCTTCTGTCCTGTCACATTGTCTTCCATTCCCTTCTTTCCTGTCACGTTTTCTCTTGTCCCCTTTCCTCCTGCCATCTTCTCTTCTAGCACATTTACTCTCACTTCCTTTCGTCCCTTCTTCTTTCCTCCCATCACATTTTTTTCTCTCCTCTCCCGTCCCTTTTCCCCGGCTACCTCCTTCACTACGGCCACTTTCCCCCCTGTCACCTTCACGCCTGTCATGTTTTCTGTTTTTTGCTGAACACTCTGTCTTCTTCCATCAGTCTTCTGTCTCACAGTCTTACCAACTGCCTCTGTGGTATTTACCTTTTCACCACCTGTATCGCTGTCGCGTCTCTCCTCGTTCTCTGCAGTCTGACTACCTGTTGATCTACCCCCACTGTCCCGTTTTCTTTTCCTCTGCCGAACACTTTTCCTCCGTCCCTCTGTTTTCTCAATGTCTTGTTCCTTCACAACGGTCACCTTCCATCCTCTCAGTCTCCTTTCTTCAGTCTCCGTGTCACAACTCTGCTCCTTCTGTGTTGTAGAATTTTCAACTCTCCGCGTCATCCCTCTCTGTTCCATCTATTTCTATGTTGAGTCTTACCTCCATCTCCTTCTATATCCGTCAACTTACACACCTCCTTCATCAGACATTCCACCCTCAAACACGCCATACACCGAAAGGTGAATCCGTCATCTTTGGTCTCTGCCCATGATTTTGGACAGCCAGACAACGCAAAATCCACCCAGCTCTGGCAGTCGTTGCAAACTAAGTGTCATTTTGCCCTGAGTTGCCGCTTGCAAGGTGCCATATCAGAATTTATTTATGTTCAAAATAGTTTTTATATAGTCTTTGAAAATACTTTTCTGTGTACAATTTACACCAGATTGTTTAGGTTATAGTTAGTTATATTTGTTAACACACAGTGACACACCGTGCCTTACCTAGTTACGATGTCGATGACAATGTATTCAAGTTAGGCTTAGATACAAGGTAGTCTTTACAAAGACTGTTTCCTGTGTAACAAGATTTAACAAGATTGACATCCAGAGAATTAACTCTAGATGGCAGATGGACAAGGAAGCCCTTTGACTTATCGAGAGTCCAACCCTTTTATCTACATATATCCAGCCCTTCTGAGGTATGTGTCGATTTTATTTTTAAACATATTCACACTACTAGCACCCACACAATCATCAGATAATATGTTCCATACATTCACAGTCCTTTGTGAAAATGAAAACTTTCTTACGTCTAATCTATACTGTTGCTTTACTAATGTAACTTCATGTCCTCTAGTCTTTCTATCTTTCTTAACTGAAAAAAACATATTTCTATGAATATTTTCATAACCATTCAATATTTTAAACACTTCTATCTGATCTCCTCTCAATCTCCTGGTCTCTAGTGTTGTTAAACGACATTCTTTTAGGCGTTTTTCATAACTAAGATCCCTCAGTTTTGGTATCATTTTAGTCGCTCTCCTCTGTACTCTTTCTAGCATATCTATGTCCTTCTTGAGGTATGGCCTCCACGCTTGTATACAATATTCTAAATGAGGCCTAACTATTGTTTTGTACAGCGGTATTATTACTTCTTTTTCTTTATATGCTATATTTCGCCTAATCAATCCAAGGATTTGATTTCCTTTTGAAGCTGCAATTCCACACTGCTCTGAAACCTTCATGTCAGCATTAATTGTCAGCCCTAAGTCTTTTTCTTTTACAGTAGTATTTAGTACAGTTCCCCCCATTGTATATTCTACATATTCGTTCCCATGTCCTGTGTGAAGACATTTACATTTCCCAAAATTTAACAACATTTGCCACTTTTCAGACCATTTGATCAACCTGTCAAGATCATCCTGTAAATGCTGTCTATCTCCATCACTTTTAATCCTTCTAAACACTTTTGTATCATCTGCATATTTCAACACCTTGCTAGCTATATCATCGTCCAAATCGTTTATATATATTAAGAATAATATAGGTCCCAGTACTGATCCCCGTGGAACCCCACTCAAAACTGATTTCCAGTTTGAAGCCGCCCCATCAACAACTGGTTATTGATTGTTATTTCAGGTTTTAATTACTCATCTAACTACACCGATTATCTCAAATAACGCTATTCTAATTCTATTGTCGTTCACGTTACACTAACTTCGCCAGTGACCTACTTTGTAAACAACGTTCCGATTACATTAACGTACCCAATTATCGCTCGCAAATCGCCTACTTTTAATCTACCCTAAATTACTCCCTCTAACTAACTTTAAAAAAAATATTGCTTAATATATATCTATAATTACGTTATGTATGCTATACATTCAATAATATCACTTATCTTGATCAAATATTCTTATATTTTCGCAAGTTTGCTGCACCAAATTCAAACCAATTCAACACCGGAAGTTCCCCATCAATATATGATAATGATAGGGATAGGGCGCCTTCAAGCGGCAAGTTAAGGCAAAGCGGCACTTGGTGTGCGATCACTGCCACAGCTGGGTAGATTTTGCATTGTCTGGCTGTGGGAAGTCATGGGCAGAAACCATGTGGGAAGGATTCACCTTTCAGTGCATTGGGTGTTGGAAGGTGGAGTGTCTGCAGAAGGAGACAGTTAGGTTGACAAATATTGTGAAGGGAATGGAGATGGGAATCAGAAAGGAGACAGGCCGAACAGGGACAGATATGAGAATACTGCAAGACTGAAGGAGAATAGCAGTGGCAAGAAAACTGAGGAAAGGAGATTGAGAAGAGGGAAGGTGATTGGAGGGGAAGAAATTGGAAAATCGACGACAGAAAACGTTACAAGCGTGAAGGTGACAGGGGAGAAAGTGACCGTAGAGAAGGAGGGAGGGAAGATGGGGCGGGTGAGGAGAGAAGAAAATGAGACGGAAGGAAAGATGAAGGGACGAAAGGAAGTGAGAGCAAGTGTGATAGAAGAGAAGTCGATAAAAGGGACGCTGAGAGGAGGAAAGGTGGCAAAAGAAAAAGCCACAGGAAAGAATGGATCGGAAGAGAATGTGACAGGAAATAAGACGACAGGGTGAAAAGACAACCATACAGATGCAAACCGAAGAAGGAGCTACCCTAAGGCAGTGGTTGAGGGGGCAATGAGGAAAGAGAGGGTGTTTATGGGCGACTCCATTATGAGAAAGACGGACAAGACACTGAGCGAAAGGAAGGACGTTGTTGTTTGTCTACCGGGGGCTAGGATTGAACATGTGACTGACAGGGTAGAGAAGGTATTAGGACATGGCAAGGGAGGGTCTCTACTGGTACACGTAGGAACAAATAATGCTGACAGGGAGGGAACAATTGGGGTAGTACAGAAGTATAGACAGTTAGTGAGGAAGCTAAAGAAGACAAGAGTGGAACAAATAATTCTGTCAGGAATTTTGCCAGTAATGGGAGGAAGGGGGGGGGGGCAACGTATAGAAGCTGCAAGAGGATGGCGATCAACGCACTAGTTGAGCAGATGTGTGAAGAAGAGGGGGTGGGATTCACAGATTTAGTCGAAGTCGAAGTCCACACATAAGCATAGAAGAGAATGAAAAAATACAAAACGCTATAAGGGAAGTAAGCAAACGGGACTGTATTATTATGCGGGATTTTAACCACGGGCATATACAATGGAAATCTCTACAGAGTATGGGGAGTGAGGACCACAAGTTTTTAGTTTTAGTTCAAGATACTTTCCTTTCTCAACATGTGCTAGAACCAACCAGAGGTGAGAATGTGTCAGACATAGTTTTGTTCTCACAGAATGAATTAGTTGACAATGTCAACATATGTGAGCCACTTGGGAGTAGTGATCACAACCAGATACATTTTACCATCAAAGTAAAATCAGAAAGGAATCGTAAAAAGCACTATAGGAGAAATTTCCACAAAGAAAGGTATAAGGACATGAGGAAATATTTAGCAAAGATAGACTGGAATAACACACTGAAAAATAAGACAGCAACAGAATGCTGGCATATATTAAAGAGTGAAATTAAGTGCATAGTTGAGAAATTTGTACCCTTCAAAAAACAAGGGAAACGGTCCAAAAGGAAACACTTATCGAAAGAAGCCATTAGAAAAATTAAGTATAAACAAATGATGTGGAAGTCATATAGAAGTACTGGAAATGATGAAGAATACAACAGTTATAAAGAAGCACTTAACCAAGCTACAGCTGAAATTAGAAATTCAAAGAGAAGCTGTGAACAACAATTAGCTAGTAATATAAAACATGACAGCAAGAGTTGTTGTGCGTATGTTCGAAGCAAACAGAAAATTCAAGATAAGGTCAGTCCTCTAGAAGATAGTGCTAGAAATATAATATCAGAGGGATTCTTAATGGCAGAAGACCTGAATGAGTTCTTTAGTTCAGTGTTTACCAGGGAAGATATTAGTTCACTGCCAGTACCAGAGGCTAAGTTCAAGGGGGCAGATTCGGACTATGTAGGACAATTAATTGTAACCCCGGAAATGGTAGCTAAGAACATAAGGGCTATGAAGGATATTAAATCACCTGGAGTGGATGGTATTCCACCCAAACTACTACTGGAAATTGTAGAACAAATTATCATACCGCTTGCAACAGTTTTCAATTTGTCATTAGAAGAGGGGGTGGTTCCTTTAGAAAGGAAAGAGGCAAACATTATACCGTTATTTAAAAAAGGTTCGAGAAATAAGTCAGAGAACTATAGACCATTGAGTTTATCATCAGTGATTTGCAAATTATTAGAAAGACTAATTAAAGATCACATGGTGGATTTTCTTGTTAAAAATAACTTGATAAACCCATCTCAACATGGGTTTTTTAAAGCAAGGTCATGTTTAACAAATATGTTATGTTTTTTGGAAGACATCACTAAGTGGGTAGATGATGGATCACCAGTAGATATCGTCCACTTAGATTTTCATAAAGCTTTCGACAAAGTACCACATCAAAGATGATTGCTTAAACTAAAAGCCCATGGCATAGGAAATGGTATAATAAACTGGATAGAAAAATGGCTGATTGACAGAAGACAACGTGTAATAGTTAATGGGGAGGCTTCAAACTGGAAATCAGTTTTGAGTGGGGTACCACAGGGATGAGTACAAGGACCTATATTATTCTTAATATATATATCAACGATTTGGATGATGAAATAACAAGCAAGGTGTTGAAATTTGCGGATGATACAAAAGTGTTTAGAAGGATTAAAAGTGATGGAGATAGACAGCATTTACAAGACGATCTTGACAAGTTGATCAAATGATCTGAAAAGTGGCAAATGCTGTTGAATTTTGGGAAATATAAATGCCTCCACGCAGGACATGGGAACGAAGATGTAGAATATACAATGGGGGAGGGGTACTGTACTAAGTACTACTGTAAAAGAAAAGGATTTGGATTAACCATTAGTGCTGAAATGAAGGTTTCAGAGCAGTGCGGAATTGCAGCTTCAAAGGGAAATAAAATGCTTGGATTAATTAGGCGAAACATAACGTATAAGGAAAAAGAGCTAATAATACCGCTGTACAAAACAATAGTTAGGCCTCATTTAGAATATTGTATTCAAGCGTGGAGGTCATATCGCAGGAAGGACATAGATATGCTAGAAAGAGTACAGAGGAGAGCAACTAAAATGATACCAAAACTGAGGGATCTTAGTTACGAAATATGCCTTAAAAATGCAGCTTAACAACACTAGAGACCAGGAGATTGAGAGGAGATCAGATAGAAGTGTTTAAAATAATGAATGGTTATGAAAATATTGATAGAATTTTTTTTCCAGTTAAGAAAGATAGAAGGACTAGAGGACATGAAGTTACATTAGCAAAGGAGCAGTGTAGATTATATATACGAAAGTTCTCATTTTCACAAAGGATTGTAAATGAATGGAACAGATTATCTGTAGTAGCGTGAATATGTTTAAAAATAAAATCGACACATACCTCAGAAGGGCGGGATACACATAGATAAAAGGGTCGGACTCTCGATAAGCCAAAGGGCTTCCTTGTCCACCTGCCACCAGAGTTAATTCTCTGGGTGGCAATCTTGTTAAATCTTGTTAAAGTATATCCAGTACCCATGTTGAGCATCCGATTTTTATGTTTGTGTATGCGTTTAATCAGTTTAGTGTGAGCTATGCTGCGTCGCCTATTGAATTGCTGTTGAGCATGCGATTTTTATGTTTGTGTATGCGTTTAATCAGTTTAGTGTGAGCTATGCTGCATCGCCTATTGAATTGCTGTTGAGCATCCGATTTTTATGTTTGTGTATGCGTTTAATCAGTTTAGTGTGAGCTATGCTGCGTCGCCTATTGAATTGCTGTGTGCGGCCATGCCTGGCGTTTCGTGATTCAAACCACTGGCCGCTGGATAGTAACGGCGGCGCTCAGTGCCAATAATGGCCAAGTTTGAAAAATTATTTAAAGTATACCGTGGCGCTGTGCTGATCAACTTAAGGTGACATGTACTGTAAATGGTACGTTCTTGTGTTTGGGCTATGGCTGTTCAAGCGTGGTATTCCCCCTTTAAGAGTAATAAAGTTATTATAGTGATCGACACGCATACCAACGTCCCCACATTAACTGAAATGTTCCATTCTAGTTCCAATGCTGTGGATCGAATCATTACACGAACTTCATGAACTACTCTGAGTCGTGGCAGCGCACCTACACATGCTTCGGAGAGACATTTAACCTAACGGTGAGAAACGTACGAATTAATGTATGTATGTTTGCATGCGTGTGAGTGTATGTATGTATGTATGTTTGCATGCGTGTGAGTGTATGTATGTATGTATGTGTCTGTGTGTGTGTGTGTGTGTGTATGTGCGTGTCTGTGTGTGTGTGTGTGTGTGTGTGTGTGTGTGTGTGTGTGTGTGTGTGTGTGTGTGTGTGTGTGTGTGTGTGTGTGTGTGTGTGTGTGTGTGTGCGTGTAGGTACGTATGCATGTACGTAGCATGTACGTATGCAGCGATATACACTCAGGCGTGCTATGGAATAGGATAGATGCGAATAAAATTGTTTTCACTTCTAGGTTCCACTTGCCTGCTGTAAATTCGTGTCACTTGACATTTTGCCTACCATTGCGTCAGACGCGCTGCAAGATGAAATAAAAAATTGCACCAAAGAATTCGACCTGGCATTCATCAACGAAAAGGTGGTCCTCGTAAAGCCAAGTGTGTGCGTGCGTGCATGATAGCGTCCGTGCATGCATGCGTGCGTGCGTGCATGCATGCGTAAGTGCGTGTGTGTATAATTACACACAGTACATGTAGGTCTGTAAACTGTGGGGCGATGTGTACCTATGCCCCCTCCCTCCCCGGCTGATACAACAGAGTTCCGCTTTTGGGGAAGGGAAGTAGTTGCCTTTGGAAGGAAGTAGAGGAAATGAGCAGCATTACCGCAACCAATCTTCAACACTAACCCCCCCCCCTTCGCGGGTCCGGCTTAAATGTGATGGATGTTTATTGGAAATGTGCGTCGTCAGATGTGCTCGAAACAAAGAGACGTCCGCCTGGGGTTGATTGAGGGCCCTGGTGTGACTCAGTAGCCCGATTCTTGATTTACATACTTTCTTGTCGTAGGGCAGGAGGTTGCGGGTGGATAAGGGATGTGTAGGCGTTGTGACAACTCCCTCTGCTTTCACCTCCACTGCTGCTGCGCCTCATGAAAAATGTGTTAGCCTCCTTTACCCCTTCCTTTCTTCCTTCCGTCCATCCGTCAGTCCTTCCCCAGTGCCTTCCATCCTTCCTGCCTTCCTACCTTCCTTCATTCCTTCCGTCTTTCCTTCCTGCCTGCCTGCCTTCCATCCTTCCTGCCTTCATTCCTTCCTTCCATCCTTCCTTCCTTCCATCTTTAATTCCTTCCTTCCTTACTTCCTTCCGTCCTTCTTTCCTTCCTGCCTGCCTCCCTTCCTTTCGTCCTTCCTTCCTTCCTGCCTTCCGTCCGTCCGTCCTTCCTCAGTGCCTTCCTTCCTTCCTGCCTTCATACCTTCCTTCATTACTGCCTTCTTTCCTTCATACCTTCCGCCCTTCTTTCCACCCGTCCTTCTTCATTCCTGCCTGCCTTCATTCCTTCCTGCTTTCATTCCTTCCTTCCTTCCATCGTTCCTTCCTCCTTTCCTTCCTTCCGTCCTTCTTTCCATCCTTTCTTCTTTGCTTGCTTGCTTCCTTCTTTTTTCCTTCTTTCGTTCCATCCTTCCCTTTTTCCTCCCTTCCTTCCAACCTTCAGTCCTTTCCCCAATCCTTCTTTCCTACCTTCCTTCGTTCGATCCTTCCTTCCTCCCTGTATGTATGCATGCACGCATGCACACATGTTTATATTTCTTATGTATAATCATATCTATCTATATATCATTTAAATAATACGTATAAAATACATACATAACACAGTGCCTCCCTTCCTTCCTTCCTGCCTTCCTTCCTTCCTTCCTTCCTTCCTTCCTTCCTTCCTTCCTTCCTTCCGTCCTTCCTTTCATCCTTCCATCCTTCCTTCCTGCCTTCCTTCCTTCCTTCCTGCCTTCCTACCTTTCTTCCTTCCGTCCTTCCGTCCTCCCTTCCTTCCCTCTTTCCTTCCTGCCTTCCTTCCTTCCTGCCTTCCATCCTTCCTTCCTGCCTTCCTTCCTTCCTGCCTTCCTTCCTTCCTTCCGTCCTTCCTTCCATCCTTCCGTCCTTCCTTCCATCCTTCCTTTCTTCCTGCCTTCCTTTCTTCCTGCCTGTCTTCCTTTCTTCCTTCCGTCCTTCCGTCCTCCCTTCCTTCCGTCTTTCCTTCCTGCCTTCCTTCCTTCCGTCTTTCCGTCCTTCCTTCCGACCTTCCTTCCTGCCTTCCTTCTATCCTTCCTTCCTTCCATCTGTCCTTCCAGCTTTCCTTCCTTCCTTCCTTTCGTCCTTCCTTCCTTTCTTCCTTCCGTCCTTCCTTCCTGCCTTCCTTCCTTCCTTCCTTCCTTCCTTCCTGGCTTCCTTCATTTCTTTCGTCCTTCCTTCATTCCTTCATTCCTGCCTTCCTTCCTTCCTTCATTCCTGTTTTCCATTCTGCCTTCCGTCCTTCCTTCCTTCTCTCCGTCCTTCCTTCCTTCTTGCCTTTCATCCTACCTTCCTGTCTTCCTTCCTTCCTTCCTTTTGTCCTTCCTGCATGGCTTCCTTCCTTCCTGCCTTCCATCCTGCCTTCCTGTCTTCCTTCCTTCCGTCCTTTTGTCCTTCCTGCAAGGCTTCGTTCCTTCCTGCCTTCCATCCCGC
Organism: Paraescarpia echinospica; assembly: GCA_020002185.1. Lineage (NCBI taxonomy): Eukaryota > Metazoa > Annelida > Polychaeta > Sabellida > Siboglinidae > Paraescarpia > Paraescarpia echinospica. The sequence goes on along the minus strand of CM034534.1, from coordinate 2,529,080 downwards.
TTTCCTGTCTTCCTTCCTTTCGTCCTTCCTTACATATATATACATACACACACACACACACACACACACACACACACACACACACACACACACACACACACACACACACACACACACACACACACACATATATATATATATATATATATATATGTATACATATATATATATATATATATACATATGTGTATATAAATATATATATATATAGAGAGTATAGACATACATACATACGTACATCCATACATACATATACATACGTATACAATATACTTAAATATATGTATATACACATACGATTCGCAGTTTGTGCAAGCGCACGGACGCACACAAACGTATACTAAGACAGACATACACAGACACTCGCACAAAACAGAACACAAACGCCCGCCCGCACGTATTTGTGCTCTTCTAATGACGTAAACAAGTAATCCCTGATGTTACTTATACTGTTAATATTATAATAGAAAAAGAAGATATTACAATAGTTGTTATGTTTCATTATTTATTATGGACTTTATTTCAAACACACTATTTGTCATCGGCCTAGTGTTTTGCAGTCGTGCTTGGAGTCTTTCAGTGTTCGGCTGGATAAGGCAGCGACACAAATTGAACATGTTGCTGGTTCACTCGGCATCGTGCAGGTAAAAGCAATATTAGTCGTTTTTGTCAGATTTCATTTGAATGAGATGATGTTTAAACCATTTACAATATGTACACCTACTGCAATGTTCGGATTACGGAATGTTATGATGAACGTTAGTCTCGCTACAGGCGTAGACATAGAAACAAAGATCTACGCCGTGTTTCACAATATAGATAACTGCTGTGTGTGTGTGTGTGTGGGGTGGGGGGTGGCGGGGGTGGTGGATGGTGTGTGTGTGTCTGTGTGTGTGTGTGTGTGTGTGTGTGTCTGTGTGTGTGTGTGTGTGTGTGTGTGTGTGTGTGTGTGTGTGTGTGTGTGTGAGTGTGTGGAACACAGTGCGTGCGTGCATAGGCGTATGTGTTTAATAATAACTCAACGCCCTCTCGTTGTAGGTGCTTTGGCTTGTCAGCGTTATGTGGGAACACTGTTGCAAATCTGAAACGAGAGTGCGGCAGCAATAATAATTTGGTGTCCGCATTAGAAAGCTTACCTTTCCAACTGCACCCCGAAAGACAAAGGGCCTCCATGTTGAACTGGTACTAGGACACATGTGAACCATGTTTCAAGTTGACACCCATCCTGACGAATCGTGTCCATGCTAGCCGGAACCAATGGTGCTCCACAATCCTTTGGTTGTAATATTGCAATAACGAAATATTGACAAAATTGACATATAGCAAAACATTTTGGAATTATAAAAAAATGCGATGACTCGATCTTAATGTAAATAGTATTTATTTGTATGCTTGTCAATTGCAAATGCAACTTTAATAATGTTTCTGTCATACTGTTTACTCATACGGCTAGGATCTGCTTTGTGTTTTCTGCCCTCTGCTTCAATGTGCTGTGTATTGTTCACCTGTCCTTAAAAACAGTGCACATTTTCTTAACCTGCTGATGCTGGATAACGTTGGATAACTTTAAGGAGTGGGTGTTTATAAAGTCACATTCAAGGCATTCAGATATATCTACTCTCTGACGATGACATTTTAAAATAAGTGATTGCAGCTTCACAGAAGATCAGTTATGCATTTACTTAAAATGAAGGAGAATTGAAGCTATAAACAAATTGTCGAAGCCACCGATTAGATGCAAGACCAGATATTCGCAGATTTTTAATGAAACTATCAAGGTAGATCATGATATGCCTTAAAATAATTGTCCCTGTTTTCAAATTTAGTAAGCCTATAAATTACAAAATGCTAAATAGTTCGTAAAGATGGCTAATATGCCATTGACGTTTTGCGCCTCACACTCGAATAACTATTCGTTTGTAGTACGGTAGTAGACGGAATATTAACGTGTTCCTTCTTATTTCATTGCAACAGTTAATATATGGCAAAAGCAGAGATGCTTACAATATATAGGTACACAGTCGATTTACAGCTTGCAAACATAATCGCTACAACTTTCTATTCGGGTCTAATTTAGATCTAGCTGATTTAATATAATATGTTTTAATTAATACACCAAGGACTTGTCAATACCATGCATCCCAAAAAGAAAAAAAAATTCAACTGACACCTTTAGACAGGTATTGTCCCATCCAACAAGCATTACTATGTCAAATAATTGTGTTTGGTTCGACGCGCCAGTCTACTTTCTTGCAAACTCATAACAATTAGAGTAGTACGCACACTACCCAACAGAGGTGCCCCTCACCATGTCATCTCTACCATAACACTTAGAGAAGTACGACACACTCCCCAACAGAGGTGCCCCTCACCACGTCATCTCTACCATAACACTTAGAGTAGTACGGCACACTCCCCAACAGAGGTGCCCCTCACCACGTCATCTCTTCCATAACACTTAGAGAAGTACGACACACTCCCCAACAGAGGTGCCCCACACCACGTCATCTCTACCATAACACTTAGAGAAGTACGACACACTCCCAAACAGAGGTGCCCCTCACCGCGTCATCTCTACCATAACACTTAGAGTAGTACGGCACACTCCCCAACAGAGGTGCCCCTCACCACGTCATCTCTTCCATAACACTTAGAGAAGTACGACACACTCCCCAACAGAGGTGCCCCACACCACGTCATCTCTACCATAACACTTAGAGAAGTACGACACACTCCCCAACAGAGGTGCCCCTCGCCACGTCATCTCTTCCATAACACTTAGAGTAGTACGACACACTCCCCAACAGAGGTGCCCCTCACCACGTCATCTCTTCCATAACACTTATAGTAGTACGACACACTCCCCAACAGAGGTGATCCTCACCACGTCATCTCTACCATAACACTTAGAGAAGTACGACACACTCCACAACAGAGGTGCCCCTCACCACGTCATCTCTACCATAACACTTAGAGAAGTACGACACACTCCCCAACAGAGGTGATCCTCGCCACGTCATCTCTACCATAACACTTAGAGAAGTACGACACACTCCCCAACAGAGGTGCCCCACACCACGTCATCTCTACCATAACACTTAGAGAAGTACGACACACTCCCCAACAGAGGTGCCCCACACCACGTCATCTCTACCATAACACTAAGAGAAGTACGACACACTCCACAACAGAGGTGCCCCACACCACGTCATCTCTACCATAACACTTAGAGAAGTACGACACACTCCCCAACAGAGGTGATCATCGCCACGTCATCTCTACCATAACACTTATAGTAGTACGACACACTCCCCAACAGAGGTGATCCTCGCCACGTCATCTCTACCATAACACTTAGAGAAGTACGACACACTCCCCAACAGAGATGATCATCGCCACGTCATCTCTACCATAACACTTATAGTAGTACGACACACTCCCCAACAGAGGTGCCCCTCGCCACGTCATCTCTACCATAACACTTAGAGAAGTACGACACACTCCCCAACAGAGGTGATCATCGCCACGTCATCTCTACCATAACACTTATAGTAGTACGACACACTCCCCAACAGAGGTGATCCTCACCACGTCATCTCTACCATAACACTAATAGTAGTACGACACACTCCCCAACAGAGGTGATCCTCGCCACGTCATCTCTACCATAACACTTAGAGAAGTACGACACACTCCACAATAGAGGTGCCCCACACCACGTCATCTCTACCATAACACTTAGAGAAGTACGACACACTCCCCAACAGAGGTGATCCTCACCACGTCATCTCTACCATAACACTTATAGTAGTACGACACACTCCCCAACAGAGGTGATCCTCGCCACGTCATCTCTACCATAACACATAGAGAAGTACGACACACTCCACAACAGAGGTGCCCCACACCACGTTATCTCTACCATAACACTTATAGTAGTACGACACACTCCCCAACAGAGGTGATCCTCGCCACGTCATCTCTACCATAACACTTAGAGAAGTACGACACACTCCACAACAGAGGTGATCCTCACCACGTCATCTCTACCATAACACTTATAGCAGTACGACACACTCCCCAACAGAGGTGATCCTCGCCACGTCATCTCTACCATAACACTTAGAGAAGTACGACACACTCCCCAACAGAGGTGATCCTCGCCACGTCATCTCTACCATAACACTTAGAGAAGTACGACACACTCCCCAACAGAGGTGATCCTCACCACGTCATCTCTACCATAACACTTACAGTAGTACGACACACTCCCCAACAGAGGTGATCCTCGCCACGTCATCTCTACCATAACACTTAGAGAAGTACGACACACTCCCCAACAGAGGTGCCCCACACCACGTCATCTCTACCATAACAATTAGAGAAGTACGACACACTCCACAACAGAGGTGCCCCACACCACGTCATCTCTACCATAACACTTATAGAAGTACGACACACTCCACAACAGAGGTGCCCCTCACCACGTCATTCTACCATAACATCTTTAGAGGAAGTACGACACACTCCCCAACAGAGGGGTGATCCTCACAATGTCATTCTGCACTATAACACTTAGAGAAGTACGACACACTTCCCCAACAGAGGTGCCCCACACCACGTCATCTCTACCATAACACTTAGAGTAGTACGACACATTCACAACAGAGGTGCCTCTGCACTACTTCATCTCTAACACTACATAACACTTAGAGAAGTACGACACACTCCCCAACAGAGGTGCCCCTCACCACGTCATCTCTACCATAACACTTAGAGAAGTACGACACACTCCCCAACAGAGGTGCCCCTCACCAAGTCATCTCTACCATAACACTTAGAGAAGTACGACACACTCCCCAACAGAGGTGCCCCTCACCACGTCATCTCTACCATAACATTTAGAGTAGTACGACACACTCCCCAACAGAGGTGCCCCACACCACGTCATCTCTACCATAACATTTAGAGTAGTACGACACACTCCCCAACAGAGGTGCCCCACACCACGTCATCTCTACCATAACACTTAGAATAGTACGACACACTCCACAACAGAGGTGCCCCACACCACGTCATCTCTACCATAACACTTAGAGAAGTACGACACACTCCCCAACAGAGGTGCCCCACACCACGTCATCTCTAACATAACACTTAGAGTAGTACGACACACTCCACAACAGAGGTGCCCCACACCACGTCATCTCTACCATAACACTTAGAATAGTACGACACACTCCCCAACAGAGGTGCCCCACACCACGTCTTCTCTACCATAACACTTAGAGAAGTACGACACACTCCACAACAGAGGTGCCCCACACCACGTCATCTCTACCATAACACTAAGAGAAGTACGACACACTCCCCAACAGAGGTGCCCCACACCACGTCATCTCTACCATAACACTTAGAGAAGTACGACACACTCCCCAACTGAGGTGCCCCTCGCCACGTCATCTCTTCCATAACACTTAGAGTAGTACGACACACTCCCCAACAGAGGTGCCCCTCACCACGTCATCTCTTCCATAACACTTATAGTAGTACGACACACTCCCCAACAGAGGTGACCCTCACCACGTCATCTCTACCATAACACTTAGAGAAGTACGACACACTCCACAACAGAGGTGCCCCTCGCCACGTCATCTCTACCATAACACTTAGAGTAGTACGGCACACTCCCCAACAGAGGTGCCCCTCACCACGTCATCTCTATCATAACACTTAGAGTAGTACGACACACTCCCCAACAGAGGTGCCCTCACCACGTCATCTCTACCATAACACTTAGAGTAGTACGGCACACTCCCCAACAGAGGTGCCCCTCACCACGTCATCTCTACCATAACACTTAGAGTAGTACGGCACACTCCCCAACAGAGGTGCCCCTCACCACGTCATCTCTACCATAACACTTAGAGAAGTACGACACACTCCCCAACAGAGGTGCCCCACACCACGTCATCTCTACCATAACACTAAGAGAAGTACGACACACTCCACAACAGAGGTGCCCCACACCACGTCATCTCTACCAGAACACTTAGAGAAGTACGACACACTCCCCAACAGAGGTGATCATCGCCACGTCATCTCTACCATAACACTTATAGTAGTACGACACACTCCCCAACAGAGGTGATCCTCGCCACGTCATCTCTACCATAACACTTAGAGAAGTACGACACACTCCCCAACAGAGGTGATCCTCGCCACGTCATCTCTACCATAACACTTAGAGAAGTACGACACACTCCCCAACAGAGGTGATCCTCACCACGACATCTCTACCATAACACTTACAGTAGTACGACACACTCCCCAACAGAGGTGATCCTCGCCACGTCATCTCTACCATAACACTTAGAGAAGTACGACACACTCCCCAACAGAGGTGCCCCACACCACGTCATCTCTACCATAACAATTAGAGAAGTACGACACACTCCACAACAGAGGTGCCCCACACCACGTCATCTCTACCATAACACTTATAGTAGTACGACACACTCCACAACAGAGGTGCCCCTCACCACGTCATCTCTACCATAACACTTAGAGAAGTACGACACACTCCCCAACAGAGGTGACCCTCGCCACGTCATCTCTACCATAACACTTAGAGAAGTACGACACACTCCCCAACAGAGGTGCCCCACACCACGTCATCTCTACCATAACACTTAGAGTAGTACGACACACTCCACAACAGAGGTGCCCCACACCACGTCATCTCTACCATAACACTTAGAGAAGTACGACACACTCCCCAACAGAGGTGCCCCTCACCAAGTCATCTCTACCATAACACTTAGAGAAGTACGACACACTCCCCAACAGAGGTGCCCCTCACCACGTCATCTCTACCATAACAATTAGAGAAGTACGACACACTCCCCAACAGAGGTGCCCCTCACCACGTCATCTCTACCATAACACTTAGAGTAGTACGACACACTCCCCAACAGAGGTGCCCCACACCACGTCATCTCTACCATAACACTTAGAGTAGTACGACACACTCCCCAACAGAGGTGCCCCACACCACGTCATCTCTACCATAACACTTAGAGTAGTACGACACACTCCACAACAGAGGTGCCCCACACCACGTCATCTCTACCATAACACTTAGAGAAGTACGACACACTCCCCAACAGAGGTGCCCCTCACCACGTCTTCTCTACCATAACACTTAGAGAAGTACGACACACTCCCCAACAGAGGTGCCCCTCACCACGCCATCTCTACCATAACACTTATAGTAGTACGACACACTCCCCAACAGAGGTGCCCCTCGCCACGTCATCTCTACCATAACACTTAGAGTAGTACGACACACTCCCCAACAGAGGTGCCCCTCGCCACGTCATCTCTTCCATAACACTTAGAGTAGTACGACACACTCCCCAACAGAGGTGCCCCTCACCAAGTCATCTCTACCATAACATTTAGAGTAGTACTACATCCTCCCCAACAGAGGTGCCCCTCACCACGTCATCTCTACCATAACACTTAGAGAAGTACGACACACTCCCCAACGGAGGTGCCCCTCACCACGTCATCTCTACCATAACACTTAGAGAAGTACGACACACTCCCCAACAGAGGTGCCACTCGCAACGTCATCTCTACCATAACATTTAGAGAAGTACGACACATTCCCAAACAGAGGTGCCCCTCCACGTCATCTCTACCATAACACTTAGAGAAGTACGACACACACCCCAACAGAGGTGACCCACACCACGTCATCTCTACCATAACATTTAGAGAAGTACGACACACTCCCCAACATAGGTGCCCCACACCACGTCATCTCTACCATAACACTTAGAGAAATACGACACACTCCACAACAGAGGTGCTCCTCACCACGTCATCTCTACCATAACACTTAGAGAAGTACGACACACTCCCCAACATAGGTGCCCCACACCACGTCATCTCTACCATAACACTTAGAGAAGTACGACACACTCCACAACAGAGGTGCCCCTAACCACGTCATCTCTACCATAACATTTAGAGAAGTACGACACATTCCCAAACAGAGGTGCCCCTCACCATGTCATCTCTACCATAACACTTAGAGAAGTACGACACACTCCCCAACACATCACCCTTAGAAGTACGACCCACCTCCCCAACAGAGGTGCCACTCGCCACGTCATCTCTACCATAACATTTAGAGAAGTACGACACATTCCCAAACAGAGGTGCCCTCACCACGTCAACTCTACCATATCCCTTAGAGAAGTACGACACACTCCCCAACAGAGGTGCCCCTCACCACGTCATCTCTACCATAACCTTTAGAGTAGTACGACACCCTCCCCAACAGAGGTGCCACTCGCCACGTCATCTCTACCATAACACTTAGAGTAGTACGGCACACTCCCCAACAGAGGTGCCCCTCACCACGTAATCTGTATCATAACACTTAGTGTAGTACGACACACTCCCCAACAGAGGTGCCCTCACCACGTCATCTCTACCATAACACTTAGAGTAGTACGGCACACTCCCCAACAGAGGTGCCCCTCACCACGTCATCTCTACCATAACACTTAGAGAAGTACGACACACTCCCCAACAGAGGTGCCCCTCACCACGTCTTCTCTACCATAACACTTAGAGAAGTACGACACACACCCCAACAGAGGTGCCCCTCACCACGCCATCTCTACCATAACACTTACAGTAGTACGACACACTCCCCAACAGAGGTGCCCCTCGCCACGTCATCTCTACCATAACACTTAGAGTAGTACGACACACTCCCCAACAGAGGTGCCCCTCGCCACGTCATCTCTTCCATAACACTTTGAGTAGTACGACACACTCCCCAACAGAGGTGCCCCTCACCACGGCATCTCTACCATAACATTTAGAGTAGTACGACACCCTCCCCAACAGAGGTGCCACTCGCCACGTCATCTCTACCATAACACTTAGAGTAGTAGGACACACTCCCCAACAGAGGTGCCCCTCGCCAGGTCATCTCTACCATAACACTTAGAGTAGTACGACACACTCCCCAACAGAGGTGCCCCTCGCCATGTCATCTCTACCATAACACTTAGAGAAGTACGACACACTCCCCAACAGAGGTGCCCCACACCACGTCATCTCTACCATAACACTTAGAGTAGTACGACACACTCCACAACAGAGGTGCCCCTCACCACGTCATCTCTACCATAACACTTAGAGAAGTACGACACACTCCCCAACAGAGGTGCCCCTCACCAAGTCATCTCTACCATAACACTTAGAGAAGTACGACACACTCCCCAACAGAGGTGCCCCTCACCACGTCATCTCTACCGTAACACTTAGAGAAGTACGACACACTCCCCAACAGAGGTGCCCCTCACCACGTCTTCTCTAGCATAACACTTAGAGAAGTACGACACACTCCCCAACAGAGGTGCCCCTCACCACGCCATCTCTACCATAACACTTATAGTAGTACGACACACTCCCCAACAGAGGTGCCCCTCGCCACGTCATCTCTACCATAACACTTAGAGAAGTACGACACACTCCACAACAGAGGTGCCCCACACCACGTCATCTCTACCATAACACTTAGAGAAGTACGACACACTCCCCAACAGAGGTGCCCCACACCACGTCATCTCTACCATAACACTTATAGAAGTACGACACACTCCCCAACAGAGTTGCCACTCGCCACGTCATCTCTACCATAACATTTAGAGAAGTACGACACACTCCACAACAGAGGTGCCACTCGCCACGTCATCTCTACCATAACACTTAGAGTAGTACGGCACACTCCCCAACAGAGGTGCCCCTCACCACGTCATCTCTATCATAACACTTAGAGTAGTACGACACACTCCCCAACAGAGGTGCCCTCACCACGTCATCTCTACCATAACACTTAGAGTAGTACGGCACACTCCCCAACAGAGGTGCCCCTCACCACGTCGTCTCTACCATAACACTTAGAGAAGTACTACACACTCCCCAACAGAGGTGCCCCACACCACGTCAACTCTACTATAACACTTAGAGAAGTACGACACACTCCCCAACAGAGGTGCCCCTCACCACGTCATCTCTACCATAACATTTGAGTAGTACGACACACTCCCCAACAGAGGTGCCCCTCACCACGTCATCTCTACCATAACACATAGAGTAGTACGGCACACTCCCCAACAGAGGTGCCCCTCACCACGTCATCTCTACCATAACACTTAGAGAAGTACGACACACTCCCCAACAGAGGTGCCCCACACCACGTCATCTCTACCATAACCCTTAGAGAAGTACGACACACTCCCCAACAGAGGTGCCCCTCACCACGTCATCTCTACCATAACATTTAGAGAAGTACGACACACTCCCCAACAGAGGTGCCCCTCACCACGTCTTCTCTACCATAACACTTAGAGAAGTACGACACACTCCCCAACAGAGGTGCCCCTCACCACGTCATCTCTACCATAACACTTATAGTAGTACGACGCTCTCCCCAACAGAGGTGCCCCTCGCCACGTCATCTCTACCATAACACTTAGAGTAGTACGACACACTCCCCAACAGAGGTGCCCCTCACCACGTCATCTCTACCATAACACATAGAGTAGTACGGAACACTCCCCAACAGAGGTGCCCCTCACCACGTCATCTCTACCATAACACTTAGAGAAGTACGACACACTCCCCAACAGAGGTGATCCTCACCACGTCATCTCCACCATAACACTTATAGTAGTACGACACACTCCCCAACAGAGGTGATCCTCGCCACGTCATCTCTACCATAACACATAGAGTAGTACGGCACACTCCCCAACAGAGGTGCCCCTCACCACGTCATCTCTACCATAACACTTAGAGAAGTACGACACACTCCCCAACAGAGGTGCCCCTCACCACGTCATCTCTACCATAACACTTAGAGAAGTACGACACACTCCACAACAGAGGTGCCCCACACCACGTTATCTCTACCATAACACTTATAGTAGTACGACACACTCCCCAACAGAGGTGATCCTCGCCACGTCATCTCTACCATAACACTTAGAGAAGTACGACACACTCCACAACAGAGGTGATCCTCACCACGTCATCTCTACCATAACATTTATAGCAGTACGACACACTCCCCAACAGAGGTGATCCTCGCCACGTCATCTCTACCATAACACTTAGAGAAGTACGACACACTCCCCAACAGAGGTGATCCTCGCCACGTCTTCTCTACCATAACACTTAGAGTAGTACGACACACTCCCCAACAAAGGTGCCCCTCGCCATGTCATCTCTACCATAACACTTAGAGAAGTACGACACACTCCCCAACAGAGGTGCCCCACACCACGTCATCTCTACCATAACTTGCCAAGAGTGCGGCCACACTCCACGGAGGATTGCCCCTCACCGTAATCATCTACCATAACATGAAATTGCGACCGCACTCCCCAACGGGGTGCCCCTCACCACGTCATCTCTACCATAACATTTAGAGAAGTACGACACACTCCCCAACAGAGGTGCCCCTCACCACGTCTTCTCTACCATAACACTTAGAGAAGTACGACACACTCCCCAACAGAGGTGCCCCTCACCACGCCATCTCTACCATAACACTTATAGTAGTACGACACACTCCCCAACAGAGGTGCCCCTCGCCACGTCATCTCTACCATAACACTTAGAGAAGTACGACACACTCCACAACAGAGGAGTTGCCCTCGCGATCATCTCTACCATAGCCCAGAAGTGCGGTATACCCAGCGGGATTTTACACCACGTCATCTCTACCGCCAAACAGCAGAGAGTGCGGCGCACTCCCCAGTAACAGAGTTGCTTACCACGTCATCTCTACCATAACACTTAGAGAAGTACGACACACTCCCCAACAGAGTTGCCACTCGCCACGTCATCTCTACCATAACATTTAGAGAAGTACGACACACTCCACAACAGAGGTGCCACTCGCCACGTCATCTCTACCATAACACTTAGAGTAGTACGGCACACTCCCCAACAGAGGTGCCCCTCACCACGTAATCTGTATCATAACACTTAGTGTAGTACGACACACTCCCCAACAGAGGTGCCCTCACCACGTCATCTCTACCATAACACTTAGAGTAGTACGGCACACTCCCCAACAGAGGTGCCCCTCACCACGTCGTCTCTACCATAACACTTAGAGAAGTACTACACACTCCCCAACAGAGGTGCCCCACACCACGTCAACTCTACTATAACACTTAGAGAAGTACGACACACTCCCCAACAGAGGTGCCCCTCACCACGTCATCTCTACCATAACATTTGAGTAGTACGACACACTCCCCAACAGAGGTGCCCCTCACCACGTCATCTCTACCATAACACATAGAGTAGTACGGCACACTCCCCAACAGAGGTGCCCCTCACCACGTCATCTCTACCATAACACTTAGAGAAGTACGACACACTCCCCAACAGAGGTGCCCCTCACCACGTCATCTCTACCATAACACTTAGAGTAGTTCGACACACTCACCAACAGAGGTGCCCCTCACCACGTCATCTCTACCATAACACTTAGAGAAGTACGACACACTCCCCAACAGAGGTGCCCCTCACCACGTCTTCTCTACCATAACACTTAGAGAAGTACGACACACTCCCCAACAGAGGTGCCCCTCACCACGCCATCTCTACCATAACACTTATAGTAGTACGACACACTCCCCAACAGAGGTGCCCCTCGCCACGTCATCTCTACCATAACACTTAGAGTAGTACGACACACTCCCCAACAGAGGTGCCCCTCACCACGTCATCTCTACCATAACACATAGAGTAGTACGGCACACTCCCCAACAGAGGTGCCCCTCACCACGTCATCTCTACCATAACACTTAGAGAAGTACGACACACTCCCCAACAGAGGTGATCCTCACCACGTCATCTCCACCATAACACTTATAGTAGTACGACACACTCCCCAACAGAGGTGATACTCGCCACGTCATCTCTACCATAACACATAGAGTAGTACGGCACACTCCCCAACAGAGGTGCCCCTCACCACGTCATCTCTACCATAACACTTAGAGAAGTACGACACACTCCCCAACAGAGGTGCCCCTCACCACGTCATCTCTACCATAACACTTAGAGAAGTACGACACACTCCACAACAGAGGTGCCCCACACCACGTTATCTCTACCATAACACTTATAGTAGTACGACACACTCCCCAACAGAGGTGATCCTCGCCACGTCATCTCTACCATAACACTTAGAGAAGTACGACACACTCCACAACAGAGGTCATCCTCACCACGTCATCTCTACCATAACATTTATAGCAGTACGACACACTCCCCAACAGAGGTGATCCTCGCCACGCCATCTCTACCATAACACTTAGAGAAGTACGACACACTCCCCAACAGAGGTGATCCTCGCCACGTCATCTCTACCATAACACTTAGAGAAGTACGACACACTCCCCAACAGAGGTGATCCTCACCACGTCATCTCTACCATAACACTTACAGTAGTACGACACACTCCCCAACAGAGGTGATCCTCGCCACGTCATCTCTACCATAACACTTAGAGAAGTACAACACACTCCCCATCAGAGGTGCCCCACACCACGTCATCTCTACCATAACAATTAGAGAAGTACGACACACTCCACAACAGAGGTGCCCCACACCACGTCATCTCTACCATAACACTTATAGTAGTACGACACACTCCACAACAGAGGTGCCCCTCACCACGTCATCTCTACCATAACACTTAGAGAAGTACGACACACTCCCCAACAGAGGTGATCCTCGCCACGTCATCTCTACCATAACACTTAGAGAAGTACGACACACTCCCCAACAGAGGTGCCCCACACCGCGTCATCTCTACCATAACACTTAGAGAAGTACGACACACTCCCCAACAGAGGTGCCCCACACCACGTCATCTCTACCATAACACATAGAGAAGTACGACACACTCCACAACAGAGGTACCCCTCACCATGTCATCTCTACCATAACACTTAGAGAAGTACGACACACTCCCCAACAGAGGTGCCCCTCACCAGTCATCTCTACCATAACACTTAGAGAAGTACGACACACTCCCCAACAGAGGTGCCCCTCACCACGTCATCTCTACCATAACACTTAGAGAAGTACGACACACTCCCCAACAGAGGTGCCCCTCACCACGTCATCTCTACCATAACACTTAGAGTAGTACGACACACTCCCCAACAGAGGTGCCCCTCACCACGTCATCTCTACCATAACACTTAGAGAAGTACGACACACTCCCCAACAGAGGTGCCCCTCACCACGTCATCTCTACCATAACACTTAGAGAAGTACGACACACTCCCCAACAGAGGTGCCCCTCACCACGTCATCTCTACCATAACACTTAGAGAAGTACGACACACTCCCCAACAGAGGTGCCCCTCACCACGTCTTCTCTACCATAACACTTAGAGAAGTACGACACACTCCCCAACAGAGGTGCCCCTCACCACGCCATCTCTACCATAACACTTTTAGTAGTACGACACACTCCCCAACAGAGGTGCCCCTCGCCACGTCATCTCTACCATAACACTTAGAGTAGTACGACACACTCCCCAACAGAGGTGCCCCTCACCACGTCATCTCTACCATAACACATAGAGTAGTACGGCACACTCCCCAACAGAGGTGCCCCTCACCACGTCATCTCTACCATAACACTTAGAGAAGTACGACACACTCCCCAACAGAGGTGATCCTCACCACGTCATCTCCACCATAATACTTATAGTAGTACGACACACTCCCCAACAGAGGTGATCCTCGCTACGTCATCTCTACCATAACACTTAGAGAAGTACGACACACTCCCCAACAGAGGTGCCCCTCACCACGTCTTCTCTAGCATAACACTTAGAGAAGTACGACACACTCCCCAACAGAGGTGCCCCTCACCACGCCATCTCTACCATAACACTTATAGTAGTACGACACACTCCCCAACAGAGGTGCCCCTCGCCACGTCATCTCTACCATAACACTTAGAGTAGTACGACACACTCCCCAACAGAGGTGCCCCTCGCCACGTCATCTCTACCATAACACTTAGAGAAGTACGACACACTCCCCAACAGAGGTGCCCCACACCACGTCATCTCTACCATAACACTTAGAGCAGTACGACACACTCCACAACAGAGGTGCCCCACACCACGTCATCTCTACCATAACACTTAGAGAAGTACGACACACTCCCCAACAGAGGTGCCCCACACCACGTCATCTCTACCATAACACTTAGAGAAGTACGACACACTCCCCAAAAGAGGTGCCCCACACCACGTCATCTCTACCATAACACTTAGAGAAGTACGACACACTCCCCAACAGAGGTGCCCCTCACCACGTCTTCTCTACCATAACACTTAGAGAAGTACGACACACTCCCCAACAGAGGTGCCCCTCACCACGCCATCTCTACCATAACACTTATAGTAGTACGACACACTCCCCAACAGAGGTGCCCCTCGCCACGTCATCTCTACCATAACACTTAGAGTAGTACGACACACTCCCCAACAGAGGTGCCCCTCGCCACGTCATCTCTTCCATAACACTTAGAGTAGTACGACACACTCCCCAACAGAGGTGCCCCTCACCACGTCCTCTCTACCATAACATTTAGAATAGTACGACACCCTCCCCAACAGAGGTGCCACTCGCCACGTCATCTCTACCATAACACTTAGAGTAGTAGGACACACTCCCCAACAGAGGTGCCCCTCGCCAGGTCATCTCTACCATAACACTTAGCGTAGTACGACACACTCCCCAACAAAGGTGCCCCTCGCCATGTCATCTCTACCATAACACTTAGAGAAGTACGACACACTCCCCAACAGAGGTGCCCCACACCACGTCATCTCTACCATAACACTTAGAGATGTACGACACACTCCACAACAGAGGTGCCCCTCACCACGTCATCTCTACCATAACACTTAGAGAAGTACGACACACTCCCCAACAGAGGTGCCCCTCACCACGTCATCTCTACCATAACACTTAGAGAAGTACGACACACTCCCCAACAAAGGTGCCCCTCACCACGTCATCTCTACCATAACACTTAGAGAAGTACGACACACTCCCCAACAGAGGTGCCCCTCACCACGTCATCTCTACCATAACACTTAGAGAAGTACG
>CM034534.1:2446271-2511829 GCA_020002185.1 Paraescarpia echinospica | reverse complement strand
AATCAAGGAGACCCACCGGTGGTGCCACTTCCCGTGCTGGTGAAGGGATGCCAACAAGAGGTAATTACCGTATTGCTATACGCAAGTTTTCTATATGTCATTCACGTTAAGCACATGTGTTTTGATAAAAGAAACATTTGTTACAAATATGATGCAAGAAAAATAATAGTTTCGAATCTCTGCTTTAAATTGTGTATGTATAGCACTTTTGTTGTGGCATCATAATGATGTGTATAATTATGTGTATGCGCCCCTGACACATACATCCTCCTATGCAAAGCAACAATGCAAGACAAGTGTAGATTGAAATAGGCCAACTTAATGACATTTAGCTTTATTCGTTTACATAACTCATAAACTACAACATAAATCCATCAATACATCAATGTTGCTAACCAATACCTACAAGTCGTAGACATATTACCAACCACCAGTACGAACTATCTCACGACACTATATTTACCATTGACACCGTATCGATGGGGGTCACTCCGCCACCAGGTCACCTAAAATCAAATGTGACCGACCCCCACCAACTAAACGCCACGCATTGTTACCGACATTGATGTCATTAAAACAACACCACCACCGTTAGAATGTAACTATTAAACCGATTTCATAAATATATGCCACATACGTAAGATACCCCTGCTGTCTCCGCCACTGTCAGAGACGCAGGTATAACTTAACGCTACCATATAGTTTAGCAACCGCTGCTGCCTCCGCCCCTGTCAGAGACATATCCCTACTGCTAACTTCTAGAAACACTGCTCCCCCTATACAAGTAAGATATACCGCTGCTGCCTCCGCCCCTGTCAGAGACATATCCCTACTGCCAACTTCTAGAAACACTGCTCCCCTATACAAGTAAGATATACCGCTGCTGCCTCCGCCCCTGTCAGAGACATATCTGCCAACTTCTAGAAACACTGCTCCCCCTATACAAGTAAGATATACCGCTGCTGCCTCCGCCCCTGTCAGAGACATATCCCTACTGCCAACTTCTAGAAACACTGCTCCCCCTATACAAGTAAGATATACCGCTGCTGCCTCCGCCCCTGTCAGAGACATATCCCTACTGCCAACTTCTAGAAACACTGCTCCCCTATACAAGTAAGATATACCGCTGCTGCCTCCTCCCCTGTCAGAGACATATCCCTACTGCCAACTTCTAGAAACACTGCTCCCCTACCGTCAAGATATACCGCTGCTGCCTCCGCCCTGTCAGAGACATATCCCTACTGCCAACTTCTAGAAACACTGCTCCCCCTATACAAGTAAGATATACCGCTGCTGCCTCCGCCCCTGTCAGAGACATATCCCTACTGCCAACTTCTAGAAACACTGCTCCCCCTATACAAGTAAGATATACCGCTGCTGCCTCCGCCCCTGTCAGAGACATATCCCTACTGCCAACTTCTAGAAACACTGCTCCCCCTATACAAGTAAGATATACCGCTGCTGCCTCCGCCCCTGTCAGAGACATATCCCTACTGCCAACTTCTAGAAACACTGCTCCCCCTATACAAGTAAGATATACCGCTGCTGCCTCCGCCCCTGTCAGATACATATCCCTACTGCCAACTTCTAGAAACACTGCTCCCCCTATACAAGTAAGATATATCGCTGCTGCCTCCGCCCCTGTCAGAGACATCCCTACTGCCAACTTCTAGAAACACTGCTACCCCTATACAAGTAAGATATACCGCTGCTGCCTCCGCCCCTGTCAGAGACATATCCCTACTGCCAACTTCTAGAAACACTGCTCCCCCTATACAAATAAGATATACCACTGCTGGCTCTGCCACTGTAAATATGTATGAAAGCAGCTTCATTGTGTCCATGTCATTGTTTTATGATTTTAAACAACAGTCGCAATACTTTATTGAATAAATTACTGCATTTGTCTTTCTAGAAATGATTGAATACACCTTCCTTATGGAACTTGCCCAGCAAAACATAACGTCGACGGAGCAGCTCCAGCTGGGAGTATTCCTCAAGATTAAACCGTCTTCAGTCCGAGACATCATGCGTGACTCCGACGATGCGGTGATCAACTCATTCGCCATTTTGGAAGCCTGGGTAGATTCGAGAAAGAATGTAGGGAAACCTAGCATCATGTACGATGAACTCAGCAGAGCGTGTGTTCATATAAAACGGGCAGACTTCGTTGACATGGTTCGGTGCGGTGAGTGTGCAGCTGTGACGGGTGGTAATTTCTTGACAAATTATTTGTCGTAGTTTATTGTTGAACATTTTATGTAAAGCCGGGAATGTAGATACATGAAAGATAATGTTAGCCACAGCTACAATACTATTAACTATGCAACACAAATGATCTCTTCGTTTCTGACGATAATGATGTGTTCAACATAGAAGCGGTGCATGAACATGGGAGGCGGTAGTTACGACGTGAACGGATTAATCATGACCGCATATGTCGCACCTTTGTAGATGAAATGTATCGATCGTCACCGGAAGTCAATTTCCGTATTGGCTGCGTAAAATGCAGTGTTTTATATATATATATATATATATGTGTGTGTGTGTGTGTGTGTGTGTGTGTGTGTGTGTGTGTGTGTGTGTGTGTGTGTGTGTGTGTGTGTGTGTGTGTGTGTGTGTGTGTGTGTGTGTGTGTGTGTAATATATGATAGGACACATGTACCCGCTAGTTGTCATCGTACAACAAAACAACGCTACATATATATTTAAAACCCCAAACACAGTTTACTAGTTTGCTACGGAGTAAAGTGCAACGTTAAGAATGCATACTACACTCTATAAGAACACACATTTTGGTCACATAACACAATATATATTACAAATATCAAAATAACATTAATTAATTTCAAATTGTTTATTGATGTAATTATTAAACACACACACACACACACACACACACACACACACACACACACACACACACACACACACACACACACACACACACACACACACACACACACACATGTATATATACATACATTCATACATCTATACACACACACATGTATACATACATACATGCATACATGCATGCATGCATGCATGCATACATACATACATACATACATACATACATACATACATACATAAACATATATCGTGACTGTTTTAGAGCAAGTGCGCCAACTGAATGAAACATTGAAGAAATCGAGGGAAACTGCACAATCGTGCAAAAAGAATTCGAACGGTACATACATTGTGAAACTGGTAACAAAACATGTCTGTACAATTAATGGTCATCCTTATAGTACATCACTCTTACGGATGGTGGGGATCTCAGAGTCAGGGTGACGAAGCATTGTGTGGGGTGGGGGTTTGGAAGGCTGATGTAACGATTAACAACGAAAATGTTTACTTGTTTACCTGTCAATATCAAACTGATAGTAATAGTTGCACCGACAGTTACATTCTAAAGTGTGCTTTTGGTGTCGTGATTGTATCGATACAAAGAAGTGCTTCCAGTGCAATGGCTTCAATACATATGCCATAACCGCCAACATGATTTGTTTCAGAGCAAATGCTACTTGTGAAAGTGGAACTGAGACAGACCGAGGAGCAGCTTGAGGAGACAACACGAGAACTACAGCAGACCAAAACGGAGTCACAGCAGACACAAACAAAATTACAGAAGACACAAACGGACTTCCAGAAGATGCAGACGGAGCTGCAGAAGACACAAACGGACTTCCAGAAGAGTCAGACAGAGCTGCAGAAGACACAAACAGAGTTGCAGAAAACAAAAGCGGAGTTGCAGGACACTCAAACGGAGTTACAGATGACTGGTAAAAGGACCTGTGCCCCGAAAGCTGGTGTGCAGAAACCAGGTACGTTTTATTATATTTGGTAGGAGGGCGTTGTTCTCCTGCACAGCGTGGCTCTTCATCCATTTACAAAACATTGGTCAATGAATGTGGAGCTCCAACGTCCTCATTCTCGAAAATATTACCAATGCGTGATGTAATACTTGATTAAGTATATTCGCTATTATCATCCTTTGAATAAACACTTTCCAAATTGTCTTTGAACACACGTTTGCCCATGTGTTCTACGAATGCTACTTATTGATTGCCATATATACAACAGGAAATACGGGTCCTGTATATACGCCGGCAATGCAAATATTATGTGTGTTTCTAATACTAAGCTTACGTTTGTGAAACGAGCTTTGTCTCTAGGTGCACCTAAACTTTGGAATCAGCTCCCCATTACCATAGATTCATCTGAAACTGTAGCTTTCCTTCATTATCATAACTCAAGACTTATTTGTTTGAAATTGCACTCCCACCCTAAATCTTTGGCGGGTCTTTGCTCTAATGATGACTCTTTGTGTCCACATTCTTGTTTTCATTAGTGATTATTGTATGTATATAGAAGTTAACTACTATATAACTATTATATCATGCCGGTGGAGGTGTTCATAAATATTACAACAATAATGACTGTTTCAGATCCTACCAAGGAAATGATCGATGCTCTTACGACTGCGGCAAAGCCAGGTACGCTACCTTGGTACTACGTTCGCTTACAAATACTATGCAGTAGTCGCATATGTTTATTTGTGCTGATGTAAAGTCAGCACAAATAAACACAAGTAGTCGCACAGGTTTATTTGTGCTGGTGCAAAGTCAGCACAGATAAACACAAGTAGTCGCATAGGTTTATTTGTGCTGGTGCAAAGTCAGCACAGATAAACACAAGTAGTCGCATAGGTTTATTTGTGCTGATGTAAAGTCAGAAACTTTGTGAGTTTTCGAATTGTGTCATGTATTGACGCCTCTGTGGTAAAATATACCTGTGGTCACGTCGGATTTATGTGCCCACATTCCAACGAACATCGCAGTGTTCCTGATATGAAGATGTATGTAGACAACTGTGTGCGTGGACATTTCAAGGAGTGCCAACTTACACACCCTGGGGCTTCTAATGGCCGTCATATAATATATATGCATATATATGTATATACATATATATATATAATATATATATAATCATATATATGCTAGACAAAACACGGCGTAGCTACTGAAATGGTAATCAGGTTTGGATTGTTACGTGAAATATCCGATTGTGTATCGGATGAATGCAAATATAAAAGTAGGTATACTATTGTTTCATTGTATATATATATACATATATATAAATATATATATATTGGAGAAGGATAGGAGTATGGTAGTTGTGTAACAGGAATATCAAACAAGTTCATTCAAGCTGCGTGTGTGTTACGTCTACAGTGCACGGGGAGAGTGACAAAGACAAGAAGCTCCGGGCCCTCTGCGTGATGGCGATGCTGAGGGTGCATGGACGGCCGGAGCTGTGGAGGCACGTCGCCAAGTACATTGTGGAGAACGGGTGGTTGGACATGGGAGGAGTGTTGACAAGTACCAACCTGCCGGACCTGCTGCACCTGATTTCATCAGGTGCAGCATCCGACATCCAGAAACTAGAGTGAGTGGACATCTGATTTGAATATGCCTACTTAGCCACATCCGACATGACCAATGTACCCAATCTCGCACCCACCACAGTCTACTTAGCCACATCCGACATGACCGATGTACCCACTCTCACACCCACCACAGTCTACTTAGCCACATCCGAGATGACCAATGTACCCACTCTCACATCCACCAGTCAACTTAGCCACATCTGAGATGACCGATGTACCCACTCTCACATCCACCACAGTCTACTTAGCCACATCCGAGATGACCGATGTACCCACTCTCACATCAACCACAGTCTACTTAGCCACATCTGAGATGACCAATGTACCCACTCTCGCACCCACCACAGTCTTCTTAGCCACATCCGACATGACCGATGTACCCACTCTCACATCCACCACAGTCTACTTAGCCACATCTGAGATGACCGATGTACCCACTCTCACACCCACCACAGTCTACTTAGCCACATCCGAGATGACCAATGTACCCACTCTCACATCCACCAGTCAACTTAGCCACATCTGAGATGACCGATGTACCCACTCTCACATCCACCACAGTCTACTTAGCCACATCCGAGGTGACCAATGTACCCGCTATCACATCCACCAGTCTACTTAGCCACATCTGAGATGACCAATGTACCCACTCTCACATCCACCACAGTCTACTTAGCCACATCTGAGATGACCAATGTACCCGCTCTCACATCCACCAGTCTACTTAGCCACATCTGAGATGACCAATGTACCCACTCTCACACCCACCACAGTCTACTTAGCCACATCTGAGATGACCAATGTACCCACTCTCACACCCACCACAGTCTACTTAGCCACATCCGAGATGACCAATGTACCAGCTCTCACATCCACCACAGTCTACTTAGCCACATCTGAGATGACCAATGAACCCACTCTCACACCCACCACAGTCTACTTAGCCACATCTGAGATGACCAATGTACCCGCTCTCACACCCACCACAGTCTACTTAGCCACATCCGAGATGACCAATGTACCAGCTCTCACATCCACCACAGTCTACTTAGCCACATCCGAGATGACCAATGTACCAGCTCTCACATCCACCACAGTCTACCTAGCCACATCTGAGATGACCAATGTACCCACTCTCACACCCACCACTGTCTACTTAGCCACATCAGAGATGACCAATGTACCCACTCTCACACCCACCACAGTCTACTTAGCCACATCTGAGATGACCAATGTACCCACTCTCACACCCACCACAGTCTACTTAGCCACATCTGAGATGACCAATGTACCCACTTTCACATCCACCACAGTCTACTTAGCCACATCTGAGATGACCAATGTACCCACTCTCGCACCCACCACAGTCTTCTTAGCCACATCCGACATGACCGATGTACCCACTCTCACATCCACCACAGTCTACTTAGCCACATCTGAGATGACCAATGTACCCACTCTCACATCCACCACAGTCTACTTAGCCACATCCGAGATGACCAATGTACCCACTCTCACACCCACCACAGTCTACTTAGCCACATCTGAGATGACCAATGTACCCACTCTCGCACCCACCACAGTCTTCTTAGCCACATCCGACATGACCGATGTACCCACTCTCACATCCACCACAGTCTACTTAGCCACATCTGAGATGACCAATGTACCCACTCTCACATCCACCACAGTCTACTTAGCCACATCTGAGACGACTAATGTACCCACTCTCACATCCACCACAGTCTACTTAGCCACATCTGATATGACCAATGTACCCACTCTCACATCCACCACAGTCTACTTAGCCACATCTGAGATGACCAATGTACCCACTCTCACATCCACCACAGTCTACTTAGCCACATCTGAGATGACCAATGTACCCACTCTCACATCCACCACAGTCTACTTAGCCACATCTGAGATGACCAATGTACCCACTCTCACACCCACCACAGTCTACTTAGCCACATCCGAGATGACCAATGTACCCACTCTCACATCCATCACAGTCTACTTAGCCACATCTGAGATGACCAATGTACCCACTCTCACATCCACCACAGTCTACTTAGCCACATCTGAGATGACCAATGTACCCACTCTCACATCCACCAGTCTACTTAGCCACATCTGTGATGACCAATGTACCCACTCTCACACCCACCACAGTCTACTTAGCCACATCTGAGATGACCGATGTACCCACTTTCACATCCACCACAGTCTACTTAGCCACATCCGAGATGATCGATGTACCCACTCTCACATCCACCACAGTCTACTTAGCCACATCCGAGATGACCGATGTACCCACTCTCTCACCCACCACAGTCTACTTAGCCACATCTGAGATGACCGATGTACCCACTCTCACATCCACCACAGTCTACTTAGCCACATCTGAGATGACCAATGTACCCACTCTCACACCCACCACAGTCTACTTAGCCACATCCGAGATCCGACAACGACCCCTCTCGTCTACTTAGCCACATCCGACATGACCAATGTACCCACTCTCGCACCCACCACAGTCTACTTAGCCACATCCGAGATGACCAATGTACCCACTCTCACATCCACCAGTCTACTTAGCCACATCTGAGATGACCGATGTACCCACTCTCACATCCACCACAGTCTACTTAGCCACATCCGAGATGACCGATGTACCCACTCTCACATCCACCACAGTCTACTTAGCCACATCCGAGATGACCGATGTACCCACTCTCACATCCACCACAGTCTACTTAGCCACATCCGAGATGACCGATGTACCCACTCTCACACCCACCACAGTCTACTTAGCCACATCCGAGATGACCGATGTACCCATTCTCACATCCACCACAGTCTACTTAGCCACATCGGAGATGACCAATGTACCCACTCTCACATCCACCACAGTCAACTTAGCCACATCCGAGATGACCAATGTACCCACTCTCACATACACCACAGTCTACTTAGCCACATCTGAGATGACCGATGTACCCACTCTCACATCCACCACAGTCTACTTAGCCACATCTGAGATGACCAATGTACCCGCTCTCACACCCACCACAGTCTACTTAGCCACATCTGAGATTACCAATGTACCCGCTCTCACATCCACCACAGTCTACTTAGCAACATCCGACATGACCAATGTACCCACTCTCACATCCACCACAGTCTACTTAGCGACATCTGAGATGACCGATGTACCCACTCTCACACCCACCACAGTCTACTTAGCCACATCTGAGATGACCAATGTACCCACTCTCACATCCAATACAGTCTACTTAGCAACATCCGAGATGACCAATGTACCCACTCTCACATCCACCACAGTCTACTTAGCCACATCCGACATGACCAATGTACCCACTCTCGCACCCACCACAGTCTACTTAGCCACATCCGAGATGACCGATGTACCCACTCTCACATCCACCACAGTCTACTTAGCCACATCCGAGATGACCGATGTACCCACTCTCACATCCACCACAGTCTACTTAGCCACATCTGAGATGACCAATGTACCCACTCTCACACCCACCACAGTCTACTTAGCCACATCCGAGATGACCGATGTACCCACTCGCACACCCACCACAGTCTACTTAGCCACTTCCGACATGACCAATGTACCCACTCTCACATCCACCACAGTCTACTTAGCCACATCTGAGATGACCAATGTACCCACTCTCACATCCACCACAGTCTACTTAGCCACATCTGAGATGACCAATGTACGCACTCTCACATCCACCACAGTCTACTTAGCCACATCTGAGATGACCAATGTACCCACTCTCACACCCACCACAGTCTACTTAGCCACATCCGACATGACCAATGTACCCACTCTCATATCCACAACAGTCTACTTAGCCACATCTGAGATGACCAATGTACCCACTCTCACATCCACCACAGTCTACTTAGCCACATCTGAGATGACCAATGTACGCACTCTCACACCCACCACAGTCTACTTAGCCACATCTGAGATGACCAATGTACCCACTCTCACACCCACCACAGTCTACTTAGCCACATCTGAGATGACCAATGTACGCACTCTCACACCCACCACAGTCTACTTAGCCACATCTGAGATGACCAATCTACGCACTCTCACACCCACCACAGTCTACTTAGCCACATCTGAGATGACCAATGTACGCACTCTCACATCCACCACAGTCTACTTAGCCACATCTGAGATGACCAATGTACCCGCTCTCACACCCACCACAGTCTACTTAGCAACATCTGAGATTACCAATGTACGCACCCTCACACCCACCACAGTCTACTTAGCCACATCTGAGATGACTAATGTACGCACTCTCACACCCACCATAGTCTACTTAGCCACTTCTGAGATGACCAATGTACGCACTCTCACACCCACCACAGTCTACTTAGCCACATCTGAGATGACCAATGTACGCACTCTCGCACCCACCACAGTCTACTTAACCACATCTGAGATGACCAATGTACACACTCTCACACCCACCACAGTCTACTTAGCTACATCTGAGATGACCAATGTACGCACTCTCACATCCACCATAGTTTACTTAGCCACATCTGAGATGACCAACGTACCCACTCTCACACCCACCACAGTCTACTTAGCCACATCTGAGATAACCAATGTACCCACTCTCACATCCACCAGTCTACTTAGCCACATCTGAGATGACCAATGTACCCACTCTCGCACCCACCACAGTCTACTTAGCAACATCCGACATGACCGATGTACCCACTCTCACACCCACCACAGCTACTTAGCCACATCTGAGATGACCGATGTACCCACTCTCGCACCAACCACAGTCAGGTTGTAATATCGAAAACGTGATTTGATTCACTGAGTAGTTGAACACACGTCGCGACACCAACATGTTGATAGGTATACGAGCATAATCATACCTCTGTTTTACTAAGAAGCCTAGTGATATTTATTGGTGATATATTAATACGGTTCACGTAATGTGTGGCAAAACGTTGTCTGATGCTAATTTATTTTGGAAAATATGCATCATACGAACATTGTTTTTTGTAATTTCAATGTATAAATTGTAAATTGCACGTTTTTGCTAATATTTAATTTGCAAGAGGTGTTACCCTATAGTTTAGTTCTGCAGGCATGCTGCTTACAGGAAAATTAGAAAGGAATACATAAATGACTGTAGTGATGACTAAAAATTAAACATCCATTTAGGAAATGTCGCATTGCTGTTAGTGTTTTATTGTATTTTCTTATCCTTGCAGAATTTTTGAACCATTGATACAATTAATGTATAATTTGTATGCATGATAGTAATAAGTTTTCTTTCTTAATTTTCTTAATTTCATGCCATTAATGTGAAATCTATATCATAATCATATTATCCGTGTGTTTTCTCATGTGGATTCCTATTCAGCTTCATATATTAATTTATATATAGAAGTTTGTTGTTATTATTATTATTATATATAATAAAATAATTAAACCTCATTACTTTTAATCTATGCGAGGAGTAAATAGGCCAGTTCTAGTGCTAGATCAATATGTAGATATAGTTTATTACAGTCCCTATACAGGAACACTGTAGTATATGTATTGCCAGCGACATACGGCGAATGCATTAGAATTACGTTAGTTCAACATTTGCCTGCAGGTGGTAGCACTGTCACGTTAGCGCCAGATCAGATGTCGTCTGCTTGAAATAGCCGCTTCCATGCCGGTTTCTATTCAGAGTTCTATATAATTAGTTTTATCTAAAACCTGTATAAATAACGGCAATCCAATCAATGCCTAATTAACATCATGTAACAAGGTAAGTATAACACAGTAAGTTGTGTACATATCTGTCAAGAAAACAACAAATACACCATTTCATTTGCATAGTTTATTTTCCCGCCGGAACAATATAATGTTAATCAACTACAAAGTTGAAGCAGCAACAATCATGCTTTATGTTCTGATCCTGTTGTAGCAAGAGGAAAGGTAAGGCAAACTATAATCAGCACCTAATCATCATTGTTATCTTATTGAAGATCTCAAAATCATAGACAGCTATTATGTCATTTATGAGTATTATATCTTTGCCGTTGTGACTTGTGTTAATTTTGAAAATACAGCATACAACAGGCAACTTAACTCTGATGTATAATATTCCTGGGTACATGAACTCAACAGTCGTCAACACTTAATTGACAGGGTTTAGCCAACATTGCAACAACAACAAACACATATCAACAAAAGTCAAAACGAGTAAGTTATAAAGCCTACAAAATGGCTACATCTTGCGACAACAATATAAGAGATTTTATATTATGTTATCAATGTTTTCATTAATAATTTTGTACTGCAATTGTTTTCAAATGTCACTTTTATTGTTTCAGTTTAAAACGCCCAGTCGCCAGAGCGGTCTCACAGGTTGATTATGATGCTAATTGTGAATGTTGTTTGTAGAAGTGTCCAGGTCACTGACCGCTCGTTGTAATACAAAGTATGTCATTGCTCCGGACGCGGCCGACTAAAATGAAACAAACTGAACACAAAGTGTCGTCCAAATCTGTTGTTTGTCGCCGCATAATGAGACACGGCGTCGACACATTCGTGAGCAGGAAACATTAAACAGTTGTTATTTAAGGGAATGTGACAGACTTGAGCAGGAAAGTGTTGTCAATTGTGTTGTTGGTCAGTGGTCAGTGAGTGTAGTGGACACGAGTGGACAACATGCGACAGTTTATCGTGTGTTGTAGACGTATTATGTAGTTTAATGTGCGACAGCGAGTGACGGGGTCGTGAGTTTGTCGAGTTTAATCAACCAATATATTTCATCCACAGGTTGAAGGACAACGTCGCCGTATTTCGTGACGACGACGTGGCGCGGAGGCTGGGGACAGTCGTCGCGTCTCTGTCACAACTCAGTGTCATATAGTAAGTTTAATTATTTATTACAACATGTGTTGACAGTGTAGTAGTAGTAGTAGTAGTAGTAGTTGTTGTTGTGTTAATGTAGACATGTCGTCGTGGGAGAGTTGAGAGAAGTGAGTTTGTGAGACGACAGATGTGTGTTGTTGGTGACATAAAACAACTCGTTGTTTACGTTACAGCCTCGACGGGTGTCAACTGTCGGACGACGGCCTCCGACACATCGTGGAAGGCGTCGTCCGAGGCTGTCCACGGTTGACCTGGCTCGCGTAAGGACACATTTCCTTATTCACCCCACATCACTTCACATTTACCCCGTCACACTAATGATGACTTAACCAAATTATACACATAAATTACCTAATTATTGTTAACATTTCATAAACTAACTTTTTAATCGAACTGTTTAAATTGTAAATTAAAGCCACATTTAAACTACTTTGTGCATTAATATAATGTAAACAATTTGGTGCACAAATAAAATAAGTGTCATTGAAAGAGTGAAATATGTGTCGCGAGCGCGTTGTGTCAACGTCACACGTTAATCACAGGTAATTGTTGACAATACAGTAAATAGTTGTTTATTCACCCCACCACATTTACACCCCCTCGTGACTTGTCGCTGATGTAGTCGGGTTATTTGTGTGTAGATGGACGTTGTTTATGTTTGTGTGTTTAGTGAGGTGAGAGAAAGTGTGACCAGACGTCGTCACTCGTGTCTCCTTCTTTACAGGTGTTGTGACGACAGAGACGACAGAGACAGTCAGTTGACATCAGACAGTGAGGAGACCCTCAGACGGCTCCTCACCCGACTACCCGGGGTGAAGATAGAGTAAGTCTTTACTACATGCACGTGTTAGTGTGTTGACAGTGTGTACAGAGCTGTGTGAGTGTCGTGTGTCACCCCGTGTCCTCTCTCTTCCAGTCTGTGGTGGTCCCTGTCACCCTCGCCGTGGATCAGTCGTCTCTGGGCCGACTTCCCCCGGAGGGTTCGTTAGGTAAGTGACTTGTCTACAGTCGCCGTCCACGTGACACACCAACCACACAACTGACAAATAACACACCCTCACAACTCTGTCCAACTCGTCAACGACCACCGAGTGTCACCAAATGTCGACTTTATTAGACACGGCTGTAGAAAGTGCCGCGAGTGATAAACAACAGCGTCCGACCGACCTTCACCTTAGGTCACGTCAGACGTACGGGCGGCTGTGCAATGTATCACAAAGTATCAAAAGTCGCCAGAGTCGCTACGTCTGACGTGGCATTTGGTGAAATGTAGAAAGAGGTTTTAATCGTGGCCCATCTGGCCACGATTAAAACCTCTTTCAAGATGACGTGGGAAACACTGGACAATTAACAAGGAAATAAATTAATAGGCCCAGTAGATTGTTTTTATAGATATCTTTCTTACCTGAGTTCCCGTCGTATAGATCAGGGTTTTAAGGACATACATTACACTAATTTTGAAACATATCTAGAAATAATGATGCTACATTGATGACATTTTGACAGATGTGTTCCTTTCTATATTCTCTATGCAATGTCGAAGATATATTTTATGTATTGTCATTATTTAATATTAAAATATTTTCCATTACTATCACTATAAAATAAAATAAAAATATATCTTCGACATTGCATAGAGTAAGGTTTTGTAAATAAGAAATAGAAAGAATTACATTGATTACTGCATTATATTGGAGGAGCTACAATGTTTCCAAATTATGCTTTTTTCACTATCCGGCGGCCATCTTTGATTGTTGCCATGGAAACGGGGGTCTGGCAAAAAATTCAACGTATTTTATTCAGTAAGACCTACATTCAAATATGGGCACAAAACATATTAATTATGCATGCCATATTGCCCCTTAATAGCATGACTTGATAGATTTGATCTATTCATTCGTCTATTGCAGATTATAACTGGCCAACTACATGTCGTACACCACTACTGATGACATCACTCCCAAGACACCACCCCTGAGTACACCACCCTTGAAGACACCACCCCTGAATACACCACTGTACACAACTGTTGTTTAACACTGTATATAATGCGAGATACCCACATCTATAACATGTTATGCGAGATTGTCATATCGCGTTCAGGGGAATGTGTCGGAACTGTTGCGTTTGCATATTTCCAACATTTATCATCATCATTAGCACGGGTAACAAGTTATCTTCACCTTTACCCGATTTAGTCACGTACAGTTATCTGGTGAAGTTTTATATCGTTAGTAATGGAAATTAAGCAGCAAGGCATATATTAGACATACGTGGTAACAAGCTAGAAATAGTAGTAAACACAAATACTACTAGGTAGCTAATTTCCTTAAAATAGCTGCGCTGTCTGCATCTAAGTGGGATTGTAGTCTCTGTATGTGAATTGTCTTGTGTTGGAGATCATTGCAGATAATCTGAGACGAACACCTGGCGTTTGATTGACCGATCACTTGTGTTTACTTTTATAATCACCAGAGGCGAGTTTTTGGTACCTTAATTAAATACTATTTACACGGTCAGATTTCACCAAACTAAATTACTACACATGTATATATATCTCAGCTTTGTGTCGTCTATTTTATACTATTTTTGTGTATCTGAACTTGCTGATTATTTGAGTGATATTTTTAGTTATTCCACAGTCAATTTTGTTCTCGTGACGTTTCGACTGCTTTCAGCAGTCTTCTTCAGACGACTACCGCTAGATGGCGACACGGTAGTCCTTCAGACTGAAATAAGTAAAAATATCACTCATTTGAACCACCCAGTCTGATGAACTCTTCACTCATGCTGATTATGTGTTTGTAATAAATACACTATTACTATTCTCTTAATTTTAATGTCTTCAAGGCATTTGCCCATATTTTTAATTATAGTTTTTTTTAACATATCTCCCAATCAACGTTCTGGTAACACTTGCTATGCCTAATGAGTTTGGGGTTTGAAGTTTTTTTGGTAAAATTGTAGTTGAATTTATTGTTCTTGATTCTAAGTTGTACAAGGGTCACCCGTATGGTACGTCATACGCTTAGGGAAGTGGGGGTCTTTGGGGTAGCGTCAGGAAGCCCTACATGGAGGTGTGGTATGTCTTGGACTTGGATCAACAGCCCGGTGCGACTACCCACGGAGCTACCGCCCCACCCATCCCTCGTCAATCATTACACCTAATGAAAGTGCTTAGGTCTAAACATGGACATTTGGCAGTGTTGTTTATTATTCGCGACGCATATTGCTTTATTCTTCCCTTGAATTATTTATAAATACACATGCGACGAGTGAATATATTGGGTGGGGTCTTTCTCAAAACGAACATAGGCGGTCTAGGCCTAGTTTCAGAGGGGCCATCGTTACCATGAGTGGACTCTAAATAGTCCAAATTTGGTATGAAGGCTATGTGGATGGCACCTACTCGGGGAAAAAGTACGCAGTGTAGGGGCCTAAAATAACTACAGCACCGACAAGAATGGTGACGTAATTATGACAGGATACATGTGGCTCCACCACGTAGACAGCTGGTGTGACAACCTCGTGAAACTGCATGGCAAATAGCCAATTCAATGTCGCCATCTAGTGATTAACTAATAAGTATTCTAAAACCAAGCACAACGTCACTATAAGACAATTTCCGAGGCGCATCCGCAGTACGGTTGTGGGTCACCTCAGCGGCTAGTGCCAAGATTTGCATTGATTCAGATGAGCACCAGACATTACTATGCTATCATTTACATGGGCTAAACCGGATTAACACGTATATCAGATAGTATCTTCCAATTAGCCTTTGCTTTCAACTTGCCATAGTTTGCCATACGTACGCAAGGGCGTGCATACGCGCGCACGCACACACAAGCACGCACACGTATTCAGACAGGCACAGCGTACACAGTTTTATCGTGCATTATCGTGCAACACAGAATCGTTATATAAATTTCATATATTATATGAACTTTGTATAACAATGCTTTAAAAAAAAAGTGTCCAACTGCCTGTGTTTGTACAGTTTGGAATTGTCCTACATCTACCACACGACTGTCACACAACACGCGCATACATACCCACGCACGCACACACACTACTATATTTTGAAGTTAACAAAGACGCATCTGGGAGACGTTTACAACCGCCTTGACGTTGACATCAAATTTTGTGAAATAATAAACATAGATATTTATTTCCTACATTAAATATCCTGCCCATCGCAACACGGATGAGACAACGACAACATGAATATGGTAATATGGATGTGAATGAAAATGGGTACGGTATAATCTGTCTCCACCAACCATTCCTTCAGCCCATACAAACTGTCCCTCAGGAAAGGTGGTCGCCTATGTCAGGTCAATTAACATTGAAAAGACTGGAACCGCGAAATTGGTCGTCCAAGACAGGTGATCGCCCAAAGCAGACGTCGCGTAAGACAGGTTCTACTGTATACCTGTTCAGTTCGGCTTCATCGGTGTCGACGAATGAAGGGCTCCCGCCAACGCCAGCGTTGTTCTCCAGCAGATCGACTTGTCCTATTTCTCCGACGGCTTTTCTAGTGGCTACCAAGTCGACACAAATAGTGTGAATATCAGGATTCTAAAACAACATTAACGCACTTAATAATTAACTTGTAAAATGTTTGAATTTTGAATGGACTTATTTGCGAAAAAAGTACATTTTGGCATAACAAATGAAATGCTATGTACACAAAATCCCCTTATAGCTTTATTAGTTTCTTTAAACTTATTTAGCTTCTCGTTTTGGCCACGACACTAATTAGGCATTTTACTGACTGCTTTACTGGGAGACGTTGGGGGTGTCTATATTCTGAAATGTAAAATATGACCACCTAACATTCAAGACATTAGGGTCATTATGATATTTTGGTGTACTTTCAGGATTTTTATTTTAAAAACGGACAGATTTCACATATTTTATTGACTTGTACATTACCGTTACTGTATACCTTTCGCGAGAATCACCTATATAATGTGTACTAGACTGCACATTAATGTTACGTTGACTGAGAGGGCTACGGCGGGCGGGCTTTCTTTGTGTCCGCACCAACACTTTGGAACTGTGTTAGAGAACGTGCGTCAATTAAACACTTTGACCACCTTTAAGACACTCAATAACACTACCCCAGCTTTCAGTTGATCCAAGTCAGGGCAGTTCCCTGCAACGTTAGAGAACGGTAGATGATGACGTAGTGACAAAATCACACGATTTATTCAATCACTGAGTAATTCTTCCGGGAATATACTGTATAGAGGCAGATCAATGTTTCGCTTAAAAAATTGCCCTATGTTTTTTTAGCAAAGAAAAACATTTGGGGGCCACAATGTCAACAAAATATACGTCGGAATGTCTGATAGTCGACATCAAAATTGATGGCTTGATGAGTCTTATTGTTAGGCCACAGCCTGAGCTATCGGGGGACGGGGGCAATTGTCCCCCCCCCCCAGAAAAATACAAAAACTGCCCTTTTAGTTTAAAAGTGTCCTTTTTGTCTAGTCAATATTACTGATGTCACTGCTGTTTTTTTGTGATTTCTTATTGGTCAAAATGCCTTATTTTCATAAACCGGCCGGCACGATATCTCCCGATATCCTGGATACGTGCCTGAAAACGATCGTGCCCAGGCTTGAGTCGTGGATAAGGGACAGGGTGAAGGGTGCGGGTAGTTACTTCAAGCACAGCAATACTGTCATTGAGTGATACCCGGTATTTTAAGTGCTCTTTTCCCCATATGAAAAGGGCACCTTTTCTTAAAAGGGCAATTTCGTCGTGTTAGATCCGCCCCTGATCAAGGCCGTACATGCGTGTAGAGGCGAATGAATCACAAAATGATGTAGTCGCATACGGCCGTCTTCTAGAAGATTCACAATTCATCGTGTCCCTAGTGGTGACCCAGAAGGTGCTCAGTTTTCTAGGGTTCGTGACCAAGAACTTCCAAGCCAAACAGTGCAATCTGGGCGATGCATACAAGGACGTTTCGTTGGCGAGTAAATGCATCCGGGACTGCAGGATCATCCCATCAGAGATACGGAGCAACCAAGAGCTGATTACTATCGCATCAATATATTATTTTACCCATTTATTGATCACGTCTTTGACGAGTTGGCAGCTCAAAAACTAGATGACACAGGACTAACTGAACACTACAGTAGGTGTCTCAGTTCGGCTGAACAAAATTAGCTTCCTGTGGAAATCTTCCGAACGGTCCTTTCTGCCCTGCAACGCCTCATGTGGTTCCATTGGTCAATAGTGAGAGAAAAACGATTCAATGGCCTCGGAATGTTATATATCCATAAAAATTAAACTCTTCCCACCCCCGAAATGGTTTATTTGTATAAAGCCGATTAACAAATCACTGCACGCGACGGAGAGAGGAAGTGATCTTGTAAAACAATTTCAGACGGCTGTAACTGTTGGACCGATATTCCGTATATGATGCATAGCTGTCGATTTTGATTAATGTATTATCATTTGATCTATTTATTTTTTTCATTCCCACGCAGCATGCAACCGACACTGACACAATACTTGAGCTGTATTCTCCAGAAAAACGTTAGATTGCACCAAGAATGGTACATTTTCAATCTGGTAGAGAACCCCCGCGTGAATCTATATGCTTTACTGTAATTTATGTTACTGCCCCCCAAAAAAAAGTTGTTTTAGGCTACAACGGCCCTGTAGGATACGTCAGTTTGATATAAAAGTTCGTGGTGAACGATGATGATTACGTACCTTTGTTGCTCAAGCTAAGTTTGTGTACGAATGTTTCATCATTATGCTACGTAACTCGTCCACTGATTAGCTGGGAACGGTTTACCTAACTTGGAATATTCTTGGGGAAAAAAGAAAGATATTACGGATTCGTCGCGTGGTCGTAGATGATCCCGTGAAAGAATGGCGACCGAAATGCAACACATCTAGAAGTAGCATAACATATTATATGCATGTATTGACACGCACGCAAAAACACGTACGCACACACACACACAAACATGTTTGGGTGGGTGAGTGGGTGGTTGGTTGAAAGAGAGAGAGAGGGGAGGGTGCGTGCTGGCATGCATGCGTGCGTTCGTTCGTGCGTGTATGTACGCGCGTGTGCAGTCTACTAAGATACATTTTATAGATTTTCAACCGTGTTGATTAACGTGTTTCCTTAAAATAAAACATTTCGAAGTTATGCAGGTAAGTTGCAACGCTATACCAATATGTTTTACAATTACTCAACAGTGTCGATAAAACAAACCTGCAAACTTCCCTTCTGGTGTTCTGGCGAACATTGGGCCACTTTTAGCAGGATCAGTCCAAGCTTCTCTCCCCCATCCGAGTCATAGCAACCGTCGGAATTGACGCAGTTTACCCGAATCTAAAAAGATAATGTTTCAATGTGTTAATACGCTAACTTTGGATCACTGCAAATATATCTCCTCCGAGGTTCATTCGCCTCTATGTCCTGTAGCATGCGATCTAATTGCATATTTAGCTGTCATTATACAATAGCGATAGTAATAATGAGAGAATGGTATCACATTAGTAATTACATATATCGCGACACTATCATAAAACTAGAGTATTCCCTTTTGTCAGCCCTTTCATTTAGACAGGACAGCAGCGTTCCCTGTGTACCTACAGACACCAGCTCGCAGGGCTGGTCTCAGGGTAACACTCTGTCGACAGTTCTACTGATGTCAAAGCAGATCAGTCTTGTGTCTTGTTTTTTGTTGTAGATAAATAAAATAAATAAACCGTTATTTTGATATCGTCAAATCCGGGAACGCTGCCCCGTTCAAGGGTGTGTACAAGCATATTAAATGTTAAATAGCTTAAAAGTATAATTAGTCCAGGTAAAGTGATAAAGTAATA
This sequence comes from Paraescarpia echinospica, assembly GCA_020002185.1. NCBI lineage: Eukaryota > Metazoa > Annelida > Polychaeta > Sabellida > Siboglinidae > Paraescarpia > Paraescarpia echinospica. Next base: position 2,491,559 of record CM034534.1, on the reverse strand, counting down.
ATAATAATAACTAATAACGATACGCTGTAAAACACTCTGTGTAAATTATTTAAAATAGTTATTTACAAATTAAACTGCAATCGTTAAAAGTATTATTAAATTTGTGAAATATGAAGAAAAAAAAACATTAATACCACCAATACTACAATGATGATAAATAATATAATATGACAATAAGAAAATATGTAATATGTGTGTTAAAAGTCCAATGTCACTTATGTAAACCCATTAAGTGGAGAAGAACAATGTCTTTAGTTGTTTCTTAAATTGCGGGAGATTGCCGTTGTTGCGCATGTTCACGGGAAGGTTGTTCCACAGAGTGGAGCCAGCACAAGCAAATGCACGGCGGCCGAAACGTTGTAATTCCACACGTGGAACTTGCAAGAGTAACCTGTTGGCAGAGCTTAATGAACGGCGTGGTGTATATTGGTGTAGTAGTGCCGCAAGGTACTCTGGCGTACCATCGTATATTGCCCTGGACGAGTCGAAAACAAATTGTTTTACACTCTTTCCTTAAACTCAATACGCCTCCTAACAGGCAACCAGTGTAATTTCCGCAGTATTGTCGTCATGGACTGCCGATCGCCCCGCCGATTCTGCATAACAATTCGAGCCACAGACTGCTGAACCATTTCCAGACGGTGCAGGTGACGATTGTTTATTCCGAATAGCATCGCATTACCATATCAAGTCGCGATGTGACTAGTCCGTGGACCAGACTCTTCCGTGCACTGGTAGTAACAGAGTCTCGTATCTTTGCAATTTGTGATAGGTGATAATAAGCGTTGCGACATACGATCGCTACTTTTGACGCCATCGATAGATCAGTGTCAATGACGAATCCGAGATCTCGGATAACGGCGGAGGTGTCAACGAACTGGTCACATATGTTGACGCGGTTTAACGACATAGGAGTACGCAGACTTCGTGAACGGATGTCAATGGCTTCTGATTTGTTGTTATTCAACACGAGTCCGTTATCATATAACCATATTTCCACTTCCTGTATGCAGGTTTCCATACGCGCAATAGTCTCGAGTAACCGACTCTCGCCTGGCTGCGTGACTTCGCCAGGAAGATAGTCTGGCTCAGAGTCGCGTTTTGACTGCCCGCTTGTTGATAGCCATCAGAGCTGCCACCTAGTGAATATGCATGTGATTAAAAGACACTAAACTACAAAACAGTTTCATGTCGGTTTATTTTTGTGTGACATGTTTCAATATGAGTTTTATGTTGAATAGTTTGTCATTTCATTGTTGGCTTGGGAGCCAATCATCTTCTCTACCCGAATCTGGGGTAAAGCCCCCTACCGGTAACATTGACAGGAGCTTAATAATCCAGGCCGTTGTGAGGGGCCTATGCTGCCACCTCACGGCGCCTGGATAATCGAGGCTATACGCGCAAGGGCTTGTGTGTGGTCGGTTGGTGGGAAAGTGATGTAGAGTTGAGTGTCGTCTGCATATAAGTGGTGTTGAATGTTGTTGTAGAAGTTTTATTAAAGGTGCGATATACGCGTTAAAAAGTATCGGTCCCAGGACAGACCCTTGCGGCACTCGTGTCATTGTGGTGTTTACTTCCGACACGCCATTCTTTACACGTACTACATATGTTAGATCGCACAGATAAGATGTCAGCCAGGCAAGGACGTCGCCAGATAACCCGTATCCACGCAACCGTCGCAGCAGTATGGTGTGATGAATGGTGTCGAAAGCCGCAGTAAGATCCAGCATCACACGGAGCACACCCCGGCGTCTAGCAATCGATTGTGCAACGTCGTTGTGTATACGCACGAGTGCTGTTTCCGCACTGTGATGTGCACGGCACGCACTCTGGTAAATCCGTAGATACCGTTCTCCTCCATGAAGTGTTGTAGTTGTTGGGCAACGAGACGCTCAGTCGTCTTCCCCACAAACGTGGTGTTAGAGATTGGGCGGTAGTTGCCATGGTGAGTACGCTGGCGTTAGAGCCTTGCTTCTTAAGTATTGGTCCTACAACAGCATGCTTCGTATATGTAGGAGACACAGCAGACGATAGCGAAACATTGATGATACGGGCTAGGACAGGAGACAGAGTATCAATACGACGTTTCACGAGCGACTTTGGCAGTGGGTCGAGTTCACACGACTTCACAGCAGATGCCAGCACTATCCGCTTCACATCCTATGGCGACGCAGGTTCAAAGACATCTAAGCGAACAGTCACCACTGTTGTCGTGTCCTCAACTGGCAGCGAAGACCGATTACGACACAGATCTTCCACATTTTCTGTGAAGCTTAGCTGGAGTCTGGTAGCAAGTGCCGCATGGGATACGCCAGCCACGTCGGGTAGGGTCCTGTCTGCATCTCGACCAGAAAGTGAATTAGCGATATTATAGATGAGGCGTATATATTGCCGTCAGCTTTCACAATTTCAGATCTATAGTGTTCCGAGCGTGCTCTCTTCAGCGATTTCCGGAAGGTGTTCCGTCGGACAGTAAAAATCTCCCGATGTACAGTTAGGCCTGATTTTTGCCAATGGCGTTTGGCACGACGGAGGGCTCGCTTTTCTTCGGCCATTTCATTGGTGTGCCACGGGGTCATCGGCCTCGCCGTGATGGTCCGTGACACGAGAGGTGCGTGCGCGTCAATGATGGTGCGTAGACAGGTATCGTAGCCCGCGAGAAGAGCAACTAGGTCCGCCTCGATAGCATCAAGGTCAAACGATTCTAAGTCTGCTGCGAAACTGCTGTTGTTGATCGCTGTATATCACGATTACACGCGTTGTGCAGCCGATGCGGGCATCGCGCAGAGTAACACAGTGTTTCGGAAATATCCACTGAGCAGCCACAGTAAGCGATAAACAGAGTTGTTAAAATCAGTAAAAACAAACACTTACCCCAGATAGCATGCAAACGTTAATATAACGTTAATGTAACGTGTGCAGAAACGTTTGTTTAACGTTTAATGCAAACGTTAATTTTGCGTTATTTTGCTCGTTTTTTAATGATAATCTAACGTTTAATTTCTAACCAAAACGAAACGTTAAACTAACGTTAACGTAACCGTTGCAGAAATGTTAATTTAACGTTTAATGCAAACGTTAGTTTAACGTTATTTTGTTCGTTTCTTTAACGTTAATCTAACAAATATGTAACGTTAAACTAACGTTAATGTAACCGTTGCAGAAACGTTAGTTTAACGTTGAATGGGAACGTTCGTTTACCGTTATTTTGCTCGTTTCTTTAACGTTAATCTAACGTTTCATTTAACGTTTAATTTCTAACCAGAATGTAACAGTAAACTAACGTTTTTGTAACGTTAGCAGAAACGTTAGTTTAACGTTATTTTAGTCGTTTGTTTAACGTTTAACTAACGTTTAATTTCTAACGAAATTGTAACGTTAAACTGACGTTAATGTAAATGTTACAGAAACGTTAGCTTAACGTTCATTTAACGTTTAATTTCTAACCAGAATGTAACAGTAAACTAACGTTTTTGTAACATTAGCAGAAACGTTAGTTTAACGTTAGTTCAGTCGTTTGCTTAACATTTACTTAACGTTTAATTTCTAACGAAAATGTAACGTTAAACTAACGTTAATGTAACTGTTACAGAAACGTTAGTTTAACGTTCATCTACGTTTCATTTCTAACCAGAATGTAACAGTAAACTAGCGTTTTTGTAACATTAGCAGAAACGTTAGTTTAACGTTATTTCAGTCGTTTGCTTAACGTTTACCTAACGTTTCATTTCTAACGAAAATGTAACGTTGAACTGACATTAATGTATAACCTACGTTCTAACCATAATTTAACGCAATTCAACCCATTTCCTATAGCACCTGCGCATTTGATATATTGTAACACATGGCCATTCCTAGTATACGTACGTACAACTGTTTTCACTTTATATACACAAGGAAAGAGTATTTTAAGTGTGACGTTTTATGATATACCAACTGAACGGACTGACTATGAATCGTGGCTAGTTTGCATAGTAACACAAGACAAGTGTATTTTTGTGTAAAAGCTTTATATAAAGCTCAATTTATTGTGAGGGGACCAACCACACATGGGTGGGAGACCCACCAAATAGAAATAATAAAAATTGCAGTATTGCATAAAGAAACCAGTCCTATATATAGTTTCCGTGTGTGGCCTTCATGGCACCGCGATTACTTCGGTTCGCTTCCTCTCTTCTTTCTCCTTCCGGCCGACGTCCCTCTCCGTAGCAAACTTTAACCACATCTTCACCTCCTGCTCCACCTCTTTGTCTGTTGCCTTGGCAGTCAAGACGTTTTTGTGCCCAGCTCATGTGTGTTTAAACAAGTAAACGATTCAGATTATAAGAGATGCTGTAGTGATCTAGATTACAGTTTATGGCACTCGCTTATAGTTATGGTGCATCATAATCAAAACCATGGAAGTTTTCGATCAACTTACCCCATAAACGCAATATTTATGTAATCAAAAGTATCATGATGTCATCGAAATTACTTTATATTGCAAATAACCAAACTTATTTGATAAAATTAATCTTATCTACATGAATGTGTAAAAATAAAAAAGGTTAATGTATATTTATTGTGCGTGTGCGCATGTGCATGCATGCGCGTGTATCGGCATGCATATTGAATCCCCCTTTTTGTGAACCTCCTTTCTCCAAAATGTGAACCCCCTCAAAATTGCATCTTTAAAATGTGAACCTCTAATTGTATTCCATGTTTCTCAAAAAGCGTTACCCCCTCCTCCTAAAAGCTGCTGGACAATGTTCAAGCATTACAAGGAATGCCAAGAATGCCTGATTTGTGCAGATGATAAAGGGAGAACCGTTATCTATTACGTGATCATCACTGAATGTATGGGAGCCTGGCTGAGGGGTCTGTCCCCAATGCCATGTGTGAAAAGGGCAGTCACTAGAGGAATGTGTGTCAAAGGACCATTGCATCCAATTAGCCATGCTGAAGGACTTCTCACTATTCCAGGGTCTCCTGTTATGAAAACGTAAAATTATTAGTCCTAATTGTAGTCACTCAGAGGTGACAGATGCAGACAAAATACTGGTGAATGAACGGGGTGACGATGATTTAACAATTATGAGCACATAAATTAAGTCATATAAAATAATTCATTATTTTTCATCAGAACTCTGTTAAAAGTAAACGAAAGGTGCGGCTTTTTATTTTTAGTATGCTGATTAAATTAAGTACCGACTGTTAAAGAGGCTATTCTCAACAATCAATAACTTTAGATGTGTAGCGAGTGTAGTTCTTACAATCTGCAAACCAGGTAGACAAACTCATCTGGCTTAACACGAATCATAATTTTCAACTATTGAGCTGGAATGCGAAAAGTTTAGCTTCACCTATTTTAAAATGCGCGTGCTGATGAAAAATCGTGTAATTGTGTGGCTGTATGGTTGCATGGGTTAATGCATGATTACGAAAAATCCGTACTGGTAGACAGCCTTACTCTGGGACACTGTCTAGCCCATTACACAAATCTGGGGAATAGTCGGACTGTCGTCTTCCAGTCACCTCCTGGTGTGATTAATCACTCAGCATATCAGACTCCCCACTCCCCCTAATTTTGAGGGGGAGTGGGAGTCTGATATGCTGGCTTAACAGTTCAGTTAACCTGATATATCAACTTGCACAACCCATGCCTTATGCATACATTCAATGTCATAATGCTAGGGTTGCCTACCTGACAAACATAATTTCCATAATGACCCCCACCTCCCGTCGCACCCTCCCCCCCGTCGCATCCCGCCCCGCTCCCCGGTCCACAAGGTTGCCAATCAAACCTTTCTCTGGAGTAGATATAACGACAAGCCCAGCCTGTTCACAGTGCGTGGGAATCCAGGAAGTTACTAATTTAATCATCAAAAGTAGATATACGTTGTTTCAACATAATTATTGTGTTTCTACACTGTAACTCCTGTCGGCAGTTAAGGTCGTAGGTTAGCACTTCAAAGGGATGCTTGTTTAGCAACATCCATTGTGTTACATTGTGTTAATTACAGCTGTCAAAGTGCATGCATGGCCAGACATGCCCAGCTTCTAAATTTATAACACATAGCAGGAAACATTATAATTATTACAAACAGTCATTGACAAAGTTAAATTGTTGTATTCAAATAAAAACCTTTGAATAAAAATAATGATATAGTTTTATATTGCAATTGCAACAATTATAATACTCATTTTATATTCTTCTAATACATTTTATAATGATATTCATAACTTTCAGAAAACCATAACTACTTAATGTAATTTAATGGTTCTATCTTAATTTATTTATTTCATTATATAACTCTACACCTGTAAATTGTATTAATGTCTAGACGCGCATTAATGACACTGATATTTGTTGCCGCTGTAATTGCTGTTGACTGACAGATGCAGACATAATAATATGCCCACGTGCCATGTGCCACTGCAGTCATCAGCAGGCTTGCTGGCAGTGAAAGGTGTAACTTTGTATACAGGCACAGCATTGGATGACATCACCGTAGACTTTGTAGAACTTAGTAGACTAAATATTTGTTGATAAATTGTAACAAGTAAAAATATGATAGTTTCTTCAGGGCATCTCGAGCAGTATTATTTATAGATTAAGCAATTGTTTAATGTGTATCATTTTCTGTAGTCAGATATTTGTATTCCCGTAATACGGCGGCAGTTTCCGTAATACATATACTAGATTTAACGAATCTAAACACGATTAAAACAGACTTTCTATGGCTATGCCATTCAAACAACTACTGTCTACTGGCTGTGATCAGCCTCAGAAACCTCATTAATCCTTCTCTACCACCATCTGGTCAGCCGTACACTGCTCCTGAGGTCGACATACAATTAAGTCTCCGTCTTCCCATTTTCCTAGTTATCAGTAATCAAAGTCATTACTAAATAACTATACCCAAACATGTAAATCAGTTTACATCGAAGGATGCACAATTCTCTTTCCCATATCATGGTACAATTATAAATTGAAAGTATTGCTTTATAATGTATAAAATATACGGCTGTAGGTTGGAACTTACCCAAACAGCATGTGGTGTTACTGTAACATTAAACGTTGGCACACTGACTGTGGCAGTTGGTGGCAGTTATTCCCGCCCACTGACCACACGTGACCACTGTGCCTTGAGTAAAATTTAGATTTAAACAACTCAATACTTACTAATAAGACCAGCAACCTGTAAAATAAGTAGAACTAGCTACAGGAGAAATAAATAGAATAATAAATTATTAATGAAATATATTCTCCAAGATTTGATAAGTTACCCTGGGTGCTGCCATGTGTGATGATTTTTTAAACTAGACCATCTGCCAACTACTATACGGGACGACGTGACTGTATTCCATACGTATACGAATACTATAGTTAGAATAGGGCTATATACCTCATCAATGCATACTACTAAATATTATTAAGTATATTTTAATAATTACATCGCCTGGAGTGACTTAAATTAGAAGTCCCGCTATGTCATGGCAGTCTTCCGCACTTGTGGCAGTATATACAGGTATATATAGTTAAATTCACGCCTTTGGTTCGCTGAAGTAGAATGAGTACGCTATTTACAGATAATTTCACTGAATTTGTCCAGCATTTGAAGACATAGCTGCACGGTAATTTGTTGAAATCCAAAGACACAGTTTTTTGCAGTTTGCCAAACAAACTTTTATCCGTATATACACACAGCCTGTATGGATATAGATACTAATTCGTTTTTATTCTATACTATTTTTTTATCATTATAACTCCTGATCATTGAAACCGTGCACACCGTTTCGACATATGTGAATGTCGAAATCCGGAGTGTTTGTTAAAATAATAATTTACTTCCAACATAACTGACATCCAGAGGTGTTATCTAGTTAGACAAATGGGTATTCCATGACTGTCCTCCCCTCAGACATTATCCATGTCGGTGGACACCGATATCACTAGAAGAGCTTCTTCTTTGTTTGTTGTATCCAGCTCTGGTTGATTGCAGAAGCTTGTTTATTGCACTTAATTACTCTCCCATGCAGACACCAAATGAGTGTTGGAGCTCTGTCCCAGTGGCTTGTCCCATCAGCGCACTGTTCACCCCTTGAGTGGTGTAGTGGATGTGATAATTGCCCTAACAAATAGGGCAGTATATTATTTCAGGCCTCTGTCCAGCAGCACTTATAGGCTTAGAATTTGATGAAGTCCTCAGATCAAACTCAGTCTAAGATGGTGTGAGATAGCTCCTGCCTGGTGCAAGGATTAATGGATACTTGGATTAACGGTTTTCAACTTCTATAGGTGATTGCAATTGTACCAGCATTTCCAACACAAATACCACCCGCACACACGCACGCACGTGCGCGCACACACGCGCACACGCACTCACGCACACACACGCACACACACGCACACACACGCACACACACGCACACACACGCACACACACGCACACACACGCACACACACGCACACACACACAATGAATATGCACACATTGGTATAACGTTGGCCCTACATAAATACCACACAAACGTGTAACATGACGCTTGTAGAGTTTCACTGTACAGTAAAAAAGTGTATATAATTACAAAGGTTTGGTCTCCGTGATATAGCGTCTTCTGTATTGTCGGTAGTTTTCAAAAAGTTGTCCCACCCATATTGTGTCCTTGTAACTATTGCCTAAGAAAAGATGCGGCATATAATTTAACAATAAAAGTGTTTATTTAAAATAGGCATTTTGACGCAACTGTCCGGCAAATATGAAAGACTAGTGTATGCTACATTTTTTTATTTTGTTGGTTCAAATAGTGGTACAAATTGGTGTAATCTCCGTAATGGATTTGAACCGCACATGACACGGGGAAACCGTATTGTGAATAAACAAGATACATTACCATGGCAATTGAGATTTATTAAAATTTTAATTAAAAGAAAAATATTATCCTAATTACAACCGTTACTTCTGTAGACTTCGTCAAAGTTGACTTTGAAAATTGTGGCAAAACCCGTTACGGAGATGACGCTTTCTTTTCAGGATATTTTTCTAAGGAACAATCTACAGCTGTAGTTGTTTTACTTGGCTATTTGATATGTTATTCATCCTAGGAAACTCTATTATTTGGCATATTAGTCGATTTCCTGTTGCAACGCAATAATGCGCAATTGCGGATAGCGGGTTGTTTTTCATCTCCGTAACGCATCATCTCCGTAACGCTTCGCTCTTGGAAACCGGATAACCAGAAGACCAGTACTGTCACTGGCCGTTTCAATGTAGAAAAACCATTACTGTCAGCAGTTTGACCAACAAGTGCATTTGCATGAATCTCGGCATAATAGTTTTGCTCTCTCAAAATTATTAATGATTTGACAATACATTATGTGAGGAACGTTCTTTATCCCCACAAGATGGTGTATAATATTTAAAAATGGGTTCATGAAAGTTACTTTTTCACTTATTACTTGAATAAAAAAAATTATTAAATTATATATGACGGGCAGGCATATATGCAATGCCACTGACTGGATGTCTCGGGACAATGCAGTTTTCCGATGTGATCTGCGTGACGTTGAGTTGAGTTTACGTCTTATGTTACCCAATAATAAAGCCATTAACTCATTAAACCAGCTGTATATTATTGATTTTGACTAGTTGTCGTATCTGTAGTAAAATGGAAAGTGAGAGTTTGCCATCCTGTCATGCAGTGATGCTATATTTAATTTATAGTGAAACGATCGATATACCACTTCTCTGTTACACCAACAATATAATTATAATAATGATACTTTCAAGTAGTAAGGCGCCGGAACCGGGGGGGGGGGGCTTTTGGGAAGGGGGTCTTTTGAGGAGGGGGCTGAACCATTTCAATTCAATCCAATAACTAACATTCCGAGAACGGTAGAGGTCTAACCAAAACGAAGACGTAACGTAACGTTAAAGGAACGTCTATATTATTAAACAGTCTTTCTTTGTATGTATGTGTGTATGTATGTGTGTATGTGCGTACGTACGTACGTATGTATGCATGCATGCATGCATGCATGTTTGTTTGTTTGCACCACCACATCTCCGTTAGTTTTGCATGTATCGGGCTGAACTGTTGCGTGTGATCTAGCGGGCCCATTGGGGTGTTCGTAGATTTTGACATTTTCGAAACTCGTCCGGGGGGTGGAGAACCGACAGGGGCTCAATATTTCAAAAGGGTGTACGTGGAGTTGCAGCCGTGGAATTTCGTGTTTTTGTATATCATCGTAAAGATAATTAAGTTATAAGTTATTAACATTTCAAAATCGTGAACGCGTAACACTGCCACGACTCTGCCTGTTGCTGGCCAAGTCAGTATGAGCGCGGAGCGCGTGTCTATTTCTTAAAAAACAACACACAAAAACAAAGTAACATTCCAGCATATAGGCCAGGTTTGTCCTACAACTAGGCCAGTAACCAGGTACCATTTATCATTGTGTGTAGGCTAGAAACATCTGGGATTGGTTTGGTCGGTTTGGTTTGGGTGAGGTTAAAATGTAGGGCATTTGAGGTTTGGTCTAATTTTAGTATTCATAATATTATTATTCATGATTTCAGGATGGATCACATTCCAGTGTACAAGATTGTGGGAGTGCTCCCTAAGATTTTATTGATAGATATAATTACACGTGGTTTTATCTGCACAATTTCTTTTTCTCCCGTGCAAAGCCGAGCAACTAGAACATTCATCTGGGGCAGTGGGGATCTCAAGGATTGCAATTTTCAAAACAGTATTTGAGCGAGCGACTGCCGTTTTTCCCTGAGCAACGCCGGGCAACTCGGCTAGTTATAGATGATATCGAACTAGCCGAGTTTAATATATTTTATTGTTTTAATAGCTTGCATGTATACTTGTGTTCCGACAACGTTAGTGAGATCAAAACGTTTCTAATCAAATAAAAAACTAACGTTCCGGAAACGATAGAAATCGAACAGTTTAAAACCAAACCAAAAGCTAACGTCCCGGCAACGTTAGAAATCAAACAGTTTAAAATCAAACCAAAACCTAACGTTCCGGCAACGTTAGAGATGTAACTGTTTAAAATCAAACCCAAAACTAACGTTCCGGCAACGCTAGAGATCAAACAGTTTCAAATCAAACCAAAAACTAACGTTCCTACAACGTTATTGATCTAATTGCTTAAAATCGAACCAAAAACGAACGTTTCGGCAACGTTAGAGATCTAACTGTTTAACATCAAACTAAAAACGAACGTTCCGGCAACGTTAGAGATCTAACTGTTTAACATCAAACTAAAAACGAACGTTCCGGCAACGTTAGAGATTTAACTGTTTTAAATCAAACCAAAAAGGAACGTTCCGGCAACGTTAGAGATCTAACTGTTTAACATTAAACTAAAAACGAACGTTCCGGCAAAGTTAGAGATCAAACAATTTCAAATCAAACCAAAAACTAACGTTCCGACAACGTTAGAGATTTAACTGTTTTAAATCAAACCAAAAAGGAACGTTCCGGCAACGTTAGAGATCTAACTGTTTTAAATCATACCAAAAACCAACTTTTCGACAACGTTAGAGATCTAACTGTTTTAAATTAAACCAAAAACTAACGTTCCAGCAACGTTAGAGATTAAACAGTTTCAAATCAAACCAAAAACTAACGTTCCGACAACGTTAGAGATATAACTGTTTAAAATCAAACCAAAACCTAACGTTCCGGCAACGTTAGAGATCAAACAGTTTCAAATCAAACCAAAAACTAACGTTCCGACTACGTTAGAGATCTAACTGTTTAAAATCAAACCAAAAACGAACGTATCGACAACGTTAGAGATCTAACTGTTTTAAGTCAAACCAAAAACGAACGTTTCGGCAACGTTAGAGATCTAACTGTTTTAAATAAAACCCAAAATGGACGTTTCGGCAACGTTACAGATCTAACTGTTTAAAATCAAACCAAAACCTAACGTTCCGGCAACGTTAGAGATCAAACAGTTTCAAATCAAACCAAAAACTAACGTTCCGACTACGTTAGAGATCTAACTGTTTAAAATAAAAACCAAAAATTAACGTCCCGGCAACGTTAGAGATCAAACTGTTTTAAATCAAACCAAAAACGAATGTTCTGGCAACGTTAGAAATCAAACAGTTTCAAACCAAACCAAAAATTAACGTTCCGGTAATGTTAGAGATCTAACAGTAACCAAAATCGAACTGTTCTAACCAAATGCAAACGTTATATTAACGTTTACCTGCTATCTGGGACGGCGTTCTTGTCGGTCATTAAATTGTTTGACATGATCACGGCAGGTTGATTCACGTATGTAGCGAAGATCAGTGTCGATGTGTAATTGAAACAAACTAAAACTGAGTGCGCGTGCATATATGCATACGTGTATGTGCGCATGCGTGTAATATGTGCGTGTTCGTACGTTCATGTGAGTGCTTGTGTTCGTGCGTGCGTAAATGTGTGCATGCGTGTGTGCGATCTCTTGCGCGTGTGTGTATGTGCGCGAGCGTGAGTATATGTGTGTTTGTGTGTGTGTGTGTGTGTGCGTGCGTGCGTGCGTGCGTGCGTGCATGCGATCGCTTGCGTGTGCGAGTATGTGCGCGCGTGTGTGTGTGCCTGCGTGCAAGCGCTCCTGTCCGTGTGTCCCTGTGTATGCGTTTATCCATTAGCCATGACTTAGCACCGCACCCAGTGTTGGCCGAGCTCCAATGCCATCACCCTGGTGACGTTGTCAAAAGCTCCTTCAGACGCGGCATATGACGTTCCTCCCATTACAGCGATACCGGGAAATATCGACGAGATGTTGACTACACCACCGCCGTGGCCTCTCTCGACCATGCCTTTTGGAACAACCATGACAATGTGGACGATAAATAGTACGGAATCAATGGTATATAAAGACCGATTTACATAAGCGATGTTGGGTTGCAAAATAATACACGAATAAACTGTGTGTGCGCTAAAAGATTAACATACCAGACTCTGCTACCAAGGTGCGAGCGTGTCAGGTGTGTGTGTTCTAGACTAGGAAAGTGATGTAAAAAAAACGTCATGGTATACATAAATGTTACAATTTGACATCCATGCCAACCCGGATAACCCTTTCGATTGTGATTTCTTTACTGTGTAGTGAGCTACTTTGAGAATATTATGCCAGGATTTTTTTCAAGATTTTTCAACATCTACATAATCAGCTGTGTATACATATTTAGTAATGATAGGACGACAATTATATTAAATTCCAAGTCAACATGTGTGGAATAATGAGGACCTAAAATATGTGTAGTAAATTTTTAATCGATAATATAGATAGCATTGAAGGGCAAACACAAACATATATGTGAGTATATAATTTGTTTCTTCACCGATGGTATACAATATTTCAAACCATTACTTACTTGCGTGGTACATGATAATCAGTTCTACACAAAGACAATACCAGTTCATTTCAGAATAAAACAACATTTCCTCACAAACAAGATAATGGGGTCAATACAGAGTTGGTTTTCCCATAGGCGACCATGTTAACGATTTGTCTGAATATAAGAAAACGAGACCTGCAAAATGTCTTAAACTTCTCACCTGCTGTTATCATCACCTCATTGATATGCTGATAGATTTTTTTTTAAATTGCTTACTTCTAGCTCTCGTAAAATGCCTGTATATGTGACACCCGTCAATGTTTACAAATGCCGGCAAGCATTACTCCGCAAACAGGTCACACAGGGAAATTGCTGCCAAATATCCCTCCGCTTATTCAAATCATCTAGAAATCCACCATTTTACAGGCAACACCTTCTACAATCACACATGAAAATCTGCCTACTCAAATGCACTTATGTCACAGCATGTGAATTTTGTAATAAAAATCATTTCTAAAAAATACACTCCACTTTTCTTCGTCTGTAACCAAACAGGAAGTCTAACTAGAACATGACCCCTAATACGTTGCATACAAAACAAAAAGACTAACGCTACCCCGTTATTTGTGAAAACTGCCGTCTTACATTTTAATGCTCAAAACATGACCTGCAGCGACCATTGGCTACTTATCTTCATTGTAAAAATTGACACAATCTTTCAACTCGTGGGTTTCAGTGGACTTCCGGTAATGCCAACATGTAGAATACGCTAAAAAACAATTGTAATTTGTTTGAGATTGACGTATTTGTGGTGAAGATTGACTGGACGTATCTAGAAAGATAATGTTGTCATTGACCTCGGCAACCTTCAGTAGACCGTGTGTATAACTAATACACGAATATGTTTATTTTCTTATTGTGCGAAAAGGTATTGGTGTAATAGTTAATAAAAACACATTCTATGAAAGTATCGAGCACTCATTCTCTATTTTTCTTGTTTCATTATACGATTTTAAACAACATTATACGGGTGTTACATCAGATACATAAGCATCGCTATTATCTCTCGTGTATTATAATACAATACAAATGTTTACGCCAGAATATTGCGTAGACGTTCCATCAATGACTATAGAGTCTAAAGAGCCCTAAGACCACCGTCTACAAAGACTGACGTTACGCCGTTGGTCATGTCTGCTATGTTACTTAAAACGTACAAAACCTCCACTTCTGCACACAAACAAACACACAAACAAACAAACACCTGTGCAGTCCTTTTCCTGCTGTTGTTGGTGTGTGTGTGTGCGTGTGTGCGTGTTTGCGTGTGGGCGTGTGTGTGTTGGTGAGAGAGTGGGAGAGTGGGTTGTTGATTGGATGAAAGAGAGAGAGAGGTGGGAGAAAGTACGTGTTTGCATGCGTGCGTGCATGCATGGCGCATGCGTGCGTTCGTTTGTGCGTGTATGTACGCGCGTGTAAACCCAGCTAACAAAAACACGTTCCCAGAACGTTAGTTTTACGTTACGATAACGTTAGTGATAACGTTCGGAGAACGGTTTTTTGGAAAGTTTTCTTAACGTTCCCAGAACGTTACAGATAACGTTATTGCGTAACGTTAGCATAACGTTTTTTTGGAAAGTTTTCTTAACGTTCCGAGAACGTTACAGATAACGTTAGCAGAACGTTTTTGCCTAACGTTAGAAGAACGTTTATTTGGAAAGTTTTCTTAACGTTCCAAGAACGTTACAGATAACGTTGTTGCGTAACGTTAGCAGAACGTTTTTCCCTAATGTTAGCAGAACGTTTTTTGGAAAGTTTTCTTAACGTTCCGAGAACGTTATAAATAACGTTTTATAACGTTATTGCCTAACGTTAGCAGAACGCTTTTGCCTAACGTTAGAAGAACGTTTTTTGGAAAGTTTTCTTAACGTTCCAAGAACGTTATAAATAACGTTATTGCCTAACGTTAGCAGAACGTTTTTGCCTAACGTTAGCAGAACGTTTTTTGGAAAGTTTTGTTACTGTTCCAAGAACGTTACAAATAACGTTATTGCCTAACGTTAGCATAACGTTTTTGCCTAATGTTAACAGAACGATAAAACAATAATAAAGGGGTCTTCATTACTTTTATTTACACATGGCTGTTACATGGTAGTTACAAAACTCAATCTTCCTCTTCATCATCTTCAAGCTGGTGGACTGAGAGACTGCCGGCATCTGTTGAATATAAACATGTATTCTAAATGTCAATATGAATCAAACACTATTTATTTTGGGCAATGTAAAGGCCTTCTGTAAAGAATATGTTTGATAACGTATTGTTGAACAACTAGCTGAATAACCGACGTTGCATGGGGAAAAAAGGCTGTTGCTTACACTGAAACTCTTGAAATTGTGACTCCCCGAGACCCCACCGCCCTAGACGAATTTTGAAAAAAATATAAATGTACGATCGAACCACCCCAATAGACCCTCTATATAGATTGCACACAAAATTTCAGTCCCATACATGCAAAACTGATGGAGATAAGTGCCATTTAAAAATAGTGATTTCCCAAGATCCCCACCACCCAGAAACATTAAAAAGAATCTAAATCTATAAACCACCACAATGGGCCCCATTAGATTGCACAACATTTCAGCCACGTACATGCAAAACGGATGGACAAAAGTGCCAGTTTAATATTGTGACCCCCAACATCCCGACCACCCAAACAAATTTCGAAAAAATCTAAATCTACAAACCACCCAAATGGGTCTGCTAGATCACACACAATATTTCAGCCTCATACATGCAAACGGTGATAACGGTTTACACACAGACAGACAGACAAGCGGGCGGGCGGGCGGGCGGGCGGGCGGCGGGCGGGCAGACAGACAGACTGACAGACTGACAGGCGGACAGACAGACAGACCTACACAGAGAACCATATTGTTTTATAATATATATTTTTGCACACAAAAAACACAATGTATATGTATGTATTTGTTGCAATAATTTAATTGTATGTATTTGTTGCAATAACATGAACCTAGTTATTATTTTGCATCAGAAACAGGTGTTATTTTACATAAAAAAGAACATAGTGTATTAATATGGCTTTCTCCAGCAACATTAATCGTGTATTAATTATAACCACTAGGAGAGAGTCATATTGATTTCATGGGAATCCACAAATTTATATCTATGGCCTACCACAGAATGGCAAATTCAATAGCAAGGCCAGGGGGCATTTCATTTACGAAAGAAATTACTAAGAGAGAGTCATGGTCAAATACCTTGTTGGCCTTTCTCCCTCCTCTGTGAGGTGCAAACTTCAACGTTTCAGCGATCACTTTTTCAATGTAATTAACTTTTGAAATTTTGTGAATGGGTGTACACGCTTCTGAAATCAACGAGAAAAACTAAATGAGGTAACACATTTCAGACTAAAATATCTTGAAGGGAGACAAAAGGCAACTGTTGTGGTTATGCACCTAAAGACTTAATACATGCTAACCATTTGTAACAACAATCAACATCTTCACATCAGTGGTTAACTTGAAATGCGGACTCAAAATGGAAGATTCTAAAATGTCCGATATCAAGAAAACCAGCCTCTTGTCCATGGCACAGTAAATTACCAGTTGAGGAATAATGGATCACGTCCATAGTTTTTAGTTTGATCAGTTGCTATGAGGTGGTAATTGTATTCATCGGTGACCAGGTGATATAACAATAAAGAAAAGAGAAACATACTGATCACAACTTGGCAGATGGACAACTCCATGAACTTTCGCTTCAGTGTGTTCCCTTGAGGCTGTATTGTCTAAGAATATCATCCGTTGCCACCTTCCGCAGCATGCGACGAATACTGTCGCCAGTATGCACTCCTCCCAAGGAGCTCAAGTACATAACCTTAGGATAAATCAAGAGAAACAATTACAGTCATGTCTCAAAACAACTTCACATGAACCCCCTGAGAAAATGTCTATCCACTGATATATTGCATATCAAAACTTTGTATTGATACAATTGGCGTTTTGTTGATTGTTGTCAAAATACACACTTGTTTTACATTTATCTTTAAACATACATGTAGCAATATGTTTGATTCACTAAGGGCTTTTCCATTTAAACAGTTGAGGGAGTGGTCATGAACTTGTTTTGGCCCCACTACCCACACATTTTGAACTACTTAAACACCCCCTTCCCACACATCTCAATATAATTTCTGCCACATACATGTACCTTGAGAAAATGCCCCCTCCTGCTTTTTAATTACTTTTCAACTTTTCAAATACCGATGCCTCATATTTACCCCCACCCACAAACAAATTAATTGATACCCCCACTACACACAATTTGAATGTTGTTTTATTTTACCTGGTAACGCATTTAAAAAACTCAGGTCCCCACATTAAAATGTTTAATGCAAAACCCATAATTATGATTGAAAACCACTCCTTACAGTTTTCTTCTGGAATTCCTTGTCCTCAAGTTTCTGGCAAAGACCTTCCAGCTCTCCTAATTGCCCCATAAATTCAAGCCAGCTCCTAAGGCTTACTTTAGAGATTTGCAGAGGCAATCAAGCCATGATTAACCATCAACCCTTTGACATTACTAGTGGACATTCTATTGTTAAGGACCCGTAGGCGTAGATATGACTTTTTTACATTTGTTTTCACCAGAATGACATACAATTATCATTCTATACCACGGGCGTCCAGTCGTACAACCGGCAACTTGATCACACAGACATGATCCTCTACCCAGTGACTTTATCACACAGACATGATCCTCTACCCGGTGACTTTATAACACAGACATGATCCTCTACCCGGTGACTTTATCACACAGACATGATCCTCTACCCGGTGACTTTATCACACAGACATGATCCTCTACCCGGTGACTTTATCACACAGACATGATCCTCTACCCGGTGACTTTATCACACAGACATGATCCTCTACCCGGTGACTTTATCACACAGACATGATCCTCTACCCGGTGACTTTATCACACGGACATGATCCTCTACCCGGTGACTTTATCACACAGACATGATCCTCTACCCGGTGACTTTATCACACGGACATGATCCTCTACCCGGTGACTTTATCACACGGACATGATCCTCTACCCGGTGACTTTATCACACATGAACATGATCCTCTACCCGGTGACTTTATGAAAACTGTTATTATACCCAGGGCTGGGTCCAATTATGTGATTGTATTTATAATTGATTAAAAAAAATGCTGTAATTGATTATGTTTTTTAACATGTCCTGCAATTGTAATATATGTTTCCGTGTAATTGAGTTTAGTTACATCAATTACACAGTTTTAAAAAAACTATTAAAAAACAGCTGTCCTTCAGATTTGTTGCAGTCTACAAAATAGTAAACAATACAAGATACCTAATGCCTGAGTTGTGATACTGTGATCCCAACGTGTCATTAATATAACTGTGCTAATTAATGAGAAGGACACATTTGGCTGGCAGTGTCCAAAACTACTGGTTTCTCAGACAGTGGATTACCATCTGTCACTGTCCAAGGGTCAATAGAGACCATTATAGCTAATGCAATTAAGCACTAGTCAGCATGCTTTGTGGAATCTAATTGCTCAATAACATTTTATTTCAATCAATTGTCTCTGTCTAGTTCTGTCAGCAGTGCTGGGTCCAATTACACAAAATCAGTTACAATTACTTTTCATTTGTCATTGCAATTAAAATTACAGGTGCATTAATTGGACCTACGTACTTATTAGTTAGTGAGTACTAACTACTTTAACATATTCAACATAGACAAAAGTCTATGGAGTTATGTCTTTATTCTAATTAAGTCCTGCTGTCACAAAGTCCTAATGCCAATCCTGTAGTAGATATTACCATTAGTGTAATGGGGACAAGAGAATGGCAGGGGTGAGTGTAGATGACAGTGAAACTAACAGCTGCAGCACTGTCAGTGTAGCCATAACACCACTGCTGCCCCACAGACCCACTAAGGAGGCTCCTTGGAGACTCATTAGCGAAGTAGCCCATGTTTGGGACTTGGAGTTCAACTAAGGTGATTAATTGACCAGATGGAAACTTGTGTTGCCCCTTTGTGGTAAACAGGGGTTGGTAACAGGTCAATTTACTCCTTTGGGAGACATCTACACTGGATAATATAGTTTTGTTTACGTTACTTAGTATATATTAAGGGTCTCTGTGTACTATCTAACTGATTGTTATAATAATGTTATATAATATTTAATTGCATATCAGTCTTATGAACATATATGAGTAGTTTACACTATTATTATCATCCAAATGTGTGACTAAGTCAACCAGGTAATCTGTCCCACAACATTGAGATGGCAGATTCACCACTCTTCCCTGTCACTGTTAGCGAGTGACTGAACTGGAATTTGAAATGCTAGTCTAGTTTTCGATGCTCGGTAAACCCGTATAATTTATTTCGGCCGACTATTTGTTTACAGGCCACGATATTAATCGTATATAATATAAGCACTCGTGAATCTGGATCCACCCCGATTTCGCCGTGATAACTTGAGTTTTGCCTAAATTGGATACATTATTGTGTTTTAGCGCACTTTTGAAGCCCAAATAGCGACCCGGTTTGCATTATTCTACACCGCTGCGGTCGTGCGTTACCGCATCGCGCTCATAAAATGAGCGATATAGTGGCGTATGTTGATGCAAATCGGGGCACTATGTACGCCTCAAAAGTGCACTAAGACGCAATATTCGTAAACGTAAATATGCGTGGGATAAGGTTGAATAATTGAACTAACGACTGATGTGTCAAAGTTAGGCAAAACTCAAGTTATAACGGCGAAATCAAGGTGGATCAGGATTCTACGCAAGTGCCCATATGTAAATTACATTTCCTAAGTAGTTCTTGCGTCGCGCAATTCCGTGACACTGAACTAGACAATGGACGAATTTAGTCACAGATCTAGTTAGAACAACAACGATATACATATATGTAGATAGCATAGTACATACCTCTCAATAAATTCAAACGATGTGTTCCCTTCGCTTCCCTAGTTCCCTTTCACAAATGCCTTCGTCTTCCAGACCAGATTATCGGTATTTTGGGCGTTGAACATAATATGGCATATCGCATGTACACAGCAGCCCAGCGCTTTAGCGTCTATGAAAAATTAGCTGCCAACAATAATGTGGTTGAAGACGATTGGTATGTGGCTGGTCAGTGTTAAAACGATGTCCTTGGCTAGACGAATGACGGAACCACTTTATCGGTGCCTTCATCTCGCCAGTGCTTAGTCCTGATTCTAATTTTAGAGATAAACCAGTCTATGTTGTTTTGTGTATATAAATCTGGTTTGATTTGGTTTTAAAACTGCAAATGTGAAATACATAGGCCCACACACCACAAGTTATAACATTGTTGGATTGCAACAAAAAATAGCATCGTCACCATTCAACGAATATCCCGTTTACACTTCAGAAAACGTGCCCAGCATGTGGACTACTTCTTAATTTCTTTATAATTTATAGATTACATGAAGATCTGCAGATCAAGCGCCCAACAGATATATAAATATAAAGTGATATATGCGCAGGCGCGCCAGTGTAACTTTCAAGTGTGATTCGTCAGAAAATGGTCAGTACTTCGCGGGGAATTATGGAAAATATGGGTGGGGATTTTCAACCGAACTATTATATTTAAATTTATTGACGATGTCATAAAGCAATTATAATAATTTCTTTATGATATATATTATAATATATATATATGTATATATATATATATTATAATATATATATATATCATAAAGAAATTATATATATGTATATATATATATTATAATATATATATATATATCATAAAGAAATTATTATAATTGCTTTATGACATCGTCAATAAATTTAAATATAATAGTTCGGTTGAAAATCCCCACCCATATTTTCCATAATTCCCCGCGAAGTACTGACCATTTTCTGACGAATCACACTTGAAAGTTACACTGGCGCGCCTGCGCATATGTCACTTGCAGATGATGGACGTGATCGTTATTTCGCGGGGGACGTTGTGTCAATGGTTGGTGGATGTCATAGATGCAGTTTTTAAACCTAGGGTTCGTAGACAAACTCTAGGGTTTCGTTTTTTGACCCAGTGGACCAATCGATACGAAACCAACGCGAGGGGCTAGAATTCGTTTCTAGTGTGAACAAAATTACCTTATTGGTCGTGTGATTGTACTGGTTTTCTGCCTGGACAGTTTTAAATTTGACTGATTAGCAGATTTTGTGCTGGTTTTAACAGGTTTTGATGCTACGCTCAGTGTTTACAAGTGTGAAATTTTTGTATCGATCATGTAGTGTTTGGATCATTATCATCATAATAATCTGACCATCATATCATCTTCTTCGTTGTTTTCATCTTAATCATATCATCTTCATATGCATCACCGTCATCGATCTCTTCTTCATGTTCATTGTCAATACCATCAATCATCATCACGATTCTACATCATCACCATCCTAATTATTGATAATCATGATTTTCATCACCTTATTCGTCTTTGTGTGTGCGCAAGTGTGTGTGTGTGTGTGTGTGTGTGTGTGTGTGTTCGCGTGTGTGTGGGGGTGTGTTTGAATGTGTAATCATATGTACCTATAAAAATATAAGTTCTTATATAGCGCAGTATCCAGTCCTCAGGACTGCTCAAAGCGCTTTACACTTTACTCCCTGGCAGACCTGTTCAATCGAACACCATCTCGACTTCTATGGGAAGCATTCAGCCACGCTGCAATTAATGCGCGAAGACTATTCGTACACAGATATCCACCACTGTCTATAGCCAGGTATTCATTCGTACAGCTGAGTGAACTGAAGCAATGTACAGTAAATGAACTTGGTTCGACACCGCCGCACAGGTTTCGAACCCGCGTTCCGGAGCTCTTACCGCTGCGCTACTGCGCTCCACGTGACCTATGCTCCACTCCACCCCATCCTATATATATATATTATATATATATATATATATATATAGTGCGTACATATATGTTAGTGTGCGACATGATGCTTAAGTGTCGAGCACCAACCGGACCTGTCACCTAAAATGTTGAAGCCTCGTCAATGACAACTCAATATTTAAGCCTGAATTTCAACAGAATATCCGACAGCTGCTAATGTTCGGCACCCTCATTGACGGATTGACGGACCTTAATTGTTGCTAGGTCAATGGAATGACAGTCGATTTTATATCACGATGAGATGGGAAAAGGTAATCTAGCTGTTCACTGTAATTTTCGTATCAATAAAACTATGTATATCAATTCTCCCGTATGACTTTGCTGCCAAAAAAAAAAAATTATAATATAGACCCCATATTTATGACAATAAAAATATGTCTAACATATGTGCGTTTACACTCCATTGTGATATGTCATCCGCATGACCAACATAACATTAAACACCTGTAAGAATGTAGGTAGGTAGGTAGGCTTTATTTGGAAATGTATATATCATACATACAAACATAAACAATCGAAAAAATATATATACAATTCCAGGTTGATAGCGGAGCCAATTAAGGCTGTAACCAGTTTGTTTTAATTATTCCAACGTAAGATGATAATGAGTAAGTAAACTGGTCGCCGTCAACCACAAAATAAAAACGTCGTGTGCCGGCCCGCTGGGATTAGACAACATTCGCACGACAAATAGGAAGATAAGAACGGGACGATAATTGTCATCTTTGAATACGAGAAGACGTCCAACGATGATATTATAATTATAAAGGATAATATGAAATATTACATATGTATGTATGTATGTATATATATAATAGTCAAATTAAAGCTTAGCCCTATGTACGTGCCCGACAGAACATGGATTCACTGACTGGCAGTACTGTTAAACGCTGGGTATCCCATATTACACATTGAATTCACGTGTATATTCTACTGCCGGGATGGGAACCACCCAAAGATTAATCTGTTTTCAAAACAACCCCTCACCCGAAATGGCCATTAGTTGCACGGAGGTTGTTAAACTCCCATCAATGAAGGATTCGCGGGCTTCGGTAGATGCTTTGATCGTGTGTGCATGGATATAGTCAGCGATACATCACAGTACGTTTATTCACGTGGGTCAAGATAACTGAAAGAATGCCAACTAAACATGTTTATAATGTGTTCTGTTTTTACAGTGTTTGAATTTGTCACTTATTTATATTTATAAGATTACCTTATAAGTGCAGATCGAGATTCATTAGACTGAATGGTTCAAACGAGTGATCTTTTTACTATTGTTACACAATCAATTTACCTTTTCACCGTTACGTATATGTGAGAGTCCGTACCATAAGTTGACCTTTTTCACGTGATCCGTTTAATGTTCAAGTTTACTGAAATTACAAAATGATCAGTGCAGGAGTGCAAATGAATAAAAACTTTTTCCTAGTTCCGCACATGATGTGAACACGTGTATTCACGTGACTATACGTATGTCTAGGACCGTACCAATTAATGTCTCAAGTTCTGCACGCGAACAAAAAAGAACACGAATTCACGTGAATGTGCATACGAGTAAAACAGTGCCAGTTTCACCAGTTCCACATCTTTAAAAAATAAGTGAATTAATTATTCACCTGAATCGTATCGGTTTCCCCAGTTCGACACGTGAAATTTTAAAACATGTGAATTCACGTGAATACACCTTCCACTACAACCATACCAGTTTTGTTCAGTTCATTACGTGAATTGATGAAGATGCACGTGCATTCACGTGAATACATGTGAATTAATTATACAGCCGTACCAGTTTCGAACAAGAAAGACATTTGTGAAACTGCATGGTTCCAAATTGGTTCCTTGTTTACTGGGTAGTCTGGGGGGGGGGACAAAACCTCCAATTGCACCCCCGCCCCCTTAATTGAGGCTTGCCAAAAAACCTCAAATGGCGTCGGAACGAAATTAATTAAATATAAAGTGCCATGCAAGTGCCAGTATCACGAAACGTTCTCAGAACGTTTTTACAACTTTAGCAATACATCTTACGACAGATTACTAATTTGAAACTCGCAGTCCATGGTATCCCCATGTCTTGACCGAAAATGATTGAGCATGTAGCATAGTATACCATTAATTTACTTGCGTTTTGCAATAAAATGTACATTGTGTCAGAACGTTCTAGTAACGTTCTCATGACGCTATTGAAGCGTTACCCCTGTGTGCCTACAGACACCAGCTCGCAAGGCAGGTCTCTGTGTAACACTGTCGAATACTCTACTGATGTCAAGGTAAACCAGGCTTGCGTCTTGTTTTTGTCGTAGGTATGTGTGTTCGTGCATGCATGCGTGCGAGTGTGAGTATGTGCGCGCGCTGCGTGTGTGCATGTGTGTGTGTGCCTGCGTGCGCTCGTACATGAGTCCGTGTGTATGCGTGTATCCATTAGCCATGACTTAGCAACTGTACCCGGTGAGGGCCGAGCTCCAAGGTCATCACTCCGGTGACCTGGTCAAGAGCCCCTTTATACGCGGCATATGACGTTCCTCCCATTACAGCGATAACAGAAAATATCGACGACATGTTGACTACAGCACCGCCGTGGCCTCTCTCGACCACGTCATTTGCAACAACCTTGACAATGTGGACGATGAATAGTACGGAATCAATGGTATATAAAGACAGATTTACATCAGCGATGTTGGGTTGCAATAAAACACACGAATAAACTGTGTGGGCGTCTAAATCAAGCGTCGACAAACTGCGGCCCGAGGGCCAACTGCGGCCCGCGGTGCTGTTTCATGCGGCCCACTGTCTAAAAGCGAGATTGTACACAATGCGTCCCGCGTGACGACGAAGCAATTGTTGCACCTTCCATAGTCGCAACAACCTCCTCTATCATCATCCACTGCATTATCCACCTTCCGTAGTAGCAATAACCTCCTCCTCCATCATCCACTGCATTATCCACCTTCCATAGTAGCAATAACCTCCTCCACCATCATCCACTGCATTATCCACCTTCCATAGTAGCAATAACCTCCTCCACCATCATCCACTGCATTATCCACCTTCCATAGTAGCAACAACCTCCTCCACCATCACCCACTGCATTATCCACCTTCCATAGTAGCAATAACCTCCTCCACCATCATCCACTGCATTGTCCACCTTCCATAGTAGCAATATCCTCCTCCACCATCATCCACTGCATTATCCACCTTCCATAGTCGCAACAACCTCCTCCATCATCATCCACTGCATTATTCACCTTCCATAGTAGCAACAACCTCCTCCACCATCACCCACTGCATTATCCACCTTCCATAGTAGCAACAACCTCCTCCACCATCACCCACTGCATTATCCACCTTCCATAGTAGCAATAACCTCCTCCACCATCACCCACTGCATTATCCACCTTCCATAGTAGCAATAACCTCCTCCACCATCATCCACTGCATTGTCCACCTTCCATAGTAGCAATAACCTCCTCCACCATCATCCACTGCATTGTCCACCTTCCATAGTAGCAATAACCTCCTCCTCATCATCCACTGCATTATCCACCTTCCATAGTAGCAATAACCTCCTCCACCATCATCCACTGCATTATCCACCTTCCATAGTAGCAATAACCTCCTCCACCATCATCCACATTATCCACCTTATCAATAACCTCCTCCACCATCACCCACTGCATTATCACCTTCCATAGTCGCAATAACCTCCTCCACCATCATCCACTGCATTATCCACCTTCCATAGTCGCAATAACCTCCTCCACCATCATCCACTGCATTATCCACCTTCCATAGTAGCAATAACCTCCTCCACCATCATCCACTGCATTATCCACCTTCCATAGTCGCAATAACCTCCTCCACCATCATCCACTGCATTATCCACCTTCCATAGTAGCAATAACCTCCTCCACATCACCCACTGCATTATCCACCTTCCATAGTCGCAATAACCTCCTCCACCATCATCCACTGCATTATCCACCTTCCATACTCGCAATAACCTCCTCCACCATCATCCACTGCATTATCCACCTTCCATTGTCGCAATAACCTCCTCCACCATCATCCACTGCATTATCCACCTTCCATAGTAGCAACAACCTCCTCCACCATCATCCACTGCATTATCCACCTTCCATAGTAGCAATAAACTCCTCCATCATCACCCACTGCATTATCCACCTTCCATAGTCGCAATAACCTCCTCCACCATCATCCACTGCATTATCCACCTTCCATAGTCGCAACAACCTCCTCCACCATCATCCACTGCATTATCCACCTTCCATAGTAGCAACAACCTCCTCCACCATCATCCACTGCATTATCCACCTTCCATAGTAGCAATAAACTCCTCCATCATCACCCACTGCATTATCCACCTTCCATAGTCGCAATAACCTCCTCCACCATCATCCACTGCATTATCCACCTTCCATAGTCGCAACAACCTCCTCCACCATCATCCACTGCATTATCCACCTTCCATAGTAGCAATAACCTCCTCCACCATCATCCACTGCATTATCCACCTTCCATAGTAGCAATAACCTCCTCCACCATCATCCACTGCATTATCCACCAAGAAAGCAAGGCAAGTAAAAGGACAAGGGAAACGTAATGAGCATTATCGTGAAAACTGTGAACTACATTCGTTCTCTGAATCAGTTCCAACACATTCTTTCCTATATATGCACAATATTAAGTCCTCTTCTACTTCCCCGAAGTGCGCTGGATGAGTTGAGGTGCCATGGTGCGCCGCCTTGTTTGGTTGTCTTATATATATATTGTTGCCAATGTTCTGAATTAACGTTCAATCATTCATTCATTTGTTCGTTCGTTCGTTCGTTCATTCATTCATTCATTCATTCATTCATGGTGCGTCACCTGTACGAGTTGACACATGTGATTAGCTTGTTTACGGAACAGAGGGTAGGGCCTACATATTTACCGGAATTCTTTGACCCCCACACTGATGTGCGATTTTAATTTCTGTCGACATCACAGCGTACCTCAAGCTGCTGAATGGTCCACTTCAGGGATGAGAACATGTCATCAATAAGAGTTTCTTGTTCGTCTCCACTTTCGGGATCACAAAGCTACTGTTGGACACACAACAGCGGAACACCAACAACGTACACATCTCAATACACCAGGAGAAAACCACCCTGAAAGTCCGGACACGTACGCAATGTTCAAAGTGATGAGACGGGAGCTAGTAGACAGTTTGGAACCTGATAGGCACATTTGAAATATGTAGCCGACTGCCTAGTCCAAGTCGATTATATGGCCCTCCATTTTAAAAGCTTGCCGGCCCCTGATCTAAAAGACTAACGTACCCAGACGCGCGCATATACACACATGCACACACACATACTGACAGGCACGCACAAGGCGTGCCTGTCAGTGTGTGTGTGTGTGCGTGCGTGTGCACGTGCGTGCGTGCGTACGTACGTGCGAGAGAATGAGTGATTGTGTGTGCGTGCATGGGTGTGTCCGTATGTGTGTCTTTCTAGGATACATGGTGCGAACGTTGGCAAGTTGGAGGTTAATTCTGAACTGAATATCTGGTCAACGTTTTAAACCAGTTTAGCCCATATAATTAACAGTACACAGAGTACCGCAAATAATTACTGCTTACAAGATGTATAACGCTGTAAAGTGTTGACATATTCGAAGTTTATTTACAACAGACTTTAACAAAAAGTGTCCAGTTGTTTGTATTTCAGCAGTTTGAAATTGCCCCACGTATTGACCACACGACTGTCACACAGACGTTGATTCAGACGCAGTAAGGAGTTGCACCGCCCTTCGTCTTAATGGGTGATAGCTATGCGATACCACTCCACGTACAAATGCACGTTATCTCCGAATGTCAATCTTATCAAACATATCTTCAACCTAACCCTTACCCTAACTTTCAATCTAACCCAAACCTGGACCAAACCCTACATCTAACCCTGTCTGCACACCAACCACAGAAGAGCGTTTGTACCTTAGGAGGTTGTACGAAGCTCCCGCGTCTTACTGAGTGTCTGTACCCTCTTCGGCATGTTGCTTGCAACTCTCTGAAATCTATGGGACGTCAACGTTTCCCACACATGCGCACACGCACACGCACGCACGCACAAACACACACGCACCGCACCGCACCGCACCGCACCCCACCGCACACACACACACACACACACACACACACAAACACACACATACATGCACACACCACACACGCACACGCACCGCACGCACACACACACATACAGTCAGACACACACACACACACACACACACACACACACACGCGCGCGCGCGTATATTTTGAAGTGGACAAATCGTGCCTGGGAGACCTTCATAACTGCTTTGACGTCGATATAAAATTTTCTTAAATTAGACACATAGATATTTATTTACAACATTACTTATGTTTCGGTTTCGCTCGACTATTTACTAACTGTAATTTTAGTCACTATGCTTCGAAGCTCATATGAGGATCGTTAATGCTTTTACTATTTTATGGCAGGTAGGGTGAACCGAGGTCAGTTGTAACACGGGACAATTGTAACGATGGTTCTACACGTCGACGAGGTTATCCGACAGCAGCATTGCTTGCGCTGTGCATACGCAATTTAGCAGTTCATTTTCTCACGCGAGATCTGTTAAGATCTGTAAACGCAAACGTTGTCGATTCACACAAAAAAAATCACTTTTTAAGCTTCTAAGTAAAATTGTAGTGAATGTTTTTTATTGCAGTAATAATTTCTTAGAAATTGTTTTATATATTCATAAAAGCGCACTGTGGATGTTGGCTCATCATTTTATAAAAACTTTCAAGAAATCGCTAGCGTAAATGTTCAATCCTTGACCTATAAACGGTGGTATGTTGGATCGGGTTAGCCTACAATTAAAAAACGTCTTACAATTAACTATATATGATACACACAGTGATCATAGCGGTTAACGTAGTTTTGAAAAGTATATGATTATGACAACATTAGGCCTTACCCCTACTTCAACGAATCTAACGTGTGCTAAAACGCAACAAAACGTTGTATGCGCAACACTTCTAAAAACTAGAATGAGCATTTATTCAATAAATGGCACAATTGACCTACCTCGGTCTCCCCTACATTTTGTTTAGTTTTACATAGAGCTTACACAGTGGTGTACACACCTTGTAACTCATATAAGCCATGCATTATAGAACATAGAAGACGTCACATTAACTAGCAAACTGACCATCCATCGGGTGGCGCTAAACGTCGCCGCATTACCAACTCGCTTGAAAAAGCCGTGATCCTTTAATAATAATAATAAGATAACTTCTATTGCGCCTAAATCCTTGGAAACCAAGCTCAGAGGCGCATCAAAACAAAAGGATTGGTCCATCTCAAAATCCATAAGCAGTATTTCAGTTGTCAACAGATGGGTCAAGGCACTAGGGAGCCATCGTGGATAAGCATGGTTGTAAAGATAACTTTTAAAATGACGACGGAATTCTGTAATAATTTCAACTGATCTAACACTAAGATAAGCATATTGCAAAGAGTTGGTGCAACAACAGAAGAAAAAAAACTAGTTCCAATGGAAGTGTTAACTCTAGAAATGAAAACTAGGTCAGAACTAGATGACCGAAGATGGATTTTCTTACAGGAGTAAGCAGTGAATGCAAATAAGATGGTTGCATACTGGACAGTGCCTGGTATGTAATGGTACAGATCTTAAATATTATACGATATCGTACAGGAATCCAATGCAAAGACTTCAAAAGTGGAACAGAGCGAGACAATCGAGGAGATCTTGTAACTACCATTGCTAGACAATTTTGGACATGTTGAAGTTGTGTAATATCCTTGCTGGCGATATTATAAAGGAGAGAATTGCAATAGTCAAATATGCTGCTAACAAGCGCTGTTGCAATAGTTTGAGATATGTGTTGTCTGAAATTGAAGTATCTATCAAAGATCACTCCTGGATTCCGCACGGAGGCTGCTGGCGTGATATGCTGTTTCAAAATAAGCGAAGAGAAAAAAACATAAAGTTTACTACGCTGCACTGGCGTACCAATAATGATCAATTCAGTTTTATTTGCATTTAATTTCAACTTGTTGTCATTCATCCAGTGGAAGATATCTTGGAGACAATCACTATGTTGATTAAGGGAGCGATTTGTATCCGGGGTAGCCAACGAAATGTAGATCTGAGTATCATCAGCATAAAGATGATGATCCAAGTTATGTCTTTGTATAACAGAGCTTAGTGGCTTGATGTAAAGAGTAAAAAGCAAACGTCCAAGAACAGAATCCTCGTGAACACCAAATAAAGTTGGCAGTGCAGCCGAAAAGCAGTTCTCAATCTTTACAGTTTGGTGTCTATCGGTGAAGTATGAAGAAAACCAGCTTAGAGCTGTGCCAGATATTCCGTACCATTTTAATAAGTGTTCAATGAGAATGTTTAGGCCATTTATCGTGAAAACGATTTTGGCATACAAAAATGAAATGTTCCATACACAAAATCCCCTTGAAGCTTTGCTATTTTCATTAATAACTAACTAGTATACTCATCTTGAAAAGGGCACTTTAATTAGGCATCTTATTAAATGTTTTTCTGAGAGATGTTGGGGTTGCTTTTCATATTAAAATATCTGTCTTGTGAAATGAAAACATGCCACCTTTAACCATCTAACATTAAATATATTAGGGTTGTTATCAGATAGTGGTGTACCTTCAAGATTTTTATTTTTAAAAACAGTTTTCAGATTTAACCTATTTACTTGTTACTTTACCATTACTGTACGATCTTTTCGCGAGAAGGACCTATCTACATAACACATTATTTAGACCTATCTACATAACACATTATACTATACTGCACATTATGTAGACCTATCTACATAACACATCATGTAGACCTATCTACATAACACATTATGTAGACCTATCTACATAACACATTATGTAGACCTATCTACATAACACATTATGTAGACCTATCTACATAACACATTATGTAGACCTATCTACATAACACATTATGTAGACCTATCTACATAACACATTATGTAGACCTATCTACATAACACATTATGTAGACCTATCTACATAACACATTATGTAGACCTATCTACATAACACATTATGTAGACCTATCTACATAACACATTATGTAGACCTATCTACATAACACATTATGTAGACCTATCTACATAACACATTATGTAGACCTATCTACATAACACATTATGTAGACCTATCTACATAACACATTATGTAGACCTATCTACATAACACATTATGTAGACCTATCTACATAACACATTATGTAGACCTATCTACATAACACATTATGTAGACCTATCTACATAACACATTATGTAGACCTATCTACATAACACATTATGTAGACCTATCTACATAACACATTATGTAGACCTATCTACATAACACATTATGTAGACCTATCTACATAACACATTATGTAGACCTATCTACATAACACATTATGTAGACCTATCTACATAACACATTATACTATACTGCACATTATGTAGACCTATCTACATAACACATTATGTAGACCTATCTACATAACACATTATGTAGACCTATCTACATAACACATTATGTAGACCTATCTACATAACACATTATGTAGACCTATCTACATAACACATTATGTAGACCTATCTACATAACACATTATGTAGACCTATCTACATAACACATTATACTATACTGCACATTATGTAGACCTATCTACATAACACATTATGTAGACCTATCTACATAACACATTATGTAGACCTATCTACATAACACATTATGTAGACCTATCTACATAACACATTATGTAGACCTATCTACATAACACATTATGTAGACCTATCTACATTACACATTATGTAGACATATCTACATAACACATTATGTAGACCTATCTACATAACACATTATGTAGACATATCTACATAACACATTATGTAGACCTATCTACATAACACATTTTGTAGACCTATCTACATAACACATTATGTAGACATATCTACATAACACATTATGTAGACCTATCTACATAACACATTATGTAGACCTATCTACATAACACATTATGTAGACCTACCTACATAACACATTATGTAGACCTATCTACATAACACATTATGTAGACCTATCTACATAACACATTATGTAGACCTATCTACATAACACATTATGTAGACCTATCTACATAACACATTATACCATACTGCACATGAATGCGATGTCATAAGGAACCTCTCGTCTAGCCAAAATCAACACTACCTCGGCTTTCAGTTGATCCAAGTCTGCCTGTATATTCGACTCAGGGCAGTCGTTTCAGCGCCTCAGGCTGCCAGAGCCTTCGCAATGTCATATCCGATCCCTGCAACGTTAATGAACGGCAGATGACCGCGTAGTGACAACATTATTAATTAAAAATCACAATTTAATGTTAAAATGTAAACTATAATGCTTAAGTTTATATAATTATTGTTGCGAACATGAAACAAATCGTCCATTTCTTCCTTTAGGTTTTAGCAAGATTCTTTGATGTTTCGATGCTGTGTTATCAATGGTGAGTATGCAACATTAATGCAGGTGTAGTACTTTGTGGTGTGGTGCGAAAAGCACAGGTCTGTGTGATGCGTCTAGTGCTGTAGTGTAGTGGATAGTTTGTAATGCATGCACTTCATGCTATTCACTTTCAGCTACAGCCACCAGCTAACTTCCTTTTTGGGAGTGAAAAGGGAGCCAAGTGCGTAAGTCTCCCCTACTGGTACACAGCCTCTCCACAGCAGACAAGACCCAGCACAATTAACCGCCTTGTGGTACACGACGGATACTATGTACCTTGCGGTCACAGGCTAATGTGCTGGGGATCTGAAAGCAGGCTGGAGCCCTTAAAGGTGTGGTGTGCTGGGCCCGCCTCTGTGAGGACTGTGGACACGTCCCGACGCTCACTAATCCAGCGTCCAGCTAGCAATGGGTAGACCACCCTCATTAGTCTTGGTAGGCGAGTGGTCTAGGAGAAGGATAATCTGACGTAACACCGTGGTGACAGGAGTGGCGCCCACACCAGCCAGAGCTAAAAGAAAACAATTTATGCCTACAACGTACAATACCAGGGTTAAAGTCCCTGCCGACTTGTCTTCTGGTACGACCACTGATTTTCGAAGAGGGTAACATGACGACTTACGACTAAAGCCACAAGGACGTTGTAAGTTTGACAACAGCGGATGTAAAGAGGAGAAATTAGAAAAATGCAAAAAAAACATTAAAAATATCAACCTTGATCGTTAGAACCATACGATCACCCAGGCTCAGAGAACTAGTGAAGAACACGAAGAAACAGGGAATTGAAGTAATTGGTATTCAAGAGCACCGTATAGTACGTGACGAACCAGCACGATACAAGCAGATCCAAGGTAAAACTTTGATTACTACCACAGCCTGGAGAAACGCGACTACTGGAGCAGCAGAGGGCGGAGTAGGCAGTCTGCTCAACACAAGGGACACGGGAGCCCTAGAGAACATTACAACACACAGCAGAGGGAGGAGTAGGCAGTCTGCTCAACACAAGGGACACGGGAGCCCTAGAGAACATTACAACACACAGGAGAGGGAGGAGTAGGCAGTCTGCTCAACACAAGGGACACGGGAGCCCTAGAGAACATTACAACACACAGCAGAGGGAGGAGTAGGCAGTCTGCACAACACAAGGGACACGGGAGCCCTAGAGATCATTACAACACACAGCAGAGGGAGGAGTAGGCAGTCTGCTCAACACAAGGGTCACGGGAGCCCTAGAGAACATTACAACACACAGCAGAGGGAGGAGTAGGCAGTCTGCTCAACACAAGGGACACGGGAGCCCTAGAGAACATTACAACACACAGCAGAGGGAGGAGTAGGCAGTCTGCTCAACACAAGGGGCATGGGAGCCCTAGAGAACATTACAACACACAGCAGAGGGAGGAGTAGGCAGTCTGCTCAACACAAGGGGCATGGGAGCCCTAGAGAACACTACAACACACAGCAGAGGGAGGAGTAGGCATTATGCTCAACACAGGGGCATGGGAGCCCTAGAGAACATTACAACACACAGCAGAGGGAGGAGTAGGCATTCTGCTCAACACAAGGGAGCCCCAGGAGAACATGGGACACAGCAGAGGGGAGGAGTAGGCAGTCTGCTCAACACAAGGGTATGGTTTCCAGAGAACACTACAACACACAGCAGAGGGAGGAGTAGGCAGTCTGTCACCACAAGGGACACGGAGCCCTAGAGAACATTACAACACACAGCAGAGGGAGGAGTAGGCAGTCCACTAACACAAGGGACATGGGAGCCCTAGAGAACATTACAACACAATAAAAGTAGGTCACTGGCGAAGTTAGCGTACCGTGAACTACAATAGAATAGCGTTATTTGAGATAATCGGTGTAGTTAGATGAGTAATTAAAACCTGAAATAACAATCTTTTAAAGTGTATAATAGTACACAGGAAACAGTCTTTGTAAAGACTACCTTGTATCTAAGCCTAACTTGAATACATTGTCATCTACATCGTAACTAGGTAAGGCACGGTGTGTCACTGTGTGTTAACAAATATAACTAACTATAACCTAAACAATCTGGTGTAAATTGTACACAGAAAAGTCTTTTCAAAGACTACATAAAACCACTTTGAACATAAATAAATTCTGATATGGCACCTTGCAAGCGGCAACTCAGGGCAAAACGACACCTAGTTTGCAACGACTGCCAGAGCTGGGTGGATTTTGCGTTGTCTGGCTGTCAAAAATCATGGGCAGAGACCAAAGATGACGGATTCACCTTTCGGTGTATGGGGTGTTTGAGGGTGGAATGTCTGATGAAGGAGGTGTGTGTTGATCGATATAGTGAAGGAGGATGGAGGCGAAATCTCAACATAGAAATAGATGGAGCAGAGAGGGATGACGCGGAGAGAGTTGAGAATTCTACAACACAGAAGGAGCAGAGTTGTGACACGGAGACTGAAGAGAGGAGACTGAGAGGAAGGAAGGTGACCGGTGTGAAGGAACAAGACACTGAGAAAACAGAGGGACGGAGGAAAAGTGTTCGGCAGAGGAAAAGAAAACGGGCCAGTGGAGATAGATCAGCAGGTAGCCAGACTGTAGAGAACGAGGAGAGACACGACAGCGATACAGGTGGTGAAGAGGTAGATACCACAGAGGCAGTTGGTAAGACTGTGAGACAGAAGACTGATGGAAGAAGACAGAGTGTTAAGCAAAAAACAGAAAACATGACAGGCGTGAAGGTGACAGGGGAGAAAGTGACCGTAGTGAAGGAGGTAGCCGGGAAAAGGGACGGGAGAGGAGAGAAGAAAATGTGATGGGAGGAAAGATGAAGGGAAGAAAGGAAGTGAGAATAAATGTGCTAGAAGAGAAGTTGACAGAAGGAAAGGGGACAAGAGAAAACGCGACAGGAAAGAAGGGAATGGAAGAGAATGTGACAGGAGAGAAGACGGCAAGAGGAAAAGACAACAACCAGACATATGCAAACCGGAGGAGCTACTCCGAGGCAGTGATTGAGGGGGCAAGGAGAAAAGAGAGAGTGTTTATGGGCGATTCAATTCTGAGAAAAACAGACAAGACTATATGTGAGGGGAAGGAAGTTGTTGTATGTCTACCGGGGGCTAGGATAGAGCATGTGACCGAAAGGGTAGAGAAGGTATTGGGGCAAGGCAAGGGAGGGTCTATACTAGTACACGTTGGGACAAACAATGCAGACAAGGAGGGAACAACTGGTATAGTTCAGAAGTACAGACACCTAGTGAGGAAGCTAAAGAAGACAAGAGTGGAACAGGTTATTCCCCCTTGTACAAATTTTGGGTTGTGTAATGGGAGGAAGAGGGGCAAGATAAAACTGGGGGTGAGAGGGATGCATGCATCAACGCACTAGCTGAGCAGATGTGTGGAAGAGGGCTTGGACTATAGATTTATGGGGGTATCTCTTTGTCAGAGAGAAGATATGTACATGAGAGATGGCCTCCATCTGGCAGGGCAGCAGAGTTCTCAGAGAATCTGCCGCGATCTATTGACAGTGGGACAGGTTGCATCTATTTAAACTAAATTCAAGAGGGACTCGCAGAGAAGCCTGAAACTGAGGCATAGATAAAGCAGTAGCAATAACAGCAAAGAACAGTCTGGAAACTGTTCTGAAGCTGGCATAAATGTGTTTGTTTAAATGCAAGGAGTATAGTAAATAAAAGAAATGAACTAAACATTATGGTAGAAGATATTGACCCTCACATAATAGGTATAACCGAATCAAGGGCAACCACCGATGTATCAGATGCCGAATTGGGACTGACAGGATATGTAATGTTTAGGAAAGATAGAATAGGAAGAAGGGGAGGTGGAGCTATTTTATATATTAAAGAATCTATCCAGGCTTATGAAATAAAATTAGACAGAGAAGCAGATTGCGAAGAAGCTGTTTGGTGTAACATAGTTACAGGAAACTCAACGTTAACGGTTGGATTAGTTTA
The DNA here is from genome assembly GCA_020002185.1 of Paraescarpia echinospica. NCBI lineage: Eukaryota > Metazoa > Annelida > Polychaeta > Sabellida > Siboglinidae > Paraescarpia > Paraescarpia echinospica. Next base: position 2,454,677 of record CM034534.1, on the reverse strand, counting down.
TCGAAGTCCAAACATAAACATAGAAGAGAATGAAAAAATACAAAACGCTATAAGGGAAGTGAGCAAACGGGACTGTGTTATTATGGGGGATTTTAATCATGGGCATATAAAATGGAAATCTCTACAGAGTATGGGTAGTGAGGACCACAAGTTTTTAGTTTTAGTACAAGATAGTTTCCTTTCTCAACATGTGTTAGAACCAACCGGGGAGAGAATGTGTTAGACTTAGTTTTGTCCTCACAGAATGAATTAGTTGACAATGTTAAATTATGTGAGCCTCTGGGAAGTAGTGATCACAACCAGATACATTTTACCATCAAAGTAAAATCAGAAAGAAATAATAAAAAGCAGTTCAGGAGAAATTTCCACAAAGGAAGATATAAGGAAATGAGGAAATATTTAGCAAAGATAGACTGGAATAATACACTGAAGAATAAGACAGCAACAGAATGCTGGAATATCTTAAAGAATGAAATAGACTGCACGATAAACATTTCCCTTAAAAACAAGGAAACGGACCAGAAAGAAATACTTATCTAAAAGAAGCCATTAGAAAAATTAAGTATAAACAAAATGATGTGGAAGTCATATAGATCGCATTGAAATGATCTAAGACTTTCACAACATTTATAAAGAAGCACTAAAACCAAGCTACAGCTGAAATTAGAAATTCAAAGAGAAGCTATGAACATAAATTAGTTTGTAATATAAAACATGACAGCAATAGTTTTATGCGTATGTTCGAAGCAAACAGAAAGTTCAGGATAAGGTCGGTCCCCTAGAAGATAGTGCTGGAAATATAATATCAGAAGGATTCTTAATGGCTGAAGACCTAAATGAGTATTTTAGTTCAGTGTTTACCAGAGAAGACACTAGTTCACTGCCAATACCAGAGGCTAAGTTCAAGGGGGCAGAATCAGACTATTTAAGACAGTTAATTGTAACCCCAGAAATGGTAGCTAAGAAAATTAGGGCTACGAAGGAAAATAAATCACCTGGAGTGGATGGTATTCCACCCAAACTACTAGTGGAAATTGTAGAACAAATTAGCATACCGCTTGCAACAGTTTTCAACTTGTCATTAGAAGAGGGAATGGTTCCTTTAGAATGGAAAGAAGCAAACATTATACCGTTATTTAAAAAAGGTTCGAGAAACAAGTCAAATAATTATAGACCAGTTATTTTAACATCGGTGATTTGTAAATTATTAGAAAGACTAATTAAAGATCACATGGTGGATTTTCTTGTTAAACATAACTTGAAAAACCCATCTCAACACGGGTTTCTAAAAGCGAGGTCATGCTTAACAAATATGTTACGTTTTTCGGAAGATATTACTAAGTGGGTAGATGATGGATGACCAGTAGATATCATCTACTTAGATTTTCAAAAGCCACAAAGTGCCACATCAGAGATTACTGCTTAAACCAAGCCCACAGCATAGGAAATGGTATAATTAACTGGATAGAAAAATGGCTGATTGACAGAAGACAACGGGTAGTTGTTGATGGCTTCCAAACTGAAATCAGTTTTGAGTGGGATTCACAGGGATCAGTACTGGGACCTATATTATTCTTTAATATATATAAACGCATTTGACCTACGAAATATAGCTAAAGGGCAAGGTGTTGGAAATTTGCAGATGATGGGCCAAAAGTGTTTAGAAGGATTAAAAGTGATGGGGATAGACAGCATTTCTACAAGATGATCTTGACAGGTTGATCAAAATGGTCTGAAAAGTGGCAAATGTTGTTCAATTTTGGGAAATGTAAATGCCTTCACACAGGACATGGGAACGAATATGTAGAATATACAATGGGGGGAACTGTACTAAGTACTACTGTAAAAGAAAAAGTCTTAGGGCTGACAATTAGTGCTGACATGAAGGTTTCAGAGCAGTGTGGAATTGCAGCTTCAAAGGGAAATCAAATCCTTGGATTGATTAGGCGAAATATAGCATATCAAGAAAAAGAACTAATAAAAATATATCGCTGTACAAAACAATAGTTAGGCCTCATTTAGAATATTGTATACAAGCGTGGAGGCCATACCGAAAGAAGGACGTAGATATGCTAGAAAGAGTACAGAGGAGAGCGACTAAAATGATACCAAAACTGAGGGATCTTAGTTATGAAAAACGCCTAAAAGAATGTGGTTTAACAACACTGGAGACCAGGAGATTGAGAGGAGATCAGATAGAAGTGTTTAAAATATTTAATGGTTATGAAAATATTCATAGAAATATGTTTTTTTCAGTTAAGAAAGATAGAAAGACTAGAGGACATGAAGTTACATTAGTAAAGGAGCAGTGTAGATTAGACGTGAGAAAGTTCTCATTTTCACAAAGGACTGTGAATGAATGGAACAGATTATCTGATGATTGTGTGGGTGCTAGTAGTGTGAATATGTTTTAAAATTAAATCGACACATACCTCAGAAGGGCTGGATATATGTAGATAAAAGGGTTGGACTCTCGATAAGCCAAAGGGCTTCCTTGTCCACCTGCCATCTAGAGTTAATTCTCTGGATGGCAATCTTGTTAAATCTTGATGTTGGGTTACAATAAAACACACGAATAAACTGTGTGGGCGTCTAAATCAAGTGTCGAGAAACTGCGGCCCGAGGGCCAACTGCGGTCCACGGTCTAAAAGCAAGATTGTACACAATGCGTCCCGCGTGACGACAAAACAGTTGTTGCATTTTCCATAGTCGCAATAACCTCCTCCACCATCATCCACTGTTTATCCACCATCCATAGTCGCAATAACCTCCTCCACCATCACCCATTGCATTATCCACATCCCATAGTAGAAATAACCTCCTCCATCATCATCCACTGCATTATCCACCTTCCATAGTAGCTATAACCTCGTCCACCAGCATCCAATGCAATATCCACCTCCCATAGTACCAATAACATCCTCCACCATCATCCAATGCATTATTCACCTCCCTTAGTCGCAATAACCTCCTCCACCATCATCCACTGCATTATCTACCTTCCATAGTAGCAATAACCTCCTCCACCATTATTCACTGCATTATCCACCTCCCATAGTCGCAATAACCTCCTCCGCCATCATTCACTGCATTATCCACCTTTCATAGTCGCAATAACGTCCTGCACCATCATTCACTGCATTATCCACCTCCCATAGTAGCAATAACCTCTTCCACCAGCATCCACTGCATTATCCACCTCCCATAGTCGCAATAACCTCCTCCGCCATCATTCACTGCATTATCCACCTTTCATAGTCGCAATAACCTCCTCCACCATCATCCACTGCATTACCCACCTCCCATAGTCGCAATAACCTACTCCACCAGCATCCACTGCATTATCCACCTTCCTTAGACGAAATAACCTCCTTAGCCATCATCCACGGCATTATCCACCTCCCATAGTCGCAATAACCTCCTCCACCATCATCCACTGCATTATCCACCTCCCATAGTCGCAATAACCACCTCCACCATCATTCACTGCATTATCCACCTTCCATAGTAGCAATAACCTCCTCCACCATCATCCACTGCATTATCCACCTTCCATAGTAGCAATAACCACCTCCACCATCATCCACTGCATTATCCACCTTCCGTAGTCGCAATAACCTCCTCCACCATCATCCACTGCATTATCCACCTTCCATAGTCGCAATAACCTCCTCCACCATCATCCACTGCATTATCCACCTTCCATAGTCGCAATAACCTCCTCCACCATCATTCACTGCATTATCCACCTTCCATAGTAGCAATAACCTCCTCCACCATCATCCACTGCTTTATCCACCTTCCATAGTCGCAATAACCACCTCCACCATCATCCACTGCATTATCCACCTTCCATAGTCGCAATAACCTCCTCCACCATCATCCACTGCATTATCCACCAAGAAAGCAAGGCAAGTAAAAGGACAAGGGAAACGTAATGAGCATTATCGTGAAGACTGTGAACAACATTCGTTCTCTGAACCAGTTCCAACACATTCTTTCGTATATATGCACAATATTAAGGCCTCTTGTACTTCTGCGAAGTGCGCTGGATGAGTTGAGGTGCCATGGTGCACCGCCTTGTTTGGTTGTCTTGTGTATATATTGTTGCCAATGTTGTGAATAAACGATCAATCATTAATTAATTAATTCATTCATTCATTCATCCATTCATTCATTCATTCAATCAATCATGGTGTGCCGCCTGTACGAGTTGACACATGTGATTAGCTTGTTTACGGAACGGAGGGTAGGGCCTACCGGTTTTCCCGGAATTCTTTGATCCCACACTGATGTGCGATTTTAAATTCTGCCGACATCACAGCGTACCTAAAGCTGCTGAATGGTCAATTTCAGGGATCATCAATGAGAGTTTCTTGTTCGTCTCCACTTTCGGGATCACAAAGCTACTGTGGTACATACAACAGCGGAACACCAACAACGTACACATCTCAATACACCAGGAGAAAACCACCCTGAAAGTCCGGACACGTACGTAATGTTCAAAGTGATGAGACGGGAGCTACTATACAGTTTGGAACCTTATAGGCACACTTGAAATATGTAGCCGACTGCCTAGTCCAAGTCGATTATATGGTCCTCCATTTTAAAAGGTTGCCGGCCCCTGGTCTAAAAGACTAACATACCCAGACTCTGCTGCCAACGTGTAACGCCTTGAGCGTGCCTGTCAGTGAGTGTGTGTGTGGGGGGGTGGGTGCGTGTGTGTATGTGCGCGCGCGTGCGTGCGTGTGTGCGTACGTGCGTACGTATGTGCGAGACAATGAGTGATTGTGTGTGCGTGCATGCGTGTGTCCGTATGTGTGTCTTTCTCGGATACATGGTGCGAACGTTGGCAAGTTGGAGGTTAATTGTGAACTGAATATCTGGTCAACGTTTTAAACCAGTTTAGACCAGTTTAGCCCATATAATTAACAATACGCAGAGTACCGCAAATAAGTACTTCTTACAAGATGTATAACGCTGTAAAGTGTTGACATTGTATCGTTTCGTTGTTATATATATAACGTAACTTCGGACGCGTGTTTTATAAATACGATTGGTTTATTTGAACATCTCCATGCAGCCAGCAACACGAGGCTCGGTCAAGGACTCCTGAAATTACGTAATGTTGTCCTCTGTCTATTCGATGCCAAGTTAGTGGGAACATAGAAATACAGTAACGCTACCTAGCGATTATACTAAATTTAAATGACATATCGCCACATCTCCTTTCTCAACAATGTACGCATGTACTAGACATTAAGTAAGTGTCCTTGAAGTATACTGTGAATACTTGCTATACTTGCTACAGTCCGTAAAGTGTAATAAATGGTATAAAATGTATAACACCTACAGTTCGTAGTCTACTTGCCACTTGGGGTTAACTCTATCTCGGGTAGATCTTCGTAGCATCGGTATAGGTGGAGTGGGTTGGTTGGGTGTCCCTGGGCCGTCTCGGATGGGACGTCGTGGTGCCGGCACGGGTCGTGGCAGCGTGCTGTATGACTCCGGACCGCAGTGCACGTCAGCTGGTTCGGTCGTCTGGTTTCGCTGAAGTGGCTCGTCCTGATGCGTCGACTCGATGTCATCAATAGCCGTGTCCATGTTTGGCAGTTCAGCTGTCGACCGCAGTTGACGACGGTTGCGACGGTAGCGCGCGCCGTTCACCTCAACCTCGTAGGATCTGTGTCCCAACACACGGCGACAAAGCCCCAGTGACCAGCGTCGATCACCTGGTAACCTCATTCGGATGTTGTCACCAGCGTGTAGCTCCGTGAGCTTCTTCGTGCCTCGGTTGTAGTGTTTTGTCTGAGCTTCCTTCTGTGAGGCCAGCTTCTCTTCTGTTGAAGGTGGTATCGCTGGGCGTAATAGCTCCTCAGTTGTTGGCAGGAGGGTCCTTGTACGCTTTCCCATCAGCCGTTGTACCGGCGATGTTCCGATATACTCGCTCGGGGTGTTCCTCCAGTCTAGCAGCGCTAGCAGTGGGTCTTTGTGGTCTTCTCGTGCTTTCTTGAAGAGTGCTTTACACGTCTTCACCGCGTTTTCCGCTTTGCCGTTCGATAATGGAAACCTCGGGCTAGAAGTGATGTGCTTGACCTTCCATAGTTTCACAAATTCCTTGAAGTCTTCACTTGCGAATTCCGGTCCGTTGTCTGTCATCAAAACAGAAGATATTCCATGTCGAGCGAATTGTACTTTTAACTGGTTTATTACAGACCGTGACGTTTTCTTGTGTAACTCCGCTACCTCGAAGTAGTTGGACCAGTAATCGACTATGATGATGAACGACTGTCCGTTGAACTCGAATAGATCTCCTCCTAACTTTTCCCACGGACGAGATGGCAGTTCGTGTGGATGTAGGGGCTCACGACACTGCTGTGGCGTGAATGTCTGACAAGTGCTGCATCTGGACACATAGTCTCTGACGTCAGCACTCATCCCCGGCCAGTACAGCACTTCTCTGGCTCGTCGAACGCATCCTCCCATTCCAATGTGGCTGCTGTGTATCTGCTGCAGCATATCCTTTCTCAGTGACCTCGGTACGACCAGCTGCTCGCCTCGAAACACTAGTCCTTCGGCTTCAACCAAGCTGCTGCGCTCGTCATAATATGGCGATGCTGCTTGCGGACATTCTCCTCTCGCAGGCCATCCCTGTCGTATGATCTTGATCAGCGCCTGAGTTTCTTCGTCTGCGGCCACTTTCTCCCTGAACTCGTCTCGTTTCGTCTTGGTTACCGAGATGTTCTCGTGGCTCACTGATTCTAGTGCGCGAATCTCACAGTTCTCATAATGGCCGCCCTCTGTTGTGTCTCTGTAGGCGCGGCTGAGCGTGTCGGCGATATACATTAGTAGACCTCGCTTGTACTGTACATCTAGGTTGTACTTCTGTAGAGCGAGACACATGCGCTGTAGCCTCTTCGGTGACTTGTGAATCTCTTTCTTGAATACTGTCTTGAGCGGTTCATGATCTGATTCAATGGTGACCACGTCTCGCCCATAGATGTACTGATCGAACTTGTCACACGACCACACGATTGCTAATAGTTCTTTCTCTATTTGTGCGTAACGTGTCTCTGTGTCGGTCAGAGCCCGCGAAGCATACGAGACTGGCTGTCCGTTCTGCATTAACACGGCTCCCAGACCACGTTCGCACGAATCACACTGGATCGTGACCGGTTGGTTGACGTCATAGTAGCGCAATACTGGTGCTTTGGTGACAAGCTGCTTAATGGCATCAATCGCTGCTGTGTGCGAGTTTGTCCAGTTGAACTCTGCGTCTTTGTCATCAAGTCTCCTCAGAGGTTCAGTCATCTCCGAGAGTCGTGGCAGGTACTTAGACAAGTAGTTCACCATGCCTAGAAATCTCTTCAGAACGGTCACATCGCCTGGCTCCGGCATCTCTCTGATTGCCAATATCTTCTTTGGATCGGGTTTCAGGTCGTCCGGCGTCAGTATGTGACCCATGAAGGGGACGCTTGCTTGTCCTCGCTTCACTTTGCTGCGGTTCAGCTTCAGCTTCCATGCTCGGCACGTCTCGAAGAATGCGCGCTCATTGTCTTCTAGACTCTGATTTACCTCTTGCTCCGTCTTGCCGAATCCCGCTATTAGAAAATCGTCTGCGATGACCTCTATTCCGTCAAGGTCTTCAACGAATTCGTGCATCGTTCTCTGCCAGACTTCCGGCGCTGAGCTTATTCCGAAAAGCATGCGTGTCCAACGAAATCTTCCAAAGGGCGAGTTGAAAGTCGTTTTGAAGCTCGACTCCTCGTCCAGACGCTTCTGCCAGAATCCCTCCTTGGCATCGAATACGCTGAACTTCTTTGCATCAGTCAGACGTGTCACGATCTCCTCGATCGTCGGCATCTGGTAGTGCTCGCGACAGATCGCTCGGTTTAAGTCTCTTGGGTCAATATAGATCCTCAACTTGTCGGGCTTGACGACAACAAGCATGCTCGACACCCAAGCTGTAGGCTCGGTGACTGGCTTGATGATTCCTCGCTGTACCATCTCATCAAGTTTCTCCTTGATTCTCGCTCTCAATGGCACTGGCACACGACGAGGTGGGTGTATCACGGGTGCAACACTCTCGTCTGTGACAATGTGGTATTCGCCAGGCAGCTCGCCCAGACCTTCAAAGACATCTTTAAACTCTGTGAGTAGATCGTTTTTTTCTTTCACTGCTGCTCGCACCGCTTTCCTCAGCGATGATCGTGGGGCTGGATGTGGACTGTCACTGTAGCCTGACGACACGCTCGTTCCTGACGTGTCGCTCACTGCGTGCACGTTTCTGTCGCTGTCGCTGATCGTCACGAAACCCAACTCTGTGCAGGTCTTCAATGACAACAGTGGCATAAAGTCATCGTTCGTGATGTTGAAGGTCAAATTGCTTTGTTTGCCTTGTCGCCA